>OX451220.1:22251666-22387123 GCA_949628195.1 Phasia obesa
CATTACTTTGCATGAACATTTTTTTTCATATTTTTTATTTATCGTATCTTTAATATATTTGAACTAGCAAATCATATCATATCTTAAATCTAAAATAAAAATTAGTTTACTTATTAAGTCCAGCCAGTGCTAGACGTTACTACATGTTTCGCCATTTCGGTAATGTTGGCATGTTTAGACCTTTGTGAATGTTTAAGTTTTTTTTTTACATACCAGGGAGCAAGTATGATCATTCGTAAAATCTTATTTCAGCGGCTTTGTATTTTTTCTACATTGCTAGCTGAGGCAGTGCCCCATAATTAAATGCCATAACATCAAATTGGTTTTATAATTGACTTGTGCAATAAAAGTTTGGAATCTAAAGCGAGAGTAGAATTTCTGCCGATAAGCCAGTTTAGTTGGATGGCTTTTAACTTCATTTGTGTTAACTTTGATTCTATGTGGCGTTTCCAAGTAAGGCACCGGTCAAGATGTATGCTAAGATATTTCACGTCTATGAAATATTTTGTTCATTGTACATCGATCGGTTAAATAACTATCCAGCAGGTTATATAAGTTTACGGGAAAATTCAGAGGCCTAATCACCGCATTCGATGTCGAGTAAACTATCGTATCGAATAATATTTCGATACGAGTCGTGTAAGCATAATGCCATTCGACATGCATAGAATCGTAATTTATATCAAATTGTGATAGATTAATAATATATCAAAAGGTAAACAAAAAAACATGCTTAAAAAAAGATTTTCTTTCGAAACAAATTACGATACTTTTTGTTCGATATCGTAAGCCATGACACCAAAATGAAAAATTACGATAGATTTTCCTCGATATCGAATGCGGTGATTCGACCCCAGTTTTAACTTATATATTAGACTAGCGTGCCTTACATACCTTATCGAATGCTTGGAAAACGTCAATAAAAAGCGCAGAGCAGTATTTTTTTCTTCAAAGGTCATCTTAACAGCACTGACAAACCTGTGAGTTTATTCTATTGTGCTATGTATTTTCCTAAAGCTAAATCGATGGTTTGGAATACATCCTTTGTCGCTTAGAATGGTGTTCAGCATAGTTATTAACATTATCTCAAACAGCTTTGACATATTAGATAAAAGGCTTATACGTCTATGTGATTCAATTTTTGTGTAGGATTTTCCTGGTTTACTAATCATAGTAATCAAAGAGACCTTCCACATTGTGAGAAAGTACTCAAGACGTAAAATGGCATTAAAAATAAAATGCATGATCAATTAGTTATTGCAGTAAAACAATACAAAATGAGATTATCACAATATTAGCATCTTCTGTTCGTGATGATATTTTTATTTGACATAAGGAACAATTTTATTAATTTCATCAAACCAATGATTTTTTGAGTAATTGGGGATTTTTATGTAATTAAAAAAAAAACTAAATCATAATTATTCATGCAAATGCTGCATGAATTTACATTTACTTTTAAAAGACCAACAAATCTCTTAAAATGATGGTATTGAATTAATGAGTGACAAACCATTACGGCCGTTTCACACTATAATACAACTATTTCTACTTTTGAATTAAATGCCACCCTGATCTACTCGTTGTTTGGATTTCTTTCAAAAAACAATAACAACTCATCAAGTCATTTTCCTCAAAAGTATTAATAATTGTATTATAGTGTGAAATGGCCATTAGAGATTTTATAAAAATTGATAACCTACACGCAAAGAAAAAACATGGTTATTGTATGGTCACGGCAACCACACTATGTTCTCTGTAACAATAGATGTTTGCTGTGAACAAATTATAGTTATTTAGGACAATACTTTGGTCACGATAAACAAGTTTTTTGTTAACAGTTAATCATTCAATGGTTATACGCACCAAAAAAGCAACATGGTTGATTTGAAACATATTAAAATTCAAACCACAACCAAATTATTTTTAATATTTAAAAATTATAAACATAATATATTATTATTAAACATAGTATGTTAAGTTTGACTAAAAATAAACAAGTTAATGTTTGGTTTTAAAAATACATATTTTGGTTTTGACATTTTTTCAGTTCAGAAATATGTGTGTAAGCTATCGGTTCATCTAAAACCGTAAAAACATTAAATACCCATTTGATGTCAACAAATAAATTTGTTTTTTATTATAAATGATAGTCTTAAATTAATAATATCAAACACATAAAAGGTAAGCAGAAAATATCAAAATATGTATGTAAGTCTAAATGAAAATATTCGTGTATTTGTTTTTTGTTATTTATAAATATATTCATAGGTTGTCACATATAACCATTTACATGTTTCAAATTATATTATAGTATGTTTATATTATAAACATAACTATGGTTATATTTTACAATGTTATTTTTATATTCCAACGGCAACAATATTATTTTTATATATAACCATATAACTCAACCATAACATGTTGTTTTTAGATTATGGTTACCTCAACCATGTTTTTTCTTTACGTGTATATACAATTGTGCCAAACTTGTTGAAAACTTTAAGGATATTGATAACAATTCCTATAACCGTTGCAGCGTGCGAACGTAGTTTCAGTAATTGAAAGATTTAATAGCTTGACAATTTAATCAATAGAAAATTTAGTTTACTTAAGCTAGAAAAAAATATTTTTAAATTATGTAAATTAATTAATTTTTAAATTATTGTTATGAAACATAAATTTCATTTCTGTTTTGAGATTATACAGGCATGTCACAAATTCCGTTTCATTTAAATTCTGAATGAAATGTCTGACATGCTTGTACAAATTAATTTATTGAAAGGCAATAAAAATATTTGTATTGTTAAGTCAGAAAAATATAACAAAAACGACCGAAATATCTTTAATTGCAGCAGTAAATTGATAAAATACGTCGCAGAATTAAAAAAAAAATTATGTCCTGAATAGCTTAAACGGTTAAAAAACGCTAAAAATATCAACACCACATAGCAAATTGCAAATGGTTTCATTCCAAAATTTTTTTTCTTTTTACGTTTTCTATAGAAGCAAAGTACGGAATCAGTTGCATTTCCGAACGGAATTTAGCTCTGACATAACCACATTGTTTTTTTACTGCTTCGTTTATATTAATACGTACATATATAATATTTCAGGTACGTATTGCAAAAGGTTACATCATAACTAGAGGTGGAAAAACTAAACAGAGAACCAACTATTTTATAAAATATAACCGATTAAAATTTCTCGTTATGCTATACAATGCGATATAAATCCAGAAGTAATAATAAATATTTTAATAAATTTATAAATAAAAATAGTTTTTGAGACTATGTACATTTAATGGGGGTATAGTACGAAAATTGAGAAATAGTTTTTATTAAAGACAATGGTTTGAAGTAGCCAATATTGCCCTCATAATTTGTAAGATATTCCATACACCTGAATCATGTCAGCATTATTGTGAATTAAGCAATTATTGTCATTATTCGACTATGGACATATTGTTATTTACAACCATGTCATTTGTGGTCGTTATACTAATATGTTGTTATGTTGCATCACTTGTAAATAAATAACTATGGTTTTATTATTTTTAAATGAAAATTTTTTTTACACTGTTCTTTCTGTAATTTGGATTGTTTTCCGATTTTACTATTTTTTTTAACTTATTTTCCTTAAAGGCTCCTTTTTTATATCAGTTAACCGAAATTTGACATTTAAAGTTTTTATTTTCAATCACTATTTTATCTCTTTTCAATTGCTATTGTTGTCGGATAAATTGTAAAAATCCATTTTTTAAAAAATTTTGCTTACACCACATAAAGGCTAGATAACTTCTACATAATCATACAATGAAATCTAATAATTAATATATTACAATGCATATTGTAAAAATTACTTTTCAGTAATTTATATAGTTAAAAATACCTAATAAACTATTTTTTAATAATATAAGATATTCGAAAATAAGGTACCATTAATAATTTTTTTAATGGGAAGGCATTGCAGCAACGGCAAGAATACTTTCTGTACTTCCATCAGAATGCCCTTTCTACATTAATGTTCGAAGGAACTTTCTGTTAATCGTATTTATGTTTGTAGGTATAATCATAACAAGTTTTTTGGATACCCGTACATATACTCAATTATTAATTACAGTTAACTTCATTTAAAGATATTTTCCACATTATAAGGATTATTCATTCGAAAAATTGATTTTTTGGAAAATAATCAAATACCTATGTAGGTATGTTTTGTTTTTTAATAGTTTTTTTTTAATGAGAACTCTTATCTTGGAAATCAATATTCAAAACTACTATGAATACATACATATCTCTTAAATTACTATTACTGGCTTGTTTCGCTTTAAACTGGAATAGGGATTAACACAGTTGTCAGTTGAAATGGAAAAAAGCCAGCAGGTGTAAAACTGTTTTAAGCACTCACCTGCCTAAAATTTTACTAACGCAGCCATTGGAAACTTGTAGAATACGCGATATATCACAGGGACGAGCACCCGAATGGGCTAGCTCAACAATTTTCTGACGTGTGGAGTCCGGTAAAGGTCTACCGTTGACATACACACCGCCTAATTGATTGATGCCACTATGACCAGCTGTGGAACAACCAAACAATGCACTTTGACTAACCGATGAAGCATGGCCATGCATTATGTGTTCTGTTGTTAGCATCATCATTTGATCGTTTTTTAAACTCTTTTTTAGATTTTTGTTTTTGGGGGTTTTCTTAAATATTGGATTTTTATATACGTGGAAGGAAGATTTTTTTTAGCTTCTGGATCAGTTGTATAAGTGATTATTCCGTTTACGTTTTTTTAAATTACCAGTACATGACCAAAAGGTACAATACATGTACATACATATGTAGGATGTTTGGATGTGTGTATATATATTTCCTTTTTTTTAATATTTTTTTATGCATAAACTATTTGTCTTGTGTATATAAATGTTTGTATGTAAGTATGAATATCTAAAGGTAGTTTTTTTTATATTTTCTTTTTTTGCATTTAATGTGTAAAATTTTTAAATACCTGCATATGTATATATTTTTTTATTATTGTTATAAATTTTTATTTTTTTATTTTTTATATAAATAATTGGGGATACTTTCTTTTTAAAATCACAATCACATAAATTATTTTTAATGGAGTTACGGCGGGTTTTATTACTTATTATAAACTATTTAATTTAAAAAATATTGATTTTTTTAACTTGAAATATATGTATTTGTTTTATACAAACGCGCGAAAAGTAAATTTCTAATTTAAAATCGTGTCGTTTAACTAAAATTTTTTGTGTTTGTTTTTATTTCTTCTTTCATGTAGTATTAGTTTTAATTAATAGCTTTAATTTTTGCTTCACGCTCGATTAGGGCTAATTAAGGATAAAAGAAGAATACACGCCATACAAATACGAACGCCGATCTTGGTCTGTTTGTGTATAAGTTTAATTAAAACATCAACAAACAGCAGCAAGAACAATTTGTGAGGTTCGATGCTTAATAGTGATCCTGGAATATGGTGCAAATTAGTATATATCATATGCGTATTTACTCCTAAATTAACCAGGCAGACAAGCTGCTGGTTGCCAACACTTGATGTGACGGTCGGTGGTTTTAAACACCAGTATAACATATAAAATACAAGTGACTGACTCGTGTTCTGACCGGTAGTCTTGCGTTATAACGGAAAACCCGTCTTATTAATTAAAATATTACTCTAAATTCTGGTTTTGCAGCAGTTGAATTTTTTGGTTGTCTTGTTATTTTGCTGTGTTGATTATAGGTACTTTTTTTAACAGCAAAAAATCATCGACAATATTCAATGAATGCGAGTGTACAGTGCACTTAGCGAAGCGAAACGTTAATGAGCTCTCAAGCGAAAAAAATATCTCAACAAACGTGCCAAAAAGTACTTCATATGCCGGAGTACGAATAAAATAACTCAAAGCCAACAAAAATAGAAATAAAAAAAAACAGCCACACTACACAAATAAGAAGAACAAAAACGGCTGCTACAGCTACAAAATTCAGCAGAGAAAACAAGACGATGAATGTAACAACAACGATTAATATAAGAAAACAAGAACAACAACATATATCAAGTCTGCAGCACAAAACCAAACGCAAACACCACCAGCTAGCCAACCAACCGCTTTCATACCTAAGTGTACACAAATAGAAAACCAAATTAGCAAACAAAAAGAGCTGCATGTGAATGCTCGAGCGAATCAGCAAGCATGAATGGCTGCCTACGAAAACAACAACATGAACACACCAGGCAGTCACACTCACACAAGTTTAAATAAGAAGTATTATAAAATACAGTGCGGAAAGTTTAAGAAAGATCATCAAATCAACACTTAAATACACTGATTTTATTTAGAAAAATTATAGGTATTAAACGTGCTGCATAGTTTTATTCAGTTGATTTCAATAGAAATAGGTATGTACATTACCATAGGAAATTCAAAACGCCCTATCTATATTTACTTTCCTATGTAGATAGGGCGTTTTGCATTTTCTGACGATAGGTAGGTATATATGTATATGAAATCGACTATATTATTCGCTGCACACACGCTATTATAATAGTTGTTGCCAATACCGTGGAGTTAGCCTATAATTTGCAATTTTTCAGAGCTTTTAGAAATGAAATTTTTTAAGTATATAGGTATGTATTTTTAAAAAGTATCTAAAACTTTGTAAGATACCTATATGATTTCTTAAAATGGATTTTAAGTGGATTTTAATCTTATTTGAAACTAGCGACGTCGTCGGCGGCCGAATTTGCCTTTTGTTTTAAAAGTAATCCACATCAAAATGGTTTACATATTTACCTTGTATAGGGGTACCCATTTCTGCGTAATTGGTCAGGAAGTTACCACATAGTATATACATATAATTCTAATATTGTAGAGTTCTTTAAATTTTGTCTGCAATTTCTCCTTTACAAAAATAAAAGATGTTTTCAAGTTTTCAGAATTATTATATCCTTAAAATTTTGTACTTTCCCTCTTTTTTATGTTTGGAAATGAGAAGTTTTTAGGGGGAAAAGGTATCCCATATTTTATTGAAATTAATCAAGTAGGTACATAGTTTATATTGATGTATTGTATTCCACATTTTTATTTTACACCTAAGTATGTGTACAATTATATTTAATTACAGTGAAACCTCTCATAATGGACACCTCCCATAATCGGACACCTCAAATAACCGGCCAAGTTTTGTAGATCCAACATTTTCATCAGTTTTTCCATGCAAAATGCATTCCAATTATGGACATCTAATAACCGGACACTAAATCTAAAAAAAAATGTTCAAAATATCTCTTATAAGCGGACAAAAGCCTTGAAACGCCGCAACAAGAGTGCTATAAAAGTAGTTCTTTGTTTTATTCAGCTCTGATGCATATTTGTGGCAATGCCAATTATATTGATGATTCACCTCCCCTGTTAAGGAAAATGTACAAACTCATGTATTAAGGATGGACAGAAAACTGTTGTTTCTTTAAGGAAAGCAAATGGAAATTATAAACGAGTTTGATGTCTGAAATTTTTACATTTCTTTTATGTTTTAAGATTCAATATTGGCAAAACAATGGCTGCAGAAATGAATAAAAACAAAGGCAATGTTTGTGTAGTGTGCTTTTATTGGTTTACTAAGGCTAGATGTGAAAAATTCCAATTTATGGTCCTATCTTAAAATAAATTACACGTTTTAACCATTTTGCTAGAAACGACTTTGAGTGTCCGTTTCACTGTAGTTCATTAAGGGTTTAAGTAGAAAATAAATATTATCAAATAGATGTAGTTTCTTAAGAAACTGGGAAATTGTGTGGATATTGTTAAAAGAAGGATTCGATATTCCTATTCTATTCGTATTATTAAATTTCGCACATTCTAACAAAAAAATGTAGTGAACTGGATTGCACTGTGATTGCACTGCAATCACAATAAGAATTGTTGTCTATGTTAAGTAAGTGCCAATAACATGCATTTTTGTATAACTTGATAAATTGCTCAAGGAATTATTCGTATTTTCTTAGCTCGTAACAATTTGTTTGCAATTTGGTTTAGGGGTGAAAAGTTATCAAAGTCAATTGTTTTAAATAGTTTTGTTGTTAAAATACCTCTTTGTGTGGTAATTGGCAAAATATTAGACTCAAATAAAAGGTTACTGATTGGTGTAGTACGAAAGGCCCCTAGAGCGCTTCGTATTGCTGTGTTTATGCTTGTTTCAATATTACGTAAATATACCTTAGGTCCATAGCCATAAATAGGTAGCAGATAGTTTATTTTTTATACAATGATTGATTTAATAATGTACGTTAGGCGTTTTGAGTCGCAATTTAACTTAAAACTTGAAAGACTTTAATGGAATCAGTGATGCCGTTTGGTTACAACATTTTTCGTAACTTTTGAAGATGTCACGTATGTTGTATAATGTTGTTATATTTGGGCAAATTTTCGTAACTATTGGTAGGTATATAACACAAAATAGAGTAAGATTTGTGAAATAGTACGTGTTTTATTGATTAATACAAGAACAATTTACTCTGATAGCCGTTTTTTAACATATCGATTCCATTTGAATAACATAAAAAACCACACTTGTACAGCTTAATAAATAAGCTTTGAAAAACGAACAAAACAATTGCCAGCAACTATAGGCATTTTCACTACACAAAATTAAGGGACCTTCCAAAATTATTTTCTATCTTTTGGATTCAGGTTCTAGATTAAATTTATATGTCAAGAAGAGATGTCAGTCATTTTATATTGAAGATTAAATTTAAATCAAATAAGAATCAATTTTTTATTTAACTACGATATTTTTAAAACTATTGAAATAGTAAATCCTCTCAATTATGCAATCAAATTTTCTAATTTATCTAATTTTATTGACAAAGCATTAGGCATGATTCCGGATTTAAATACTTCTAAGAATTGGGAAAAAGTTTTTAATATAAACTCTGCTGCGAATAAACCATTGCTGAAAAATTAATTAAAAGCAATATTTTTGATTTTTATACTTCCATTTTCAATACTGAAACTTAAAAAGAATGACCACTTTAATCGGTATAATACTGATGCAACATTAATGGTGAATAAAGATAATATTAAAGATCTTCCAAAATATGACTTAGAATATTTGCAGCATATGTATGAGTATTTCTCTTATTTCTAAATTAAGATTTTTCACAGGCTTCTATAATTTTTTGCCTTGTAATTTTCCCTAAAATATGAAATAAAAATGTTCATAGGTATAAAAACTGTAACTTTTATATGAATAGTTCGAATTTGTGGAAAATGTTGAGCAACATTTAATATTTCACAAGGAAAATTTGACTTTTAAAATATGGTGTCTATTTTAAGTATACGAGATTGTTTTACAACTGTTAGCAAAAGCTGTTGTTTATAAATTCCATATGAAATAATGCCCATTTGCTTTATTTCACAGCTTTGATAAAATGTTGCCAAAAACATTTCAATATTTTTCCACGGTAAAAACAGAGTACTACTTCTGCAATATTTTTTCATGACTTTACCATACAAATTTTTAATGTATGTAGCTTTCCGCTTGAAAAACTGAACAGAGTACCATGCTTTCGATGAAAGAATTTAACATTTTTGAAAAAAAAAACGTATTTTTTCTAATATGTATACTTTAACCTCTTCATAATTTAATGGACATGGGTAGTTTCTCTGTATATCAATCACTAAAGTTGAGATGAACTTTAAATTTAAAGCAAGGCAACCTTAACATTGCATATTTTAATTTCCAAACCATTTTATTAATAGAAAATTCTACTAAATTAGATGAAATATAAATCTTTATTGAATATGGAATCTCTGATTTGATTGGTGTGCCGGAGTATTGTATAAATCAAAGCTTGTTTCCAAAATAATGAAAGAACGTGTGGTTGAGGGTATTTTGATAGAAACAGATGTATTGGGTGGTACAAAAATATTAGTTAGTTATTTGCTGTATGGAGATATCTCTAGTTCTGAAGATTTAATTGCAGAGTATAGCCCAAGATATGATAACGTCACCATGATGGGAGATTTTAATCTTTCTTTTTTTTAAATAATGACAGGATGAGGATTTTGTGAAGCACCATTGGGTTAAGTTTTGTACACAATAACCTACCTAAACATTTTACGATAGGTTTATATAGAACAACTGGACTATTTTCTAGTGATAACTTTACGTTCCTGCAATAAACTCAAATCGTTCTTTAATATACATATTTATCAGTGAAAATAATTCCCGTAATTCAAAATTTATTTGAGTTTAGTAATATATGAAATAACACTAACATAATTTATGCGTTGTTAGCTGAATTTTTAAGTAATACCATTGTACCATTTGAGTACTTATGGTTTTATAACGTAAAGAATTATACCCTGGTCAGACATAAGCTTAATTACTTAATTGAGTTCAATTTACCATACGAGAACTCAATTGCTAAATTAAGCAATGAGTACATAATTGCGCCACTAATTAAATAAAATAAAAAATGCAGCCCTGTAGTGCAATTCACTAACCTGTAATAACGAATATCGAATCGTTAAGATAACAAAATTATAGATTTTGCTACGCACCAACGCTTTTAAACAAAAATCGTTATTCTTGAAAATTTAATTATTATTAGTCGAACTGTTTATGTATTACATACAATGAAATTTTATAATCAAGCTTAAGTTCGTTTTTATTCTCTCTAAGAAAGAATTAAATAAATTACAAATTAGGTGATAATATTAAAGAAAATTTGGGAAAATTTAATTTTTAGACACCAGCACGAGCGGAATGCACATTTTCTAGACAGCCACGTCCTCATTTTGCCATATTATGCCATTCTCTAGCTCATTATTTATATATTTATTTAATATTAGTCTATGGATACAATCCTTACAGACAATTTAACATACATATTAACTTAATCTTAAGAAAAAAATTATAATTCTTGCAAAAAAACCGACTTCAAAACAGATAGAAGGGCACCAATTCTAAACTAAAAATGTAAGAAGTAATCGGTAAGAATTAGATTTAAACCAAATAAAAGATGCGCCAAAATTAGAGGGAAAAAAATAAAGACTATTGAATGTCAAGCCCCTTCCTATTACTGTTTAAAAGTTAAGTTATTTTCACCAGCATCCGTTAAGCCTCTGTCTATAACGGTTTGAAAGATAGGGGCACACAGATCAAATAACATCACCTATTCGGACACCCTTTAATTTACAATGTTAAATTAAAGACCTGTTGTTATAGAGGTCTTGGTCACAAAGATTCTTTGTAAATTTCAACTATCTGTCTATAACGGTTAAAAAGTTTAACCATATATATCAAATTACATGAACTATTGGGACACCATTTACATTATAATTCCAAATATTTATATATGTTATCATACCAGAGAAAGTAGTGGACATTCTGCCTAATTTTCAAGTGTTTGTGTTTAACGGTTCAAAAGATAGGGTCATATAGATCAAATTACTTAATTTATGGGGACACCCTTTAATTTCTAACTTCAAATTGTATACTTGCTATAGTGGACTTTGCAATACAGGTTCCTTGTAAATTTCAGCTGTCTGTCTCTAACAGTTCAAAAGTTTGGCCACATAAATAGAATTACGTTAACTATTGGGACACCCTTTTAGTTCCAAATTCAAAATTTTATACTTTTTGTTATAGCTGACTTAGCACTACAGGGTCTTTGTAAATTTCAGCGGTCTGTATAAAACTATTCAAAAGTATGGCCATATACATCAAATTAAATGAACTATTGGAGCACCCTTTAATTTAAAATTTTGAGTATTTATACATTTTATTAAAACGGTCATAGTAGTCGACATTCTGCCAAATTTTCAAGGTTTAGTCTATAACGGTTCAAAAGATAGACCCAAATAGGTCATATTATGTCACCTATGGGGACACCCTTTAAATTTTAAATTTATTTTTTTATTAATTTCTGCTGTTGGGAGCTATAGCGGCACGCAATTTTTTAAAATTTTAATTTGCTGCCCTTTACGGTTCTTAATACACGTAAAAAACATGTATGTTGTATGGGGACACCCTTTAATTTTTAATATAATGAACTGCTTTTAAAATGAAGCATAACCTTTCAAATAAAGCAAAAAATTTTAAAATCGGTTCAGAAATGGCTGAGTTCTGCGGTTACATACATAAAAAAAAGCTACATTCAGACGAATAGATAACCTCCTTCTTTTTTGAAGTCGGTTAAAAACTGGTTGTTGTTGTTGTGTTTTAGCTCTAGCGTGTAACGTAAATACGCCTTGGATAGAGCCTTGAACGAGTAACTCCTATGATAATGCGCATAGTCTACCGAAATACAAAATTAATTGGTACAGTGGGCGTGACACCTCCCATACAAAGTGAAAAATTATTATCCTGTATCTAGGGAACTGCAATAGGTAGCGCCTTCGTAGTAGCCATCATATTAATCTACATAGATTAGCTAGACATAGACTGAATTGGAATAGTGGGCGTACCTTCCATACAGCGCGAAAAATTATTGTCGTGTACCTGGAGAAATACAATAGGTAGAGTCTTGAAACTTTACAAAAGTAACCATCAGAGTAATGTGCATTGTCTAGCAAAATACAGACGGGATTAGGATAGCAAAAAACAGATTGGATGAAACAGTAGGCGTACCATGCAAATAAACTATAACATTTTCGATGTGAGAATAGCATGCGTTTTCAAGTTAAAGGTTGGCCATACTTTTCTTCAAAGTGTTTATTGTATTTTTTGTGGATGAATGTAGTGAAGCGCACCGGGGATAGCTAGTATTTACTATAAATTAACACAAATTTAATTTAAATATTTTATTGAATTTTTTTTCAACTTAAATTATTTCTTTGTATACAGCAGTTTTATTTTTTATTTAAATATGAACATATATAAATTTCTACATAATAACTCAATACATATTTTAGTAAGACAATTTAATAATTATAATTTGTTTTCTTTTTTATTCCTCTTTGTGCTTTCGCTTTTTTTCGACAGAGATGTCACTTATTACTAATATGTATAGGAAGAAAAATAGTGTTGTCTACTATAGTTAAAAAGTAGTTAGTAAATTTTGCGATAGTTACTGCAAACAACAAAAGCTGTTGGCTAGTATAGCGAATGTAGTATTCTTAAAAGTTACTGAATTGTACTACTGTTGTATCTCTACTGAGAAGTTCAGTGAGAAAGATTGAGTTCACAACATGACACAATAATATTAGGTAGTCGCATTACTACAACAACAAAAACCACATGTATTTTGTTGATAACAATTTAATTTTTCAGATGTCAAAAAGAGCTGACTGAAATAAGTTACAAAGCAAATTGTACATTTTTGTATTTTAGTGCTTTTACTTATAACCAATAATATAGCAAAATTGTTTAAAATCCAAATTTGTATCCATTTTTTTAAAACAAAAAATGTTCACGGTGTCAAATACTAATTGAGTAAGCTTAGTCCCGAAGAACATTATGCAACTGTTGTCGCAGCAATTCTTTATTAGTAGGCAAGAGGGGACAGAGGAATTAAAAAGGGTACATATATGCATGTACTTTTGAAATTCGTTGCGTCCTGTCATTCATAGTTTTAATTTTGAAGTTTAAAATGTATAAAATGTAAATGTATGTGCAATAAAAATTGCACGATATAACCACAAATGCAAAATTAAAGAAGAAACGAGAAAAAGTTGCATAATGTTATTCGGCACTTAAGCATGTGTGCACACTAAATTAAATTGCTCTATTAAGATTAAATTAACTCAATTAAGAAAATATGTCTGAACAGGGTATTAGAATATAAAGCAAACAATTAAGAATATATTGCAAATACCGAAGTAAGGCTAAGGCAACCATAAGGAAGCAAAAGAGATAATATTTTCATAATATTCTTTCTGAATGTTTTCAGAAAGAGATGAAATGACTTTTTTGTAATGCCAGATATAGACTATGTATGTACCAGAAGTCTTGTACCAAAGACGAAATGTAAGTGACAATAACCATAGAATTTCTTTTCGAACTGTTAATATTATTGATGTATGGAATGCAATGCATAGAACAAAGACACGAAATAAAAAGGAACTGTGTGAAAAAATTCAAAGTGTGTGGTACTCCTTACCAACCCAGACCTGTCAGGACTAAGTGGACTCACTGTCAAAAAGGTGCAAGGCAGTCATACAAAACAAAGGATATACTACCAAACTTTTAATAGGTATATAATTTTCGCCTTTTTCGTAATTTTATTGTTTGACCATAATGTTTTTTCCCTTGGAAGTCAAAGAACCTAATGACCTATGAATATTTTTATTTTTTACTAGCTCTGCCCGCCACGTCGTGGACGTCCTGACAATATTTTGCTTGATTTTGCTTTGAAAGTATTCCACACCAATTAAAAGAGTCTTAGTTTTATAGAGTAGCGCATATAAAAGAAAAATGCAACTAAACTAAGAAGAAACTATAGCAGGATTTTATAGCTGCACTCAAGTCGTAGTATTCTTACCAACTTATAAAAATTAACGCTAAATAACAAAATAATGTAATTACATAATTACCGAAATATGTATGTACATACACATATTTCACAAAATAACCAAATTATACAACACGTACGCGACTAAAAATATTGCTACGTTTTATTTATTCAACAATGGGATCTTTTAAAATTAAATACGCAAATAATTATTTTAAGTTAAAGACTCTTTATTAAGCTTTGTATAAATAACTATTATTGACACTATTTAACTCTTTCTAACTTATCTACAAATCAACGCTCACGTACAGGTTCAAATACATAAATACTCACTCGCAAACTGTGTAAAAAAGAAAATTCTGTAACAACAACTAAAGCAAACTAAGCAAACGGAGAAAGTCCCGATTATAGAAAAACAACTGCTCGTGTCTATTAAGTTTTTGCAACAATGTAATTCTACAAAGTAAAAATACAAATTTTATTCCATTGGCTATTTGGCAGTAAATAATTCATATTTTGCCAGCGTCATCTAATAACCCACTTTCTAAAATTAAAAGTGCCGTACTAAGCACCTTTTTAAAATATCCCACTTTCAAAAATTCAAGGTATCGTACTAAGCAGTATTTTTATACCAGAATGCGTACTTTCACTGTTCCACTTTCTCTTGGAAATAAGATATTTTTGCGATAAAAAGGCATCCTATATTGGAACCAGGATACCTCCTCAAAAAATTTTGTTAAAATCCATTCAGTAGTTTTTACGTGATGCGAACGCAAAATGAGTTACTATTTTATTATATGTGTAGATAATATAGATGTGTACATAAAATAGAAAATTATTAAGAAGATAAAAATGTTTAAAACTGTAAGATTATATATACGTCGTCACACAGTCAAAAAATGCGGCTTTGCAATTTTTCCAAAAGGTTATTTAAATAATTGAAAAGATAACTACAAACAAAAATCAGCTTTAAACTTTACCGCTACTCGAGGAGTGATGTCAATTTAACAGATATTAGAAGTGGCTTGTTGAAATAAGCTATGACTATTAATGTACCTATGTTTTTGATTTTTAATTTCAAAGTTTTTAAAAATGGAAATATAACACTGCATACATTTTTTTTATCAAATCTAGAAGGTATTCTATAAACACTTGTTTAATTTTTTGCAATGTCTTGTTTCATTTCAAAATTATATAGGTTGTATTTTCTTAAAATGAAAAGAACAATAAACACTATGGTTAACCTAAACGCACGCTATTCTCACGACAAACTGTTTCAGGTACGACTCCCACTGTTCCTATCCAATCTGTTTTTCCTATACTATGCGTAATAGTTTCAGGACTCTACCTACTGCAGATCAACAGGTAGACGATAATAATTGTTCACTTTGTATGGGAGGTACCATGCTCATGTAGTCATTTTTTCTTTCCGTAAAAACTTAGTTGTGTTATAATGAAGATTAAAAATAATAGGCAAATCGGTGCAGCCGTTCTGAAGTGATGCGATTACGAACGAACGATATTTGATTATATTTATATAGATACAAAAGCAACGCGTATATATATATATATATATATATATATATATATATATATATATATATATATATATATATATATATATATATATAAATTCGCTAAGGAACGCATTACCAAAGACTCGAGCATGTTATTTTGGTGATAAGTGTAAATATATAATTTACGGCTCGCATGGCCAAACCTACGAATGGCGTAAAAATAAATTACAGAGCTTCAAAGTAAAAATTTAAAACCGACACTCCAACTCGATGGTGGTAGTGTTACGGTGTGGGCTTGTATGTTATCTGGTGGTTAGGTGTACTTTCAGAGTACAATGGACAAAAATATATACCTCGACATCCTGAATTCCTATTTATTGCAAAGTGCCGCATAACTGTGTATAAGGGAGGAGTTACGATTCCATCACCTAATCTAAATGTAATTGAAAATTTATCAATAATTTTAGATCCAAATGTTCGTCAACACCAGATCTTTAACAAAATATGTATATAAAATATGAATGACCTTATAGTAGTGCTCAAGATGGAATGGAAAAAAATAACAACACGAAAAGGGGGTCGAAAAGGGACCCATTATGGAAGTGGTCTGCTTCGATATTCCCCCTCACTAATAACAAAAAACAACATAAAAACTAGTCGATTCCATGCAAAGCAGGCTTTA
Organism: Phasia obesa; assembly: GCA_949628195.1. NCBI lineage: Eukaryota > Metazoa > Arthropoda > Insecta > Diptera > Tachinidae > Phasia > Phasia obesa. Next base: position 22,268,351 of record OX451220.1, read on the forward strand.
AGCTGTAAATGACCAAATAGGTCTTACAAAAATTTTGTGACCTCTAATAGGCTCTTAAGATTTAATAATGTATGCGGACGTGCAGACGTGCAAAAAAATTTCAGCTTTTGTTATGGGTATTAAAAGATCGAAAGTCATTGACCTGGACTTGACACATTTGTTATTTAATACGGTGTTAAAGATACTTTATTTATTCTGCTCCTACTATTTATACCTATAAAGGAGTTAATAGGTGAAAGTTCGGTAACTAACTCTAGAACATCGACGTAATGTGGGGAGTGTTTTGCGGTTTTTACTTTACTATTGTGAAATGTGCCCTAATAAGATCAGGGATTTTGATTTGCCTACAACAGTCTATTCATAAAGAGGCTATCCATTTATATTACAAACCGAACACTTTGTATGTGAAATCATCTCCCGGCCGAAGTCTTTCCAGTCACTTTTAATGTGAGAAAATTAAATTCGAAAGTCCACAAATACTATTGCCTCTAAGCTCCTATCCATAAACAAATTTCCTGTTTTCTCCAATACATTGCACGAACGTTCATTGCCTGCATGGTGGTTAAAAAATGAAAATTCATAAACACTGTTACTGCTAATTGAGATACCTACTTCTCTACGTAATCGATACGTTGTTATAGGTGGAAAACCATGTTTCAGTTCGCTTGCTAAAGGGCATGGTGAATATATGTAAGTAAAAGTTAAAGTTGTAACCGAAAACGCTTCTAAGGGCCAAAGACATACGTACTGACTTTGATTCGTTTTTTTATGAATGTTTTTTTTACCCTTTCTTGATACATCCTCTATTCCCATGTTAGGTAGTGTAAGAATTTAAAAATATATTTCTTTGCATGACAGTTTTTATGTACATATGTGTTGCGTATATTTTAAATAAAAAGAATAAACAAAACAACAAATTTTTGCGAAACGTAACACTTAAAAAACACGCAGTGTAAAAATCATGAACAAAAAATATAAAAACATACACATACATAAATAATTTCCTAAAAAATTTACACAAAATTAATACCTTTTTTACAAAAGTCTATAAAATTCCAACATAAAATGCAACCCACAAACCTACCAACCATAATGACTAACATATTAAACAACAACAACGCCAACCAAAAATATTTTCCAGACATCACAGACATCACATCTAAATATGCCCACGAATGAACGCACGCATGAAACTCAATAACTATCTCTTTCTTCAGAAGTAAATGAGTAATATGAAATCCAAAAAGAAAAAAATATATTTATGAAAGTACCGCAACCATTGCCACACACCCATATACATATTTGGATTTATACAACACGAAATCATATACAAAAACAAAAATATTTGTAAGAGAGAGATAGATTGTTGTCAAAAGAATGATTGTGTAAAACATTACAATTGGTGTGTATCTCTAATGGTCCATAATCCCAGCAACAAGAGGTTGGGATTCTAGAATAGAAAAACGAGCAAGAAGAAAATGAAACAGAAATGTTGTTTTCTCAAGCAGCCTACTGCTATTATAGCGATTTGTTATGATTTGGAAAAAAAATATAATTTTCCTATATTTTAGCCTTAATTGTACCAATATTTAGGTTTAATTCACTTTTTTAGCTTACGAGTTCGTGGAAAAATGTACCTATTTAAAGTTAAAAGATCAAATAAGCAATGTGTTTATTTATAGTTATGTATGTATGGACATATGTATGTATGTAGGTATACATGTTTTTTTTGAACAAGTGTTTTTTAAAATTATTTCTAGAAAATAACCAATTTACACACAGGATCTTGTACATACGTAATTTTTTGTTGGCGTTTGCAATCTTAATTACAAGTGGACAGCACTTCAAAGTCGAAAATAATGTTATTTATGTATGTGTCGGAGAATATTTTATTTTTTTTAAGAATGTGATGATTCGAAAGCAGAGCTATTGTAAGTATAAAAAGGATTTATGCATTAGATTTTAAGGACAACACGGTACGACTTCATACCTACAAATTTTTAGGTTCTCCATATACAGTTGTGGGCATAGAATAGGTATAATGATTGGTAGTTTTGTCATGTCAAATAAAGTATACCTACCTATTTGATTAGAATATTACCAAAAGCAGCTTCTATTTTTTGATTTACATACTTATTAATTAATTAGTTACAAAAATATAAGAAAATATTTATTAAAAGTACCTAGGTACTTTTTCTTGTACATACGTAGTTTTTTGTTGGCGTTGGCAATCTTAATTATAAGTGGACAGCACTTCAAAGTCCAAAATAATGTTATTTATGTATGTGTCGAAGAATATTTTATTTCTTTAAGAATGTGATGAAGCAGAGCTATTGTAAGTATAAAAAGGATTTATGCATTAGATTTTAAGGACAACACGGTAATACTTCTTACCTACAAATTTTTAGGTTCTCCATATACAGTTGTGGACATAGAATAGGTATAATGATTGGTACTTTTGTCATGTCAAATAAAATATACCTACCTATTTGATTAAAATATTACCAAAAGCAGCTTCTATTTTTTGATTTACATACTTATTAGTTAATTAGTTACAAAAATATAAGAAAATATTTATCAAAAGTAGGTACCTAGGTACTTTTTTAATTTTGTGTTGACATATGTAGGTATGTACTTGTGACAGCGACTTTACTTTTAATTCAAATGATTTCTAATCCTTAATAATTATTTAGACGAATACATTTTTGGTGTAATAGGTAGGTATCTAGGCACATGTTTTTGGCATAGTATGATAGTGATACGGAGATACATAGTAATTATTCCATTATTTTGCTTACTTATTTCTATTAAGGAGAATGTTAAGTTCACGTACGCTTTGTTTTAGTAGCTCTTAGGCGGCTTGGCAATGATTTAGGTTTAGTTGTAGAATTTTCAGTCACGTCTTAGTACATGCAAAGTTTTTAATTAGTAGGGACATACTACGCATCCAGTTACATGATCACTTTTAGCATTTTTCGATCCACTGTTATGCAATAAGCACGTTTTAATTATGTGCCCTCTTTTATCACATATTAGATCTTTTTCGCAATGGTCACATGGGTTCTTACACTTGGCCGCAGTGGGCCCAAAATCTAGGCATTTGAAGCATCTCCTAGGAGTGATCTCTCTAATGCTACAAATAATCTAACTAATGCGAATCTGGTCGATATTTATAAACTCGTTGGCCAAATTAGCACTTAAAACAATAGTAGCAGTTTTCGTTCCACCATAAGCTGCTAGTATCAACTCTGCGTTTCCTTATGAGAAGGTTTATTGAGCTCAAGCGACAATTCACTTCTTGGTTCTTCTTTCGTGGAAAGTAAATTCCAGAGTTGGCCAGGTCCTCACTTCAGTGTGAATACGTTTAGTAATAACATCTTTCGTCCTACTTATTCTCTTATCAAAAGAGTTGAACTCTTCCAATACCTTTAGGCATTGCCGGTTCCTGTGTGGCACTTCCCAAAGTTAGTATTTAAATTTTATATTCAAATTTAATATACCGTTGCAGTAAACTTTTAATGTACATTTTATTAAACCGATGTAATTCAGAATACAACAGTGTAATCGATGTAATCAATGATATTTGTAAAATAGTATTAATGCGGTAAAGCAAACACAGAGAAAAAATTTAATATATAAGCTAGAAGTTTAAGATGTCTTTATATATAAAAATTTAATAAAATGGAGACACTTATATAGTCTGAAGTCATTAAAAGAACACGTTTTTTTATTCTCCACCGTTGGCGACCAATACAATTGGTGACGCCGACAACTTTAACAACTAATAAAAAGATGAACGACAATAAGGAAAATCAAAACTCGGATCGAGCTACAGCATCTGCACAAGCAATTCCTCAATAAACAACGAAACTAATACGATCGTCAATAGAGTTTCAGTTAAAGTGCCACCTTTCTGGCCAGAGCAGCCGGAGATTTGGTTTGCGCAAATGGAAGCTCAGTTTAACATATCGGGCATAAACAGTGATATTTCTAGATTTTACACTGTGGTGGCTGCCATCGAAAGTGGAGTTCTAACTCAGATATCGGAAGCAATTTTAAACCCACCTGAAAGAGATAAGTATGCCAATCATAAATCTTGCATCATAGAGAGGTACTGCGACAGTGAGCAGAAAAAAATCCAAAAGCTTATCTCTGAAGTCGACTTAGGTGACAAGAGACCTACACAGTTATTAAACGAGTTGAGTGATTTGGCAAAGGGCAAAATAAACGGTGAGTTTTTAAAATCCCTTTGGTTACAGAGACTTCCAGCACATGCTAGGGATATATTGCAAGCATCAAACGCAGACCTACCAGACCTAGCAAAACTTGCCGACAAAATACTGGAGGTTTCAGATTATCAAAATGTATCGGCCGTGGCAAAACAACAATCCCAAGAGTGTGACTACAGTCTTCGCATACAACGTATCGAACAGCAACTTAATAAGTTAGTAAATATGAGTGGAAGGCGTTTTCGTGGAAGAAGTGCCCAACGTTCAAAGAGTAGGGAACGTCGATCAACAACTCCAGCGACTACATCAACAGGTCAGTGCTGGTATCACGAAAAATTTGGAAATGATGCTCAAAAATGTCGACCTCCGTGTAATTTTTCTTCAAATAATACAAAAAACTAATTCGTCAGACTCGACGGGCGGTGCTGGCGATCAATTTCTGCAAATTGCTCGTCTTATTATTTGTGACAAAAGCACAAATATTAAATTTTTAATTGATACTGGCGCCGATGTGTCTGTTGTTCCACCCAAAGCAGCCGACAGAAAAATTCAACACAAAACACCAACTTTTTTTGCAGCTAATGGGTCGCCCATTAAAACATTTGGCCAACGCGGTTTAAGTTTGTCACTTGGGTTACGCCCTAGTCTGACATGGAATTTTTTTATCGCCGACGTCAATATTGCTATCATAGGCTCCATCTTAAAAGCATATGATTTACTTGTTGACATAAAAAGAGGTAAACTAATTGACAGAAAAACATTGTTAGAAACAAAAGCAAATTTTGTAAACATTTAGTCAATTAGTGAGTGAGTATACTGATTTAACTGTTTTAAATTCTAACAAGACTCCGATAACAACCAAAACTACTCACCATATAGTGACAACAGGACCACCGGTTTTTGCACGGCCCAGACGACTCGTAGATGATAGGCTTGAGGCGGCCAAAAAAGAATTCCGGCCTTCAAAAAGTCAATGGGCAAGTCCACTGCATTTGATAAGAAAATCCAACAACGAGTGGAGGCCATGCGGTGATTATCGGGGTCTCAACGCTATTACAGTCCCCGATAGGTATCCGATACCATACTTGCATGTTGTCACGAACATTTTGTAAGGTGTTCTCAGCGATCGATTTGCAACGCGCCTATCACCAAATACCGGTAGAGACCGCTGACGTTCCAAAAACGGCTATATCTACGCCGTTTGGCTTGTACGAATTTGTTTACATGACGTTTGTGTTAAGAAATGCTGCCCAAACGTTTCAGCGTTACATTAACGACCTGCTGGGTGATTTAGATTTTATATTCGTATATATAGACGATATCCTAGTGGCCTCATCAGACGAGGGCCAACATGAAAAGGACTTACGTGTCGTATTTGATAGGCTGTGAAAGGGTAATTTATCCATAAATGCCGACAAGTGCCAACTTGGATGTTCCAAATTGGTTTTCTTGGGCCATGCGATCAGCAGTGAAGGTCTGCAACCACCGGAAGAAAAAGTTGAAGCCATACGTAACTTTGAAAGGCCTGCCACGGCCAAAGGTCTAAAGAGGTTTTTAGGCATGATTAATTTTTATCGACCATTTCTACAACATGCTACTAAAAATCAGAGCGTTTTGCAAAAACTCATTCTGGTCACCAGAGGCAATATCTGCGTTTGAAGCCTGTAAAGACGAGTTATCAAATGTAACTCGATTAAGTTACATGTCCCCTCACGGAGAACCCACCTTGACTGTAGATGCATCTGGCTCTGCAGTAGGAGCAGTCTTACATCAAGTCATCGATGACAAGCCGCAACCACTGGGTTTTTATTCAAAGCAACTTACCCCAGCGCAGCGTAAGTACAGTGCCTACGACCGAGAGCTAACCGCAGCGTACCAAGGTGTGCAACATTTTAAGTATGCGTTAGAAGGCCATATGTTTACAATTTTCACCGACCACAAACCTTTGATATATGCGTTTCAACAAAGGAGTGAGAAGGCCCCACCAAGAAGAGTTCGACAACTAGACTTTATAAGTCAATACTCTACTGACATCCGACATATCAAAGGCACCGAAAAGAATACAGCAGACTGGCTCTCTCGGATTTTCGGCATTACATCTGCAGCAATCGATTTTGAGGCAATGGAAATTGGACAAAAGAATGACAACGAGTTGAAATCTTTCCAGGTAATAATTTTTCACTTAAATTATCACGTTTACCTATTCCAGACTCCTCCGAATTTATATATTGCAATATCGAGGGTACAAATATTAGGCCATATGTACCAGCAAATTATCGTAATATTGTAATGAAAAAACTGCACAATTTAGCACATCCTAGTACTATAGCGACACGAAAACTTGTCAGTGAGCGCTACATATGGCCCGGGTGAGCAAAAGACGTTGCAGAATTCGTTCGAGGTTGTATACAGTGCCAAAAAGTTAAAGCTAGCAGATACCTTACGGCACCACTAAGTAACTACAGTGTGGTCAACAAGCGTTTTCAACACATTAACATAGATCTTATCGGGCCATTACCAACATCTGGGGGTAATCGTTACTGCCTAACATGCATTGACCGTTTTTCGCGATGGCCTACAGCAATTCCTATCCCTGACATTTCGGCCCACACTGTTGCATCAGCCTTCATATCAGGGTGGGTAGCGTCATATGGAGTGCCTGAGTATATAACAACGGACTTAGGAAGACAATTCGAATCAAGTCTTTTCCAAGAACTTACTAAGACCCTCGGTATTCGCTATTTGCGGACCACAGCCTACCATCCTCAGGCGAATGGGATGATTGAGAGATGGCACCGTACCCTAAAAAATGCCATAAGATGCTACGCCTCCAAAAACTGGTCTTTTGTACTCCCATTGGAGCTGTTAGGACTTCGTACCACAGTTAAGCTCGATATTGGGGTCAGCCCAGCCGAACTGCTTTATGGAACTCAGTTGCGATTACCTGAATTTTACTCTGAATTTTTAATTCAGAGTAAGTCCAAAGAGAGCCAAACTGAATTTGTACAACAACTACGTCGAGCCATGGCCAACTTAAGATGTCCTGGGACATCATGGCACTCCAAAAAAAAATCATTACGTTGATCCTAATCTAAACTCGTGTAAATTTGTTTTTGTAAGAGTGGATCGAGTACGACAGCCCTTGGAAGCAGCATTTTAGGGGCCATTCGAAGTTGTTATTAAAAGGGGAAACACAAAAGACAAGGTATCGATTGATCGAATTAAGCCAGCAAAAACGTATTCTTGTAATATTCAGGAGCCGAGTAAATAAGGCAATGATGGCTAGGTACCAAAGATACCTGAGCAACCTGCTAAGGTCACTCGATACGGAAGACGAGTAAAATTTCCAAATTTTTTTTAATTAACGCTAAAGCTAGCCGGGTGGTATTATGGCAAATATCATCGATGTAATCGGTGATATTTGTAAAATAGTATTAGTGCGGTAAAGCAAACACAGAGAAATAATTTAATATATAAGCTAGAAGTTTGAGATGTCTTTATATATAAAAATTTAATAAAATGGAGTCACTTATGTAGTCTGAAGTCATTGAAAGAACACGTTTTTTTATTCTCCACCGTTGGCGGCCACTACACCTGCAAGAATATCAATATCTATAGCAAATTTAAAAAAAATATAGTAAAAACGGCAAAAAATCAAAATTACACAATAGAGAACTTTGTAAAAAGTTTATTTAATTATTTATTTTTTCATATTTATTCAGATAATTTAGGGTTCTTACAAGTAAGTACCTCCGCGCCATAATGGCAGGTTTCTGTTGTTTCTAAAAGCGCTGTATTTTGAACAGCGCAGAGACTTAAGTTCTACACTATTTTTGTAACCATACATAATGGCTAAATAAATGAAATGGCTTTGAACCAGCGCATTATAAACCAAAAGTTTTGTTTCTTGATTAAATTTGTATTTAAATTTATACAAAAAGCCAACAGCATGGGCTGTCTTGATTTTAAGGTGGCGAATGTGTAGATTCCATGTAAGGTTCCTCTGCAGATATACACCTAAATACTTTACAGAGTTGACTTCCACAATATTTTCTCCATGCACGTACACAATAAAAACGCTTTAATGGTAATTAAATGGCTTGAATCTAATCACCTTCGTCTTATTAGCATTTAGAACCAATTTGTTAATTCTAGCAAATTCAAATAATAACGAAGCATCACGTTCCATATATGTATGCCCTGGCAACTGTTTCATGTTTGTAAGGATAAAATAAACAAATATTATCTGCATAAATAAAAATCTTTCCAGTAAGATTAAGATTTTTAATATCATTTATATAAATAGAAAAAAATAAAAACAAAGGCCCGAGTATACTGCCTTGAGGTATTCCGTCTTTAACTGTTCGAAGGGAACTTTTACGCGTATTTATGTAGACAAATTGTTTCCTACCCGTGAGATGGCTTCTAATTAGATATAATTCCTTTTCCCACACTTTATAATACATTAGCTTTTTTTATCAGTATATCATGATCTATAAGATCAAAAGCTTTTGTGAAGTCAAAAAACATTGCAGCTACCCCACTGCACCCTTCATCCAAATCTCGACAGATTTAATTTACAACATTAATTACAGCCTCTTTCGTTCCACATCCTTTTCTAAATCCATACTGATATTCGTTTAGTAGATTTTCTTGCTGCTTACACCGTTGCCAGATTTGCTGATTTCTCTTCATTTTGCTGATTTTTCATCGTAAAATTGGCTACGTGAGATTTGCCGATTTTCTTCCTCAAATTGCAAATTTTATGAAATATGACTGGGTTTAGGTCACACTCTTTTTTATTGATCGTTGATACGTTGAAACTGGGACAATTTAATGAAATTTAAAGATTATTAGAAATAAAACTTTTTAAATCGAAACCGTAAACAGTTTAGTAGATCAAAGATTTATTTTGTATTAGCGGAAACTTAGAAGAAACAACTAAAATAATATTAGAAAATTTCAATTAAGAAATTCAAGCAATTAACTCCGAATTAACAGAGCTTAAATCACTTGATTTTTAAAAATGGTGAACCAAAATGATACTAGTACCTTGCTACGTTTTTGTTCAAATATGTGTGGAATTCATGGATTCAAGGATTTTATTTCCAAAATTGTTCGCTATATATGTATTTTTATTCTACCTCATTCGTCCTCCATTGTTGAGCAAGTGTTTAGCCAAGTTAGTGGTAATAAAACTAATCAAGGTATTTCAGGAATTTTATATAGTAAAGACTTTATAAAATTAAATAAAACAAATTTGTTCAATACTCCAATCGAGGAACTCGATGCTAGTCTAGCAATCTGAGGCCTTTGGGTGTTTTCTGCAGACAAGCGAAAAGCTCCGCAGGTAGTGTTGTCTTTTAGAAAAATATTACGGCCGTTGAATTCTTCGTTTTTTTGTGGTGGTCTCAAATAATGTATTTATGTAAAGATTAAACATACTTATAGTTTTCTGTTCAATATTAATAACATTTTAATGTTACTTTAGACTTTAGATTTCGTAATAACTCTCTTAAAAAAATTAAGAGATTTAAGAAATTTAGTCCAGATTTAGCAGATTTTTTAGCTCAGTTTTCAAGATTTTATAAGTAAATTTTCTGGCATCACTGGCTGCATATAATTGTGTATGCAAAATTTTTTCAAATACATTGTTGATAGAAGATTTTTTTTTTTTCATAAATTGTTTATTGCATCTTCAATATTTTTGAACTAACAATAATTACTCATATCTTAAGTCTAAAATAAAAATATAACTTTTAAGTCCAGCCAGTGCTAGACAAAAATAATGTTTGTTTCACGGATTTTGCAATCATTTGCGGGACATCCCTCTAATGTACGGCCAAGAAAAGCAGTATCTCTTCCTTTTAGTCGAATGTAACCAGGTTCATTCAGCATGTTACGCGCCAAAGGGTTTGGATGAGATTCAAGCCTCTTTAGATATATGACTGCATGTTTCGCTATTTCTGCTTTAACTGATGGCATGATAATCATACGTAGTATCTTATTTTGGCGCATTTGAATTTGTTCTACATTGCTAGCTGAAGCAGTGCCCCATAACTGAATCCCATAACACCAAATTGGTTTGAGGATCGACTTGTACAGTAGAAGTTTACAATCTAAGTTCAGGGTAGAGTTTCTGCCAATAAGCCAATTTAGTTGTACTGCTTTTAGTTTCATTTGTATTAACTTGAAATCAATGTGGCTTTTCCAAGTAAGGCGACGGTCAAGATGTGTACCCAGATATTTAACGCTGTGGTATCATTTGGTTATTTATGCGAACAGGAGTACATGAGTCCTTACGCAGTGTGAAAGTTATGTGAGTACATTTTTGCTCATTCACTTTTATTCTCCATTTTTCTAGCCATTTTTTAAAATTGAGTATGTGGTCGTGTAAAAGTTTTGATGCTCCTTGGGCACTTTCATAAATACTTAAAAAAGCTGTGTCATCTGCAAAAGTTGACGTGTGCACTAGCGTGCTAATTGGAATATCTGATGTGTACAGTAAATATAAAATTGGTCCCAAAATACTACCTTGGGGAACTCCGGCTTCAATGAGCTGTGGCGAGCTTAAAAAGTCACCTTCTTTTAGTAAAAACTTGCGATTCGTTAAATAATCTTTTAAGAGCTTATACAAGTTTTTGGGCAAGTTCAGCTTTAGCTTAAATATTAGGCCTTCGTGCCAAACTTTATCAAATGCTTGAGAAACGTCGATAAAAAGCGCAGAACAGTATTTTTTTTTTCTTTAAAGGTCGTTTTAATTACATTTACTAATCTGTGTGTTTGTTGGATCATACTATGTAGTTTTCTGAAGCCGAATTGATGGTTCGGAATACATCCTTTCGCGCTAAGATTTGGATTCAGCTTAGTTATTAATATTCTCTCAAACAACTTTGACAAGTTTGATAAAAGGCTTATAGATCTGTATGATTCTACTTTTGTGTGGTCTTTTCCTGGTTTAGGAATCATAGTAATCAAAGAAACTTTCCACTCTGTGGGAAAGTACTCAAGACGTAAGATGACATTAAAAACAAACAGAGTAATTCTGCGACCTATAAGGGGCAAATCAACTTGTTACTTGTTTTATCAACCCCAGGGGCTTTTTTGGTGTTTAAATCCGCTATTGCCCTTTCAATATCGCTAAATTCAAATCTTAGGTGTACTTCGGCACTAGTCTCTACTGGTGGCAACTCAACTATATCAGTACACATATTTGGAGTGAAAACCTTTTTCAAATGATCAACAAATAAATTACCTTTTTCGGTATCATTCCTTTCCCAGACTCCACAAGAAGTTCGCAAGGGGGGTTTACGTACGACTGGCCTTTTTAGGTTTCTACATACACGCCATAATGAATAATCTGATTGTGCAGTTGCGTTGAGGTATTCCAAATAATTTTTCAAAGATGCTACTCTTCGAGATTCTAGCAGCTGTCTTAGCCGTTACGTGCAATCTTTTAGTCTAGATTTGAGTTGAGGAGATCTGTGTGCTTGCCACTCTCTTCTAATTTTCCTTTTTTTCAGCCAAGAGCCGCTCGACATCTACAAAGTAAATTTGATTGTATCTAGCTGATTGTCGGGTTACTGTTGCATGTTGGGCAGCTGATTTGAGGATTTGATCAAAATTAATAAGACTTTATTCCACGTCTTCTGGTTTTCTCAGCGGTATATTTTCCGAACAGTGAGTACTGAGATACTTTCTATATTTCAACCAATTAATGCTTGTGCTAGTTGTTGGTGACACAATATTTTGCTGGTTCCATATGTAGACTATTGTGGGTGAATGATCTGAGGATAATTCGAGTGACGATTCAACCTGAATCATTTCTCTCGAAATACCTTTAGTCACGCCAAAATCAATAACATCAGGTATTTTTTGTCGATCAGTAGGCCAATAGTTGGGTTGTCCGCTTGATATCACATTCAGACGCATTTTTGAAACAGTGTCAAATAAAACACGACCTTTTGGAGTAATAAGTCTTGATCCCCAAAACGTATGTTTAGCGTTGTAGTCGCCTGATGCTATGAAACAGGGACCTAGTGATTCGTAGAAGTCGCTATATTGACTCTCTGATATTTGAAATCTAGGAGGTGAATAAATCGAAGAAATGACAAAGTTTTGATGATATTCTTCAATACAGATGTTTGAGCTTGAAGATAGTCCTCACAAAAATCACACAGTAAATGATGTTTAATTCGCGCCTTTATTAGAATTGCTGAACCACCACATGCTCTGCCACGGGGGTCTTTTGTGTCATATAATATATAGCCATTAATTTTAAAAAAGCTATTTGTTGTTAAATAAGTCGCTGAAACTATCATGACATCAATTTGTTGGTTCTTCAAGAAGTACTCGAGTTAATTTTTGTGTTGGCATAAGCCGTTTGCATTCCAGAAACATATTTTTAAACAGTTCATGGTTTGTTAAGTACCGCCTACAACATCATAGATTGCATGCGAACCATTTCTTGCATCATGCTGCTCATAGAGCTCATAAAACTGTTTAACGAATGCACTAATGTTTCGATACTTGCTTCGAGACGATTGTAGTTACCAGATGGTGCTTGTTCTTTAGCTTCTGGATGCATATTTGGGGTAGAATTGGTTGTAGGTGTCACTTTGTGTGCTGAAACATGATTTGATTTTAACAATGAAGCTCTCCACACACAACGCAAACCGGAGGCAACTTACAGTACGCCCTTGTACGGCCATATTCTTGGCAATTTAAACACTGGACGGATCCTGACCGCTTATGTGGTTCCTCTACACTTATCCTGCGGTGTAACAGATATTTTAGATTATAAATGGGATGCGTTTCGTTCTTCTTCAATCTAATATCCCCAGGTTCCAGTTCAACGCGAAATAGAGGTTGAGGGACACGCTCTCGATTTCTGAGATTGTCAACGCTTTTAACCTTTAATCCTGCTTTTTGGAGGCCAGCTTTTATTTCCACTGGATTAACATATGAGTCTACACCTTTGATGACTGTTGATAGAAGATAAAACTGCAATTGGTTGGTACGTTGTAACAGAGGTCACATTTGCTTTCTTAGGAATTTGAACAACTTTATGTATTTTCAGTATATCGGGATATATTGACTTATTCACCATTTTGTTAAAGAGCTTTCCTAAGAAAGGTATAATTTCATTTTTACAAATGGAGAGAACTTGGGTGATATAAAATCGTAACCAGCACATTTGCTAGAATTTAGACTTGATATTAGACCATAAACTTCTTCTTAGGTAGTGCTATTAATGCGCAATCTACTATTGTGAAGAATCAATGTCCGAAAGGAATTACATGTATCATTTGATAGCAGTACTGGTCAAGCTCAGTTTAAGCAAAAATTTTAAGAATCAAGTTCGTCAAGTAGCTGTGACGCATCTCTGTTAGCTACTACATTTATTCCCTTAAGATTAGTCCTGTTATCGGGAAAGCCAATTTGGAACAACCGCACACCGCAATCCGTAAGATTTTGCCGTCCTATTAAACTGGAATTTATAAAGGAAACAAAAGATGTTGTCTTAAAGGAAAGTCTAGATTTAAAAAACCAAATTGCCGACTTGAAAAATTTGCGAATTTCAATTGGAGATGGAAAATTTGTTGAAGTGAAATTCAAACTATTTTTGACGTTAATCGATGGAAAAGTCTTAAATATTATAACCGGAACCACATCAAACCAGGCTTGTCCTATTTGCGGCGCCACACCGAAAGACTTTTTGAAGACATCTGATTATAAAAGTGCAGTATTCCAACCAAAAGAAAAGAACTTAAAGTTTGGACTTAGTCCTCTTCATTGCTGGATCCGATTTTTTGAATTTGTGTTACATGTAGGATACAAATGTGAATTACAGAAGTGGCAAATTCGAGGAGATGACAAGTTAATTATTTTAAAAAGAAAAACTAATATACAAAACGAGTTTTGGAAAAGACTTGGACTTCGGGTGGACATGCCCAAAGCAAGTGGTTGCGGCTCCACAAACGATGGTAATACTGCCCGCCGAGCTTTCACTGAAATTTTCTCAGAAATAACTGGTGTTGTTTGTCTAGCCAGTTCGAAATAAATTGGAGTAAATTTGAAATGTATTGCCTTGAAACAGCAAGATGTTTTCAGGAGGCATATCGTTGGTTGCCAATGACTTATACGGTTCATAAAATACTAATTCATTCAAAGCAAATAATAGAAAATACTCCCCTTCCAATAGGTTTTTTTTTGGCGAAGATGCTGCTGAATCTCGGCACAAAATATATAAAGCCGATCGTTTGCATCACGCCCGTAGAAACAATCATACAAATAATCTGCTGGATGTATTTAACAGAGCCGTTGATACTTCAGATCCAATAATTTCAACAAAATTTTTACATAGACGCATTCAAAAGAGGAAACATTCCACATTACCACCTGAAGCAATTGAACTGTTATGTTGCTACCAACCACTACAAGAATTTAACCTTGACGAACAAGATGACGAACAAGATGACGAAGCAAATGAAAGTGGAGAAACCCCTTTTGATTTAATGTTAGAAAATGAATTAGATATAAGCAACTAATATATAGTTTATTATTAATAAAATAAATGAATGAACACTATACATTATGTTTAAATTAGTGGGTGCAAAAGGGTTAATTTTTGGTAACAAATGGGTTAAGTTCCACTTTTTTTATTAGAGCTGTTCCTACTTATTAAATACTTAGAAGTATTATTTGGATTCCTTTGGTTTTGTAGCCGTTATTAATTTCGCACAGAAAAAGTAGTTATTTGAACCAATGTGCTATGGGAGGAAAAAGTTATTCAATACCTCAGCGTTATGAGAATCCTTCAAAATCATCTCATCATTAGAATCTTTCATACTAATATGTTTTTTTCTGTTCTTCCAAGAGAAACCTCCAACACTTTTTCGGGTTTTGTTGCAATTCAGTCAGATTATTCTCATAAAAATTATTCATTGAATCCCTTAATGCTTTTTTATAATTCTGCTGATTCTTTTAAGGTTCTGTGCTATTTCCTCGTTGACTGGTTTTCTTATTCTTAAAAGTCGCTATTTTACCTTGTGCAGAAACTTGGCGTCCAGCGATTTTGTAGGTTTAGAGAGTGGACTGTATATTTACGTTTTAGGTTAAGGATTTTATGATGACACCAAGTTCTTCCCAAATATACCCTTAGTACATATGTGTGTGTAGTGTGTATGTGTGTGTATGAATGTATGGTTGCGAGTGTATGTTAAGAGGTGTGCATGTGAATAAAAAGAAGGTAAATTATGATAATGTTTGATTTAATATAATAAGTTTATTAAGTTTAATATTATTCTCTTGAATTAAGATGAGTAATATTTAATTTAACATTAGTGAATAACAATGTTGAATTTATTGAAAGTAACTTAGTATAAGCCTTAGCATTTAATTATAAAATTTAAGTTTAATTTGAATTAAGTTTTATTTCAGGTTGATCGTTTGATGATACAAAGATAAGTGAGTCGACAGATCTTCAATAATCATTTAAAAAGGCATAGCTTAGCAATTCATTGGAATGTTCGAAATAATAATTCACAATATGAACATATTTTATACGAGTTAATTTCATTTTAAACTTCAAAAATTCAAATATTAATGATAAAGAAAATTGTTCTATAATTTTCTGTATAAAATTTGGGATTTTATACATTCCGGCCACCAGGAGCAGGATTTGTAGGTTGTGCACAAAGGACTTGTGCTAGTGACCGAATAGCTTCTGAAATAATCCGTTGGTCTGGAATCGATGATGTGGCTGACTGACTATTAGATGCTAAGTCAGCAGTTGCTGATTGGGTTTTAATTTTAGTAGATGGTCGATGGTTTGGTAAACGCTGGCTTTTAGACGATGATCGGTTGTAAGTAGCTGTTGAAGAGGATTTTGTCTCAACATATTTTATTTTTCTTGTGTGAAGTCTAGCTTGAATACCCGGATGGAGCAGAGTATGGTGATAACTTCCACATTTTCGACAAGTATCCAACCACGCACATGCTCTGAGATCATGACTTTTAGCCAAGCAGTTAACGCAATACCTGTATTTACTGACCACATGGTTTCTTCTTCTTACATCCATATTTAAAAATCTTCTACAGAATCTTATGGTAGTGTTGGCAAAGACTGCACTGATAAAACTCAGGATCATGGCTTCTTTGCTGATAGCTATGTTTGCGCCTCCTGAAACTGTAAGTAAAGTGAAAAAATAGATACAAATGTAATTAGTGCAGGGCTTTTATTCCCCTGAGGTTTGATTAAGAATGTCATTCGAAAGAATATATGTATGAGTGGAAAGAGTAGTAGCAGTGGCAGATAACATAGCTTAAATATGGGACGTTTTATAAGGCCTGTGGCTGTTCTAATATCCGCAATTCGAACATTATCATCTGCACCTGTATATGTATTTTCGATTCTACCTAAGCGCCATTCAGACAAGTCGTCCATAATCACGACGACATCACCTGATTTGAGGTTTGAAAGAAGGTTTTTCCATTTGTAACGTTTGTGCAGAGATTTCAAGTAGTCTTCCTTCCATCGGATGGCAAATTGTTGATGAACCGCTTTGAGTCTTTCCCAGCGGTTGAGTAGACCTGTTGTTGGGTAGACCTGTTGTTGAGTTTGTTCGGGAAAACTCATTATAGGACCGCCTCTTAGAAAGTGGCCGGGAGTTAAGGCTAATAAATCAGCAGGATCTTCAGACAAGGCTGAAATGGAGAGTTCAGGATTCCTTCAATTTGAGCTAAGATCGTGGAGAATTCTTCAAAGTTGAATCTATAAGACCCTATTACTCGTTTCAAATGAAACTTGAAACTTTTTACTGCTGCTTCCCACAAACCACCCATGTGAGGCGCATGAGGAGGGATAAATATCCATTCGAATCCATGTGATATATATTTTGAGCTATTTCTGTTGAGGCTTTAGTTATAAATAAGTCAAATTCTCGTTTAAGCTGTCGACTGGCTCCCACGAAATTACGACCATTATCTGAATATATCCTGAAAGGGAGTCCCCGCCTACCAACGAAGCGAGAAAATGCTGCTTTAAATGCTGCTGTGGTCAAGTCTGAACATACTTCCAAATGAATAGCTCTTGTGCTAAAACACACAAACAAACTTACGTATCCTTTTATAATAGGAGCATTTTTTAGAGATGTACTTTTGAGATCAAAGGGCCCAGCAAAGTCTATACCGGATGTCTGAAATGGGATTGTTAGGTTACATCTGTCTGGGGGTAACGGAACCATTATTTGAGTGCACGGTTTTTGTTTATATATAACACAGGTTTTGCAATGATGTATAATTTTCTTAACACGAGACTTTAATCGAGAAATATAGAATTCGGTCTGTACCATTCTGCATATTTGATTGCATTCAGCGTGAGCAAGAAAAATGTGTAAATGTTTTAGGTAAAGATGACAAAACCTTGAGTTTCCCGGCAATATTATTGGGTACCGTTCATTATACGTAAGCGATGCATTAGAGAGGCGACCGTTTACTCGTAAAATATGTTTAGAGTCCATTATTGGGTTCAGAGTTTTTAATGGACTTTTGTTAGAAATTGGCAGATAGTTTAAGATAGCTTTAAATTCTGCTGGAAAGTGAGATTTTTGAGCTAAACTTATCAAGCGAAACTTGACGAACTTAACCTCTTTTTGAGCGAGATCAACTTTAGTAAAAGAAAATTCTGGTCTTAATTTTTTCAAACCATTGTGATGTAGTCGAAATACATTAGATATGACTCTGAGAGCCTTGTGATATGAAGAGAAGGTGTTTACGATATCTGTAATCTCGACATCAGTTTGTAAGCACTGAACTTTTTTTGGGATTTCTGGAATAAGCAATTGATTTGTTTTAGGCCATTCAGATTGTGGTTTTATAAGCCAAATTGGTCTATGCCACCACAAGAGATTATTCGAGAGTTCTTGGGAATTGCAACCACGAGTACCGAGATCCGCTGGGTTGTCATGTGTTCGAACATGCCGCCACGTTGCGTTTGGCAAGTCTCTATGTATTTGAGCTGTTCTATTTGCAACATACGTTTCCCACGTCCATGGAGGTTTAGACAGCCAATAACAATTGATGAGTCAGACCACATATATACCTCACACTGAGACAAGTTAAGAAATTGTGTTACATATTTTACCAACTTTGCTAATAGTACTGCTCAGAGTTCCAGTCTTGGTAAGCATACTGGTTGCAGAGGCGTAACTTTACTTTTGGCTACAATTAGGTTAGAAAATGTAGCTTGAGAAAAATCTTGACATCGTAGGTAGACCGTCGCGCAGTATGCTGCTTTCGATGCATCTGAAAATCCGTGTATCTGTGTAATGTTTGCGAGATTATATTGCAGCCATCTTGGAATCGTAATTTGATCAATTTGAGAAAGATCCTTTAGTAGCTTGTGTCACTTATCTAAAATGTCAGAATTCACATTCTCATCCCATTGTAGACCTTCTAGCCACAACTGCTGCATTAGAATTTTGGCTTTAATAACAATTGGTGTTATCCAACCCGCTGGATCGAAAATAGCGATACCATTTTTCTTTGGTAATATTTTCAGACTGAGATATAGGAGAAAAAGAGTAGGTAAAAGCGTCAGTTAGGGCATTCCATTTGATTCCTAGAGTTTTAGTTGAGCTAGTGTCATGAAATCGAAGCATATCTGAGTCATAGAGGTCATCGGTGGGAATGTGTGAAAAGAGTTGCTTATCATTTGCAGTTATTTTTTTAATATAAATCCAGCGGACTTAAGAGTTTGTAGAATTTGGGTTTGAGACATTTGTGCTTCCTCAATTGTGTGCCCACCAGATAATATATCGTCGACATAAGTTTCACTGCGCAGGATGTTGGCAGCTTTGGGAAACTTTTCTTGAGAATCCCCTCCAAGTTGATGAAGAGTCCGGATAGCTAGAAAAGGGGCGCAGTTAACACCAAATGTGACTGTTTTGAGCTGATAGTCTTTACAAGGGGTCGTGTGATCTTTCTGATAAATTATGCGCTGAAACGGTCTGTCATCTGGATGAACTAGAATTTGGCGGTACATTTTTTGTATATCGCCGCTAAAAACGTACTGATATCTTCGCCAGTTGAGAAACACGGTTATCAAATCAGGTTGTAGTGTTGGACCGGTATGCAAAATGTCATTAAGCGAATAACCTGATTTAGTAGATTGAAAACTACTCTTACTTTGGTTGTCTTATGATCTGGACGAACTACAGCGTGATGGGGTAAGTAAAAGGAAAAGTATTTGCCATCAGAAACAATTTCGCGATAAGAAGCAGATTCCATATGATTTAGTGTTAGGTATTCTTCCTAGAATGAAATCTTCATTAGATGAAAAATTTGCCTGAAATTGAGAACTTTTAGAAGTTGAGGGTAGATTATCCTTGTTCTCAATTGTGTAATTTTTAGAGAACATATTTTTCCGTTGATCGAAATAATCATTATTTTGTGAAGAGATAGGCAAGTCTCGTGGTTTTTGTAAATGTAATAGGGAATGGTGTCCTGACTTACAAATGAAGCAAGTATTTTTACTAGGACAATTTGTTTTTAAGTGACCTGAGGAAAGACAATTATTGCAGAATTTATTTTGGGAAACAAATTCTATTCTTTGTTGCACCGTATATTTTCGAAATTTAGCGCATGTTCTCAGATGGTGATTATATGTCAATGCAAAGTTTACAAGTGTGCGTGTTTTTTTTCATTAGATGAGTATGATTTTGAACTTTCGCGATTGAGATTCGAAGAACTCGTAGAACTGAAACGTTCTTTTGTGATTTTTATGGAGGAAATTCTTTCTACTACCTCATATCTATTTATTAGAAATTCGTCCATTTGGGTCCAGATTGGCATTTCCCGTTGAGACTTAAATGATTGTTCCCATAGCGCTAGCGTTTCATCTGGTAATTTTGTCGAGACTAAATATATTAGAATTGGGTCCCATCCATCCACATCCACATTAAGAGCCTTGAGCGCAGTTAAACAATCTGTCACCGTGGAATGAATTTTTTGAATGGAATTACTATTTTCGGACTTAGCGACTGGAATGTTAAACAAAATTTTCAATTTGTTATCTATAAGGGCTCGCTTATTATCGAAACAGGATTTTAGTGCACTCCAAGTCACATAAAGTATACCTTTTAACAATTGCGCCCGCACTATTATTTGTTTTTTGCCTAAGTAAAATAATTTTTGTGCTTTCGGGATTTCATCATTTTCAATACATGCGGTAGTAAAGAGATTGTGGAACAAGATTAACGTGAGTACCTGCCTACTCGGCCTCGGTCGTAAGACCACCGAATAGTGAAACTTAGGCGTAGACTAGCGCCCCCATTGTGTAATATAACAACACTTTACGATTGCCACCAATCGCTTTTTGTGTGTGATACAGTCACAATGAGTAGCAATTTATATAATATGGCAAGCCTTTCCAAGGCAAGCCTAGATCCACATTATAACCTCTTGCTTAGGGGTTTGGAGACTATCCAAACTCCGTCTGTTGAGAGTGCAACAGCACACTTGATCGACCTTGCACCTTACCTACATAAATCGATTTTAAACCACAACCACCACGTGTACCCCCGAAGGGGACCTCACCAATAACCGGTCACAGAGAGGATAGGCTCTCTGTGGGGCCACCGATTCCCGTGGTACCAGTCCTTTGGGCACTGGTCGGGCCTCGAAGAGGACCCGCGATTTTTATCAGAGACCTTTTCTTCCAGATTTAGGCTCTAGGAACCCTAGCGTCTGGTGCCCCTATTTTCCCCGAGTGAACCGCGTCAAAGCATTTGCCATTCCTGCAGTGACAATTGGAACCCCCGGGGGGGGGGGGGGGTAGTAAAGAGATCACGGAATGCGGACCATTCTTCGTAACTACCTGTGAACGTATCAATTTCACAAGGAGGTAGCTTTATAAATGAAGTTTTAATTCCGCCATGATGAATTTGAGGAAGAAAACTTTGCCGAGATACTAAACTTTGGGGTTCGCACGCCCTTGAGAGTCTAAGAATATCTAATATTTGAGATCTGCACGTATAATAACTTTCGGAGCTAGCATTGAAGTTAATTTTGGCGTTTTCCTTGTATTCTTTGCTGTTTTCAGGGAAAAGCATGAGGTTTTCATAAGAGACTTGCAATTTTTGCCATCTGTTTTCGAGATCTTGTAGATTTGTTTCCAAAATGGAATCAGTTTGATCCTCGATGTCAGATTTTCCAAATTTATTACAGAATGTGATTAAATGGTCACAATCAAATAAGAATTTTTCATGTTTAATTGAAGCTTCGTTATCCGATTTGTCTCCTCAGATAGGATTCATGTTCAATGTGTTTTTTGTATTTTGTTTAGAATAATTAATTGCTCTTAAGGAAATTATAATCTTTTATTATATGAAGTACAATTAAAGATTTAGAGAATAATAAATATTATATGAATGTGAATGACTTTCACTATTGCAAGGAAGCGCAATACAAGAGAGGTAATATTTATTATTTGAAATAGAACTGCTAAGTTGGGATTTAAGAACAATTAGAGAATTCAAGAACACAATTTCACGAAAGAATCCAACGAAGTTAAGAAGAAATATGAAAACGCTCAGATATTGTTTATAATCGGATTAAAAATATCCACAAATATAATAAAGTTTTGTTTGCAAGAACCGTTTGATTATAAGTACATATTTGAGACTAAATAAAATTACAATCTGCCGAAATCTTAAAAAAAATTTCCAAGAGCTGTACGCAAGAAGTAGGCATATGAAAATTTAAAAATCCAATGTTTTTTTTTTCCTCTACTGTAGTTGTAAATTTAAATTTTATTATTAAAACAAACAACTTCCCTGAATTTTCAGTAAAACGATTATATTTGTAATTTTTAAATCGTTGTATTTTTAAAGAATAAAATATTAAAAAAGGATAAAATTATTTTTATTACCTTGCTTTTTGATGTTAAATTTATTTATTATTTAAATTTTCGATTCGTTTCGAGATATTTGATGATGCCGAAAATTTATCTTTTTGAATTTGTTGCTTTGTGGTTGTAGTTTTAAATCTGTTTTGTAGTTTATTGTTTTAAAATTATTTCTATTTGTTTTTTTTTCTAGACGATTGGTTTGTTTTTGTTGTTTAAAATTCACCACACTGATTTTCTTCTCTTGCTTTTGTTTTTCTTTTATTTGTATTCAAATTAAATTAATTAATTAAATAAACAAATTTTTATTTTTACTTGATTATCTATTATTTTTGTTAAATTTATTTATGTTTGTATGTATACATATTTGTTTTAATAAAAATAAGTTTTCCTTTCTTTGTTACTTATTTTTGCATTAAAAAAATACACGGTAACACTGTTTTACATGAGAGATTTTATTATTTCTTTTTCTTTAAACTACAGTGACTAAGAAAACAATTTATAGTTATATTTTTGTAGCACGTCAAATTTACTATTTCTGATTTTTATTTTTTTTTTTTTTGATATTGTTTATTTAATACAAAGAGGTATTTTAATACTACTTTTTTCTTGAATAAACTTTTTTGTTTTGTTGTTTGAATAAAAAATTCTGCAAATGCAAGTGGTGGGAAAACAATTGGAAGTCACTTTACTTTTTTTTGCATTTTTTTTTTATTATTAGTGGCGTTTTCTTTTATTATTAAATTAAATTTATTTTGATTTTCGTTGAAAAAAATTTTTTTTTACGTTTAACGTTTTACACTTTTTTCATACGAATAAGAGATTTTTTTACTTTTTGTCATTCCCTATAATTCTTCACTTTTGCTTTGTGGTTGGTTTGAATTTGGAATTTTAATTTTAACTTGCAAAAATTATCCGTTATTTGATTTCTTCCTTCTTTCTCTGGTTTTTTCTTTTACTTTGCAAATTTGTTCTTTGCAAAATTTTTATGTTTGATATTTTAACGGGATTTTATTTTTGCAAATTGAAACCGATTAATTTTTAACGGAATTTTTTGGTTTTTACATAAAATTTCTGCTGAAATTATTTGTAAAACTGTAAACTGAAATTTTTTTACTAATGAACTTTTAGCCACTTTTTTTACTTTACTTGTATGTACTCACACAAACACTATGTACATACGTATATGTATTTTCCAAAAAAAAAATTTTCTTTTGCAGTTTTTACTTGTTTTTATGATTTTTTTTTATGTTTTCTTTAGTTTTTTGCAATATTATTTGTTAATTATTAATCAGTAACGTTTTCGTTTTTTTTTATTAATATTTATTTGCACTTTGATTTTTTAAGACACGATTTTTTTTAAATGCTTTTTTTATTTACCGTCGCGCAACCGTACTATTGAATGGGTTTTTATATTTCTTCTTTTGATCTTATTGAATATGCATGTATAAGAAATTGGGTTTTTTCTTACCTCATTCTCTTTTGATAAAACTGGTAAGTAATGCCAACTGGTGTTTTATTTTCTTACGGCTCACAGTGGCTGAAAATCGTTTTTCGTTGGCCAAAATTCTGTAACTTTTGAACCGATCAAAATATTGAAATAATTTTTTTTTAATGGATAGATATTTAGCTCAGCTTGATTCAGTTTTAATTACATTAAAATGTGTGTACATTAAATATAAAATTGGTCCCAAAATACTACCTTGGGGAACTCCGGCTTCAATGAGCTGTGGCGAGCTTAAAAAGTCACCTTCTTTTAGTAAAAACTTGCGATTCGTTAAATAATCTTTTAAAAGCTTATACAAGTTTTCAGGCAAGTTCAGCTTTAGCTTAAATATTAGGCCTTCGTGCCAAACCTTATCGAATGCTTGAGAAATGTCGATAAAGAGCCCAGAACAGTATTTTTTTTCTTCAAAGGTCGTTTTAATTACATTTACTAATCTGAGTGTTTGTTGGATCGTACTATGTTGTTTTCTGAAGCCGAATTGATGGTTCGGAATGCATCCTTTCGCGCTAAGTATTAGATTCAGCTTAGTTATTAATATTCTCTCAAATAACTTTGACACGTTAGATAAAAGGCTTATAGGTCTGTATGATTCTACTTTTGTGTGGTCTTTTCCTGGTTTAGGAATCATAGTTATCAAAGAAACCTTCCACTCTGTGGGAAAGTACTCAAGACGTAAGATGGCATTAAAAACAAACAGAATAATTCTGCGTCCTATACGGGGCAACTCAACTAACATCCTGTTACTTGTTTTATCAACGCCAGGGGCTTTTTTGGTGTTTAAATCCGCTATTGCCCTTTCAATATCGCTAAATTCAAATCTTAGGGGTACTACGGCACCAGTCTCTACTGATGGCAACTCAGCTATATCAGTACATACATTTGGGGTGAAAACCTTCTTCAAATGTCCAACAAACAAATTGCCTTTTTCGGTATCATTCCTTTCCCAGTTTCCACAAGAAGTTCGCAAGGGAGGCTTACGTACGACCGGTCTTTTAAGGTTACTACAAGCACGCCATAATGAATAATCTGATTGTGCAGTTGCGTCGATGTCTTCCAAGTAATTTTTCAGAGATGCTACTCTTCGAGATTCTAGCAGTTGTCTTAGCCGTTTCGTGCAATCTTTAAGTCTAGATTTGAGTTGAGGAGATCTGTGTGCTTGCCACTCTCTTCTAATTTTCCTTTTTTAAGCCAAGAGCCGCTCGACATCTACAAAATAAATTTGATTGTATCTAGCTGGTTGTCTGGTTTCTGTCGCATGTTGGGCAGCTGATTTAAGGTTTTGATCAAAATAAATTAGACTCTGGTCCACATCTTCTGTTGTTCTTAGCGGTATGTTTTCCGAACAATGAGTACTGAGATACTTTCTATATTTCAACCAATTAATGCTTGTGCAAGTTGTTGGCGACACGATATTTTGCTGATTCCATATATAGACAATAGTGGGTGAATGATCTGAGGATAATTCGAGTGACGCTTCAACCTTAATCATTTCTCTCGAAATACCTTTAGTCACGCCAAAATCAATAACATCAGGTAGTTTTTGTCGATCAGTAAGCCAATAGGTGGGTTGTCCACTTGATATCACATTCAGACGCATTTTTGAAATTGTATCAAACAAAACACGATCTTTTGCAGTTATTAGGCGTGATCCCCAAAACGTATGTTTAGCGTTGTAGTCGCCTGATGCTATGAAACAGGGACCTAGTGATTTGTAAAAGTCGATATATTGACTCTGATATTTGAAATCTAGGAGGTGAATAAATCGAAGAAATAACAAAGTTTTGATGATATTCTTCAATACAAATGTTTTTTGCTTGAAGGTAGTCCTCACAAAAGTCACACAGTAAATGATGTTTAATTCGAGAACTTATTAGTATTGCTGAACCACCACATGCTCTGCCACGGGGGTCTTTAGTGTCATATAATATATAGCCATTGATTTTAAAAAAGCTATTTGTTGTTAAATGAGTCTCTGAAACCATCATGACATCAATTTGTTGGTTCTTCAAGAAGTACTCGAGTTCATTTTTGTGTTGGCGTAAGCCGTTTGCGTTCCAGAAACATATTTTTAAGCAGTTAATGGTTTGTTAAGTACCACCTGCAACATCATAGATTGCATGCGAACCATTTCTTGCACCATGCTGCTCATAGAGCTCATAAAACTGTTTAACGAATGCACTAATGTCTCGATACTTGCTTCGAGACGATTGTAGTTACCAGATGGTGTTTGTTCTTTAGCTTCTGGATGCATATTTGTGGTAGAATTGGTTGTAGGTGTCGCTTTGTGTGCTAAAACATGATTGGATTTTAACATATCCGCGTATGTAACATGTTTGGTTGTGGGTTGAGCTAACTGAGGGTAATGAGCATTTGCTTGGTATTGTGGCTGCCTAGCAGGAGTACTTAATTTTTGAGTTGACTTCCTTACCTCAGAAAAAACTGGACAGCCTCTGTAGTTAGCAGTGTGATTTCCACCGCAATTACTACATTTTTTAACCTTCGAGTCATCCTTTGGTTTGTCGCATTGGGCGGAACAATGAAGCTCTCCACACACAACGCAAACCGGAGGCAACTTGCAGTAAGCCCTTGTATGGCCGTATTCTTGGCAATTTAAACACTGAACGGGTCCTGACCGCTTATGTGGTTCCTCTACACTTATCCTGCGGTGTAACAGATATTTTAGATTATAATTGGGATGCGTTTCGTTCTTCTTTAATCTAATATCCCCAGGTTCCAGTTCAACGCGAAATAGAGGTTGAAGGACACGCTCTCGATTTCTGAGATTGTCAACGCTTTTAACTTTAAATCCTGCTTTTTGGAGGCCAGCTTTTATTTCCACTGGATTAACATATGAGTCAACACCTTTGATGACTACCTGTAGGCCTTTGCTACTCTTCAGCTGATAGGTATAAAAGTTCTTATTGCAGCTTTCAAATTCCTTTACTGCTTTACGATAAATACTTTCGTCTATAAAATGAATTTTAGTTTCATCAATGTTACCACGCTTGATTGGAATTACATAGAATGAATTTTCCCCGATAACTGAAATTAACTTATTTATTAATTCATTCGAATTTTTTTCCCTTAAAAAAATTGGTGGTGGTTTAAACGACTTCGGTGCCGTTTTTTGCTCACTTGTTTCGCTATCTAAAATAGCAAAACGATTTTGGGAACTTATTCCGTTAGCCTCCTTATCTTTAAGTACTTTCGACATTGGTGCAATCTGCGAAGATTTAGGGCTTCGACCTCTTTTCAATACATTTATATATCTGTCCATTCCCACTTGCGTCTTAGGTTTTTCTGCACTATCCATATTGGTAACACTGTGTTCAGAAGGCGACTTGTTTGTAGTTATATTATTGTCATCGCTTAGCAAAAGCGACGAACAAGATTGGGCACGTATAACTTGCGTAGAATTTACACACAAATTATTTTCTGTTTTTTTGTTTTTATTTAATTCGACATTGTCAACATTTTTGTTGCTTAAATTAAAGAGGCTCATTAGCCCTTATTGTTTTTGTTTTATTTTTAAAGTAGCAATTCAATATGCCGTTGTAAAAAATAAAGAGAAAGAAAGAAATAAAAAAATTACAGACAACTTTGTTGTTGTATTAAAACAGGTTTGTTTTTTTTTTGTTTTTGTTTGAAATTATTCACACAATGTATGTTTTGTTTTTTGTTAATGCGAGCTAAAATAAATCGCGTCCGCACTTATCAACGCCAAAAGCAGAACTCTTGTTAAGCAAATGAAACATTTTTATGTCAAAGAAGGTTCAAGGTCTTTACCCTGGAGCCAGAAAATCATAAAAATTTATTTTTGGACCCCGCCCCCTTTTTGTGGGCGTTTATATAGCATATTATATGAAAAATAGTGTAAATAATTAACAAATTGTATTACCTAAGCCTAGATTGCATAAAAAATTAATTTTTAAGCTTTCATGACGAATGGAAAATGTACTCGGATCTTCTGCGCTACCTTCACCTCACCCCCCAAAAAAAAAATTATTTTTTTTTGGTTAAGCAACAAGAAAATATAATTTTTATTCATTTGACTTAAATATTAATTGCAAATATTCCATATTTTGTTCTGTGCTGTTGAATTCCGTGAAATTTTCCTAGTATTGTGCTCTCTATAAAATATGTAATCCTTGTTCCTTTTTTCCTGAGCCTCCTCTGATAGATCTCCAAGTGGCACCAAATGATATTTAATGGCATCTTCACCATGATAAATGATTTTGTGAACTGTTGCAGACATATTTCTGGGTAGTTAGTTGTATATATTTTTGCAGTTTCCTTAGCATAATCTCCAAATTTTCTACAGTTAATTTCTTCATTGCACGCAAGTACTTTTAGTATTATTTTAAATCTGAAAATAAGGTTGAAATCCACTCCTGTTATTTCAGATGCTGTTTCTGGATCTGAAAAGAATCTTCTGAGTTTAATATATTGCTGTTTTGTTAATTTCAAATCCAGAAATAATGCTAATGCCTCCTCATTTGTGTACTGTATTGCATCATTCGGAGTTGGTATACTTTTAAGAATCCGTTTTGTTCTCGGTGGACTAGCTTTAACAACTTTTTCAATGATATCCACTTTTGTAAATTGGTTCTGTGATCGTAATTGATGTAGGAAAGATTCTTTTATATTTGTAGAACCAAAGGCATCGTTAATATCTTTAAGCTTCCGCCTCTTAGATCTATCGCTGCAATTGTCCACTAATGATTTGCGTGGTCTTCCAGCCTTATCTTGCTTTGCTGTTTCTGCAGCGACATTAAGTTGACCTTCTAACCACTTTGCACTTTTTATATAAAATTTTTGTTTACTGTACATAACTTCTTTGTAGCGTTTTTTTAGTGCTTTGACGAAATTATATAATTGCTCTTGCATTTCGGTGCTACACGAATTAAGGTTTAATTTTATTTTAACGTAACTAAGAACATCTTCCTGATTTTTGTTTCTAAAATACACTTCGGCCAGTTCTTTATAACTGAAGCTCTCCATTTTCTTTTGAATATTTTTATTTGCGGTTGTTATGTTTTATCCGTACACTTAAAGGATTAAGTTATTACTGAGTAATCCCTTAACGAATCCGTACTTTTATAAATTTTTAGATACGTGTTCTTCACCTACTGATCTTTAATTTCATAGCAGGTAGCGCTTAAATTGAACAAAACTGCACTCATGCGTCAATATGGGGTTGTTTTTTAACTTTAGTGGTTTAATGTCGCAATTATTGTTATAAAATTGTTTATGACTTTGGTTGACCCTAACATTTGATAACAGGTAAATTTAGAAAGAGATCATATGCTTCCTGTAGAGCCCATTGTGACAATTTTATTACTTATTTTTTGCTGATCAAAACAAAGCCATAAAACCCTTTCGAAGGTATTATATTTTTAATTTTTTTAGTTATACGTAGCCTAAACTAAAAAAAATAAACTTT
Source organism: Phasia obesa (assembly GCA_949628195.1). Lineage (NCBI taxonomy): Eukaryota > Metazoa > Arthropoda > Insecta > Diptera > Tachinidae > Phasia > Phasia obesa. Next base: position 22,297,438 of record OX451220.1, read on the forward strand.
TAGGCAAAAAAGTGAAAATTTAATACACCATTGTATATGAATTTTTTTCGAGTTATTTCATTAAAATGAAAAAAGTGTTCTACAGGCGGCTCGTGGCGGGTGCAAAAGTATATATAGCCTTAAAGAGGACACTTTCACCTTTCTCGTGGTTGTATACGTTTCTTGTTCCCTTTTGTTCCCTAGAAGTTCTATTCCACTAAAGTTTAAATTTGAGGAAAATATAGTAGTTTCATAAATATTTCATAACGCCCCTAATATTAAACGCTAGAGCTGTATCTACTTACAACAACTAAAGACAATAATCCTACCAACATTATAAAAAAAACCGCAGACCATTATCGATGATAGCTTGCGAGTAGTAACCATTTAATTTTGATAAAAAAAAACCAAAGAAAAACACCTTTTTCTGAAATTAAAAAAAAGTTGAGTTTGACAGCATGCCACGCCCACAATTATCAATATTTTAACATAATTTTTTGGCTACCTTAATTTGGATATATTAACTACAAAATGACGTAAAAATTTTAAAAATCGGTGACAAAAAAAATTTACTTTTGGCCAACGAAAAACGATTTTCAGCCACTGTGCGGCTGAGAAAGGACCATGCAGAAACTTGGCGTCCAGCGATTTTGTAGGTTTAGAGAGTGGACTGTATATTTACGTTTTAGGTTAAGGATTTTATGATGACACCAAGTTCTTCCCAAATATACCCTTAGTACATATGTGTGTGTAGTGTGTATGTGTGTGTATGAATGTATGGTTGCGAGTGTGTGTTAAGAGGTGTGCATGTGAATAAAAAGAAGGTAAATTATGATAATGTTTGATTTAATATAATAAGTTATTAAGTTTAATATTATTCTCTTGAATTAAGATGAGTAATATTTAATTTAAAATTAGTGAATAACAATGTTGAATTTATTGAAAGTAACTTAGTATAAGCCTTAGCATTTAATTATAAAATTTAAGTTTAATTTGAATTAAGTTTTATTTCAGGTTGATCGTTTGATGATACAAAGATAAGTGAGTCGACAGATCTTCAATAATCATTTAAAAAGGCATAGCTTAGCAATTCATTGGAATGTTCGAAATAATAATTCACAATATGAACATATTTTATACGAGTTAAAGCTACTAATTTAATTCACAATTACTTAGTTTATGTTAAATATATGTTACACTGTTATTATTTTTGTATTATTTCATTTTAAACTTTAAAAATTCAAATTTAATGTTTTATAATTTTCTGTATAAAATTTGGGATTTTATACACCTTGATTAAATTTTGCAAATTCACATTTATCCATGGCGTAATTTTATTATGTATGTTTCTTTTAATTTTCTTTTTCACCGATGAAATATCAATAGCTCTCCTAACGCACTCAATTAAAGCCGATGCATCATTTTACAAGTCACTAGTTTCTTGTATTTCAGGAAAATGTTCATGGATGTAGTCCTTCATACGATTAAAATTGAAATCTAAAGGAGAATCTTCCATAACAGATTGATTTTGATGTTCTTGTCTAAATCTACATGAAATTAAATTGTGATCTGACAATTTACTTTCTATACTCCCAATAGACTTATAATATGAGATGTTTGTGTACACTTGGTCAATTGAAGTTTTAGTTGCCGGACGAGTTATCAAGGTGTGAACATTTTTAAAATCAAAGTTAGCAAGTAAACTTAATAAATCATTACTATAGTTTGCACTTAAACAGTCTATGTTTGAGTTACCAACAAAAATACAGGGATAACGACCATAAGATCCAGGAATATTTTCCAAAATAAAAAAGTATTTATTCAAATCACATTTAGGATATCTATAAAATGATGCAAATTTACTTATACAAAGTTAAATATTAAATTCCATATCTTCTCGAACGTAAACGGTGGTACCTCCATAACCATCTGATCTTCAATTAAATGGACTTGCTGCAAATTCCGACGTTTTGGTTTGTTTACTGAAGCTTCATAATACTTGGATTATATAATTCACTCCTCTTGATAAAAACTCTTCCACTAAAGGAATACACAGCACGATGTCCAACATTTTTTAGTGCTTTTGCATAATTAAGCAGGCTAAGCGTTTCTCAACTTAAGTATTCACTTATAAAAATATATCTTTGATTTTTATTTAGAACAGGTTTAACTGACATTAGTTTTTGTTTTGCATTCATAAAATTGAATTTAACTACAACGACCTACTTCTTTTGTTTATCTTCCTTGCTTGTTAACTTTTTTTGTTTTCAATAAAAAAGGCATCACTAATGCTCTCTGGTTTTATTTCAACCCCTGCCTCACTAGTGATAATCGATCCATATTTATCATCAACATTACGAATAATACAATCGTGCTTTACTCGTTGGTCACTTAAGAATTTAACTGAATTTCTTAATGTTTCTACTTCAGCCTTTAAGACCTTATTTTCCTTTTGAACAAACATCAGTTTCTTTTTATTCTCAGTGACACCTTTCATCAACTCGTCAAATTTACTAGACATAAAAGTCATACTTTCATGTAAGACAGACAACTGGTTCATTTTTTTAATACCTTTTTCATGTACCACTACCATCAAGACATTTATGACATGTATATTCTTCATTTGTATGCACAACTACGTAATCATACCTTCGTTTATCTATGTTTGAACAAGCTAAATGATAATACAAACTGAACTTATCACATTCAAGAAAATCATCTTTGATTGCAAATTAGAAGATTGATTTTAACACTACGATGGCCTTTACTCATTTTATTACTTCCAGTTCGAATAGTTTTGACTTTACTCTATCAAATGATAAAGTTTTAGGCACACAAAACTTCTTAAACAACCATATATTTTAATTTAATTAAATTTGTCGAAGCAATTCAAAATAAAACAGGGCTGTATTCGGCCGTGCCGAATCTTATATACCCCTCACCACGGTGATTTTATTTATACAGACATGTACAGCATTATCCATATTTTTGACTCTTTACTAAATTAAGTCGTATGTGAAAAATTCATTATTCATGCTTTAAAGAAATAGAAGACAAATGAAAACAAATTCCGTTGGCTATAATTGTCGCCGTGTTGTCAGCTACTTAATGATATTGAATACGACAGCTACATCGTAAACTCTGACATTGTTGTAGAAATACTTGTTTTGCTTTTATAAAATTAAATAACTTTTTTAAAAAATTGTGACATTTGCAATTTTGTGACACTTTCGTTTGTTGAATAAAATAGAAATTAGCCTAAGTTTACGACAGTCACAACGGTGGTCGTGTAGCCATGTAGCTATCTATACTGGCTTTAAAATAATCGTTTACCTTTAAGCGTGTGTATTTTATTTTTGACAGTTTGTAGTCGGTATCCTGATGTTAACTATGTGTTAAATGCATCTAATTTTTAAAACAGAGATCTCATCTATTTAAAAATCAAACGCATTTAAAAAAATATGTTACTCTATATACATGCACATATCCTTAATATTAAAAAATATTATGTTACAGTAATAATTTTCATTTTCACAGAAATAATGATTTTTTTTTTTAATTTTTCGTAAATTGTTTGTAAAAATATTTTTTTTGAAAATTTTTTGTAAAATTTTATTCTATTATTTTTTGGAAATTTTTTTTCGAAAAATTTTCTGTGGAAATATTGTTTTGATTTAAAAAAAAAAGGAAAAGAGAATCATTAAGCCGAAAAAAATTTAAAAAAAAATCCGTGAAAAAAATATAGGTGGGCGTGGTTTTTGGCCCGTAGCCTCCAAAGGAATGATCCGGTGTTGCTGAATTGCAATACGAAAATTTTCGAAACTATGCCTGACAGATTGGTGTGCTTAAATTTTTTGTATTCCTTCTGGTGCCTTGGCAAATGACATTTCAACCCGAACACGGACACACGGATGGACGGACGGGTAGGAAATGAATATTGTAGAAATTACACACGGAATGACAAACTTATATATACCCAAAGGCATTGGTTTGCTAAATATTTAGCAAAGTGACACAAACCTACCTTGTTGAAAGCTGGTATGTTAGCTGGTATGCTACTGATTTAAAATTTTTACATGTTTTGTTCTCTGTGAGATTCTCGTTGAGATTGTGTATGAGCTCACAGACCCTTAGGGGTTTGCGTGTATATACCCTTTCGACCTATGGTGAAGGGTATGAAAATAAGGAGCGCATTTGAAAAGTTATTGTCAATAAAATGACCACAAATGACATAGTTGTAAATAACAATATGTCCATAAATGCTTAATTCAATATGTCCATAAATGCTTAATGTCTATAAATGCTTATTCCATATATCCTGCAATTTATGAATATTGGCTACTTCAAACCAATGTCGGCATATTTAACTATCACACAAAGGTCCCAATAACAATAATAACAATTTGTAAATTTCGTACTATACCACCTTAAATGTACATATATAGTTATGATATGACTTTTTGCAATCGTACCGGAAGTGATTCTATAGAAAAAAAGAAAAAAAATGAAATGTATGACAAATAAAATAAATATGTTTCATAAAAATAATTTAAAAATATTTGTTTCTAGCTTTTAAATCTGCTTTCTTTATCTTAAAAATGTTTTATTAAGTTTCGATTTACTGAAGTACCGTTCGCTGCAACGGTTACAGGAATTTTAAGCAATTCCTTAAAGTTGTCCACAAATTTGGCATAACTGTACATACAGAGGTTGCTTATTTTTTTTTTATTTAATTGAAAATCTCTAAAGGAATGTTAACATTTTCAGGAATTTGGTTTTTAAAAGATATAATTCATTCGTTATTTCAGTAACATCAATATCAATTTTTTTGTCTTTTAAAAGCAAATGTAAATTCATTCAGCATTTGCTTAATTCATCATTATTTATATTCTTTTTTAAATTACACAAAAATTCCCAAATGTTCAAAAACTCATTGGAAAAGACTTGATTTGATCCATATAATAATATATCGAATACATTTATTCTGAAATGTTCTCTCGCATCAACATCATCAATATCTTCATGCTGCCTCTTTATACGGCGGATACGTTTTTATATAAATCTATTGAATTGGCCTGTAAGGCTTTACGCACAATGTTTATGTGAGACAACAGATCGTAGCAAATATGTAACTATCTATTAATACTAGAAATTAATATTCGCATATTTGTTCTGATAACGTTAACGCTTCATGTAGTACACCGGCATCTTTGTTGTACTTGTAAAAGGATATCGAGTAATTTAGTTCTTTCGAATTTCAAAGGTTTGATACAAGGCACATTGTCGGTTAAAATTTTCCATCCGCCTACGGCATTAGAAAAAATGTATATAAACGTTAGAAATAAATTGAAATCATTCATTAATTGTTTTATTATCTCATATAATGAGTGGCCTGTTGGTTCTTCTTTAATTTCTTGGTAACTATTAAAATGCTCCTTGATTTTTAAGTCGCTGTCACTAATATCTATAAAACGTAAAGTTAATGTAAGTTGTTCGTTATAACTAACGAGTTCAACCAACCTTAAAATTATTTTTTATTGAAAAACTGATCGGTTGAACCACGAAGAGCGAAATTATTCATAGCCTTTCTAATACATTTTTCCAGTGTTTCCGGTCTTTAGCAATAGCTGATTGAATATTTTCATCAATTACTGTATAAGTTCGAAATCTTTACCGTTTAATAAAATTATTTAAGTACTATTTGTGCCCGCCTCGTCGTGGGCGTTGTAACAATATTTTGCTTGCTTCAAGACTAAAATTATTGTAGAGTTCTGTAAATAGTGCTCTTGGGAACAATATATTACCTCCTCACAAAATTTTATTAACTTTCATCCATTAGTTTTTTACGTGATACGAACACAGACACGCAAACAGACAAAAACTCCAAAAATTTCTGCTTTGTATTTAATTTCGATTACTATCTGTGCCAGCAACAACCTTTTCAAAAAAACATTTAATATACAGAAATGATTCTGTTATAGTTTTATTATAGTTTTATTATATCTATTCAGTAGAATTTCGTGTTTTTTTTAAATAATCACTTGTGTAAATGTTACCAGTTAAAATGAAGTGTTGTTGCTAAGGTCGACTTGACTTTATCTGTGTAAAATAACACAGGGCAACAGCAAAAATATGCTCGAGTAACTACTATATACATTTGATGTATCATGGCTACCTTAGTACAAAAATGGTAAAATTTTTAAATTCTATGGATAGATTTTTTTTAAAAAATTTTTTTTTTAAAATTGCAATTTTTTTGAGACGTTTCTTCAAATAATTAATGATAACTCAAAAACTACTTGTCCGATATTATTAAAATAAATTCAGAAAAATTAAGATTTGCATAGCCTTTAATTCGTCTATATATCGCGTTTCAATCGGATCAATAGTATCGGAGTTATAATAAAAAACTTAAGAAAAAAATATATTTTTTACGTAAAAATGGCAAAAATTTTCGTTTTAAAAATATCATAAAAAATCGAAAACGGCAAAAAACTTCCAGATTCATTTTTTTATCGCATAGCGACATATAATAGCAACAAAATGAGATATCGACCATAAAAATCGATTGATTTTTTTCGAATTTATTCACATTTTAGTGAATTCGCTCATTTTCACAAAATTTTAGTTTTTTGCTTGATATACGCATTATAGCGGGTTTTCAAATGTGTGAAAAACATAAATTTTCCAATTTCAAGGGGTGCATGTCGGATTAATGTTAGATTTGATGAGAAACTTCTACCCACAAAATTTTAGTCGAATTCGACAACGTTAACACGTAGCGCATAGGCCCCAAATCTGAAAAAAAGCGTTTAAATCGAAAATAATTGACAAATTTTCAGTTTTTGCAAAATTAACGCTATTTATTTCCCCTTTTGCAAAAAAGTGGATCCTGGTCCTTAGGGCAAACACAATGAGATTTACAATAAGCTACATATCTTTTAAATCGGTTAAACAGTTTTCAAGTTACTTGCCGAAGGCAATTGACAAAAAAATGTAACTAAGTCAAATCGATGGAATAGATCGAAAATGCATTTCATTGTTTTATTCATGTATTTTCTTTTATTTTATATTTTATTATTTAAATTTATTACAACATATAAAATAAGGAAATAAATAAATAAATATTATAAACTACAAACTTTGGAATTTTCTTTTATGACATTTTCTATTATTGAATAACGAAGTGTTGCTCTGAATACTCCAGCAAAAATCTGCCATCATGTGTGCATCCCAGCGACCCTGGTATCTTTCCTCCATTGTCCGAATATCTTGGTGAAATCGTTCGCCCTGTTCCTCACTTAAGTCTCCTAGATTTTCAGGAAAACGATCTAAGTGACTGTGAAGGTAATGTAACTTGATGCTCATCTTGCATCCAAGATTCTGGAAGTGAGTGCGCAACATAATCATCATCCTTGTTATTTCCTAAGAAATGTTGAATAACCCATACAAACGAATGCCATGCATTTTTCTCAATTTCTGACATTGAACTGAGAAAATCGGTATCTTTGACCAATTTGCGAATTTGTGGGCCGTCAAATATTCCTGCTCTCAGCTTTTCCATACTCAAACTTTTAAACTTCCTTGAAATATACTGGAAACATTCACCATCTTTGTTAAGTGCTTTAACAAATTGTTTCATCAGACCAAGTTTAATGTGAAGAGGGGGTAATATGATGCGATCTCGGGGCACCAGAGGTACATTTATAACATTCCTCATACCTGGGTCCAGTGTTTCCCTATAAGGCCATTGTTTTCTCTTCCAGTGTTCTGACTTAGCTCTGCTGTCCCATAAACATAAAAAACAAGGGTATTTGGTATAGCCACTTTGTTGACCTAATAGGAAATTTACCATCTTAATATCAACACAAATTACCCAGTTATGTTCATTATACTTTATCTTCTTCATGACCAATGCAATTACAGAGTATTCTTCTTTTACCTTGGTTGAATGTGCGATTGGCAAGGAGTGAAATTTCGAATTCGACTAAAATTTTGTGGGTGGAAGTTTCTCATCAAATCTAACATTAATCCGACATGCACCCCTTGAAATTGGAAAATTTATGTTTTTCACACATTTGAAAACCCGCTATAATGCGTATATCAAGCAAAAAACTAAAATTTTGTGAAAATGAGCGAATTCACTAAAATGTGAATAAATTCGAAAAAAATCAATCGATTTTTATGGTCGATATCTCATTTTGTTGCTATTATATGTCGCTATGCGATAAAAAAATGAATCTGGAAGTTTTTTGCCGTTTTCGATTTTTTATGATTTTTTTAAAACGAAAATTTTTGCCATTTTTACGTAAAAAATATATTTTTTTCTTAAGTTTTTTATTATAACTCCGATACTATTGATCCGATTGAAACGCGATATATAGACGAATTAAAGGCTATGCAAATCTTAATTTTTCTGAATTTATTTTAATAATATCGGACTAGTAGTTTTTGAGTTATCATTAATTATTTGAAGAAACGTCTCAAAAAAATTGCAATTTTAAAAAAAAATTTTTTTAAAAAAAATCTATCCATAGAATTTAAAAATTTTACCATTTTTGTACAAAGGTAGTCATGATACATCAAAATTATATAGTGGTTTTAAGAGCACATGAAATTTTTTTTATTTTGTTGTGCTGTGTAATTTATAATAAATAGAGAATATCTTAATTTCTCTTCTTGAATAAGATAACCATGAAGATATCCTATAATTCATTGATGTAGTAATTGTTTTCGAGTTATTTTTTTAAATTCTGACTACATATACAAATAGTTTTTTTCTTAACAATACAATTACTTAATATGTTTACAATAATAAAATAATTAGCGTTGGCCGTTATTTGGTATAATTAAAAACAATTTATTTTAAACTATAAATATAATTATTTATTATAAATAGTACTATTTTAATCACTTTTACAATTAAACATAAGACAACTACAACATTACCATAAAAAAGTTATTTTCATTAATTTTAAATATTCTTAATCATTCTGAAATTATTAAAAACTAGTTTTTTAACGTTGCCTTAATTGTAACACAATGTCTTGAGCTTTAGAAACATTAAGATCATTATCATTATCAAGAGATTCTTCTGCCACTGCAGCCAATTCAAAATGCAATTTTGCAAGACTTTCTTATTTTCCGCAATTTGTATAGCCAGAACCAGAACATTTCAGTTTCATGGAATGAAAAAAATCTAATTCGTGATATCGGGTGGTTAAATTTTAAGGGTCGGTGTTGAATGTAAACCACACCTAAACGTCATGTTTTTTTCTGCATTTAATTTGACTCTTCTCGATTTCAGACTAACTGAATTTGACCATGGAAAGATGCACAATCTAGCAACGCGTTAAAGTTATTCAGGCACATTTTCACCTCAGTGGATTCTTCAATAAGCAGAACTGCCGCATTTGGGCAAATGATAATTGAAGAGTGATTGTCGAAAAACTAATACACCCACAAACAGTGACTGTTTGGTGCGGTTTATGGGTGGCATCATCGGGCAGTATTTTTTCCAAAATGAGTCCGGTCAGGCAGATACTGTGGTGTTCGCTATCGTGAGATGATAACGAACTATTTATGGCTCGAATTAGAAGATATATGTGCCACTTGCCACACAGCTAACGAAACAATGGCTCTTTTGCGTGACAAATTCAATTGCCGTGTTATCTCACGTGGTGGCGATGTCAATTGGCGGCCAAGATCATGTGATTTGATACCGTTGGACTTCTTTTTTGGGGTTATTTGAAAGAAAAGGTGTACGACGATAAGCTAGCAACAATTCAAGAGCATTAACGGCATAGAACCTCAATTATGCCTCAGCATCATCGAAAATTTGGAGCATTAGATGGAGGTGTGACGCCGAGGTCGCGGCGGCCATTTGGCCGATATTTTGTTCCATACATATTTGAACCATACCAATATTATCAAAATAAAAAGAAATAACAATAGTTCCCTAAATAATTTGTGTTTTATTAAAAATAAACATTGGCCCTTAAAATTTAAACATGCTTTATTATTCGCACATGTTTCTCATCCGGTACTTCTGAAACAAAATAATGATTTTTTATTGGACGCTGATCAAACTTACCGCTTAAAATGCCAATGAACGCTGATGATGTAAGACCGGGATATTCAGCACTAATGCTGATATCTGCCGCATTAACGCTCTGTTTTTCAGTTGTATTAGTAGTGTATTATTAATTACAATGTGATTGGCAATGTCACTATTGTGATGATATTGATGATTACTGTTTTTATTATTTCCAAAAAAGTTTCTTGTTAAAATTTGCCTATAATATATACATACACAGTCAAATAAATATATGCGCAAAATTGCTTTTCTCTGCACCTTATGTTTTACTAACGGTACTGTTGTTGTTTTTGGGATACACATTCTCTTATAATTACTTTATCTTTTGTTGTTGTTTGTTAAGTGTATCTTTGTGTGTATCCGCATTCGTAATACCGTTATTTTTAATAAAGTATGTTGGTAATCGCGAGTAAAATATTTATGTATAGATATGTTCTAAATGAATTATTTGTCTTCTAACTGCACATAAACAACATATCAGCACATGAAGAGGAGGAAATGATTGATAAGTTAGTATAGTGGATAAGCAAAAGTATAAGGTGAAACACAAAACGAATTTTTGAAATTTTTAAGAAATTGCCACGTGAAACTGAATTAACAGATAAAGAAAGTGGATTAATAAAGGGAATGAGTCAATCCGGCATGAAAGTTTGCCAAATTGCTGTTTCTGTAAAGAGAAGCCGAAACACGACAACAAATTTCTTAAAAATACAAATGACTGCGGTATTAATAAACGTAGCGGCCGGATATGCCCAAATTGAATTGCTCGAGTGGTCTACATTAAGCCTAGATTTTAATCCATCTTCAAGCTATATGACAGGTGGAAACAACAAAATAAACCATATTGGTTAAATGGGTCAATATTGATGTGTCTGTCCTGAAAAACTGTTTGAGTCAATGCCCCGTGCTGTCACATTGGTCAGGATACACAAGAGTAACACAAGCTCTTATTAACATACATATGTATGTATATAAAACTTTTATATTGTAACTAAAATAATATGTATAATATCTATTAAATAAAATAATTGCACATATTAATATTTTCTATGGAGATTTAAAACTTTATTATTTTTCCATGTTAAAAAATAGTTTAATATAATTTTGTTATTTGATTTTTATTTCTGTTAACTACAAATTCGAAAAAATATATTTGTCCAATTTCCATTGTTTTTGTTAATTTAAATTAAAGTTTAAGTATTGCACTTATTAATTATTATCTAAGGTACAATAATTAATTATTTATCTAAGGTACAATAATATGTTTTAATTTTAAAAATATTTTTAATAAATCACAAAAAATAAATTTAATCAAAATATGTAGCTAATATTCACCAAAAATAGATATAAAGGAATACGAGAAAAATCGAATTTAATCATCTATCGTCAGTTGGTGAGAACGAAGTCTACTACTACCTAGAGCTTAACTCTTGTTATTAATATTTTTACTTTAATATTTACCACGTTATATTTGTTGTTGCTTCAGCTCAGTGATTAAAAATGCTTGACTATTTTCAATGCATATCTAATTGCTTAACTGTTGCTTAGAAAAAATGTGCAGTAAAAGCAAATGCAAAAAAAAAGAAGAGCAACACATTTGCTTAAGCTTACTATGTGTCTCTTTCTGCAGCAAATCAATTGCTTTTAAAACGTTTGCTGTTGCTTAAGCAATAAGTTGTTCTTCATTTTTATTTTTGCTTAATTCTTTAATGTGAAGTTGTGGCTGACTACGATTACTGTTTATTGCTGTTATTTGCTGTTACTCGCTGCTTCAGTCTTTAGTTTTAGAAAATTCTTTGACAGTGAGAGATTAAAATTATGGCGCCACGTGTAAACTACTTCGCCTTTAACAAAATGTTATGTAAATGCTGAGAAATTCAGTTTTTTTATTTGCTGAAAATATGTAAGCAAAAGATTTAGTGCTGTTGCTATTTTTAAGCAAGCAATTTAAATCCTGCTTCAGCTAACCTTCGGTTAGCAGTAAAAGCAAGTTTTTGTTCATTTGTTTTCTCCCAACATTCTTTTTTAGTTGATGCTAAAATTATTAAAAATAGTGGTTTTATGTATATTTTGATTAAATTAAAAATGGAGGTCTGAACATATCCATCCTTAAGGTATTTGTCACCATATTCATATTTAGAATAGATTTTTTGGGAAATAAATTTATTCAACTTTACTAAAGATGAACGGATGGCGGAATTCATTATTCAAAACGATATTTTTGTCCAGTAATTAGCAGCATATAATTTAATCACCTAATTTGTTAAAAATATTCTTTCAACTTAGAGAGAATAAAACGAACTTAAGCCTTACTTCACAACTTCCTTTGTATGTAAAAAGTAAAGTATAAAAAATGCATTGGATTTTTAAGTGCATTTATAAGTTCTTTACTTTAAGTGCATTTATAAGTTCCGAAAGTTTTCCGTTTCCAAACGGAAATCATCTTCAACCTCAATTCCTTCATTATCTATTTGCTTAAAAAAACTGCTTAATTCAGTTTCTTATGAAATAATCAAAAATCGCCAACAATATTAAAAATCTCAATGTCGCCAAATCCAAAATATGATCGTGACGAAAATCGTCACGTTTGGCGAGAAATCGCCATATCTGACATCAACACCTATACTTTGGCAGATGATTGGCCACCTAAATTATCGGACATTGTGGTAGTTCGTTCTAGAGAACATAAAGCAGAATTGCGTCAACGAGTGTAATAACCAAAAGAAAGACTTTTTGTTTTAATTTTGAGCACAGCCATGGGTAAGTCAGGGTTAGTGCTGATTTTGTGGTATCTTCTTCTGTTTCCACATCTATCAGGTTTTGGTGTTTAACTACTTCAACAATTTATTTCATATTACTTTTTAGTTAACACAAGAAATTATATGTTCTTTTGTAATTTTATTTAATAAAAACAGAAAAAATTTATCAAAAACAAAAAACTGATTTATTATTTTTTTCCTTTGACAGCTTTTTGACTTTAGATATATTTACGTAATATTTAACATTTTGATGTTATTTAGGCATAGATATGTAAGTGACTAAATTTAAGCACATTCTGTTGAAAATTAAAAACTCTTAACAGCATACATATGTGTAATTTGTACAATATTAATTTCCGACCCTATAAAGTATATACATATATTCTGAATCCTGATGCATAGAGAAGTTGATTGAGCGATGTCCGTATGTCCGTCTGTCCATGTTGACGTTGAAATGTCGTTTGCCAAGGCACCAGAAGAACACCAATCTGTTAGGCATAGTTTCGAAAAATCGGATCTTTCCTTTGGAGTCTGTGGGCCAAAAACCACGCCTATATTAATTATTTAATATTATGCTAATTACCATAACGTTTTATAATAAAATTTGTTCTCGTTTTTGTTTTTCATTTTTCGGCTTTAATGATTCTCATTTGATTTATTTTGTCTTATAAATATTAGACCGCGGGAGGTAGATCGCACGGAGTGCATAGAGATCTCGGGGGATAAATAACCCACTGTGAGGGGCGATTTTTGTTTTTAGGTTAATTGGGTTTTTCTTTTTTGATTTGTATTAATAGAAACACTTAGAGGTGGCCAATGAACCCACAGGGTGCCCACTGGTAAACAGGAGCAGTTAAAAGGCACATGTGGTGGCCTTATTGCAAACAGATCCTAAATTAAAAAAAAAAAATTAATTAAAACTTAAAAAAAAAATTGAAAAATTTTAAAAAAATTAAATTTTTTTAATATTTATAAAAAAAAATTTCAAAAAGACATGTTTACAGAACAATTTTCCAAAAAAATAAACTTTTACAAACAATTTTAGTTTGATTCTTAAATAGATGAGATCTCTGTTTTAAAATCTAGATGCATTAAACAAATAGGCAAATACAAACTGTCAAAAATAAAATACACACGTTTGCAGATAAACGATTATTTTGAAGCCCGCAAAGCTACATGGCTACACGACCTCCGTTGTGGCTGTAGTCAGCTTAGGCTAATTGCTATTTTTGTATGCTAAACTTTTATTTAATTCAACAAAAGAAAATGTCACAAAATTATAAATTACAAATTCATATACAAACAAAAATTTGGGAGATAATATTTATTATTTCTACAACAATGTCAGAGTTTACGATGTAGCTGTCTTCAATATCATTAAGTAGCTGACTAAGCGGCGACAATTGTAGCCAACGCAACTTGTTTTCATTTAGAAGCGGCTACGCAGCTAAATGAATAATGAGTTTTCTTTCACGCGACTTATTTTAATTTATGTAAAGAGTCAACAATATGGATAATGCTGTACATTAGGCTGGAACGTTGGTATATGGCCAAAAAGTTTTTTTGTATTACCCGTTCTAATAGTAAAAAAATTTTGTCTTTTTATGTAAGAAGTTATTCTACAAATTCTAATTGTGCTACAACCATATCTTGAGGTGCCACAGAAGCTTTGAACATATTTTTTGTCTTTAATATTATTATATTTTATTTTTTATTTTATTTGTGGTTTTTAATATATATTATTATTTTAGTTTCATTAAAACTAAACCTAAAATAATGCAAAACATAAAAATTTTTTATCAACGGCCATTTGATAACCTTTTTTCACGTTTTAATACCTAAATGGTGTATAACAAGTAAAAGTGCTATATTCGGCCGTGCCGAATGTTCTATACCCTTTACCACGGTGATTTTATTTATACAGAGATGTACAGCATTATCCATATTGTTGACTCTTTACTTAAATTAAGTCGTATGAGAAAAATTCATTATTCATTCTTTAAAGAAATAGAAGACAAATGAAAACAAATTCCGTTGGCTATAATTGTCGCCGTGTTGTCAGCTACTTAATGATATTGAATACGACAGCTACATCATAAACTCTGACATTGTTGTAGAAATACTTGTTTTGCTTTTATAAAATTAAATAACTTTTTTTAAAAATTGTAAATATTTCCTTCAAAACTTTTTGTTTGTATATGAATTTGTAATTTGCAATTTTGTGACATTTTCTTTTGTTGAATAAAATAGAAATTAGCCTAATTTTACAACAGCCACAACGGTGGTCATGTAGCAATGTAGCTATCTATACTGGCTTTAAAATAATCGTTTACTTTTAAGCGTGTGTATTTTATTTTTGACAGTTTGTAGTCAGTATCCTGATGTTAACTATGTGTTAAACGCATCTAAGTTTTAAAACAGAGATCTGATCTATTTAAAAATCAAACGCATTTAAAAAAATATGTTACTCTATATACATACATATATTCTTAATATTAAAATATGTCATGATTTTCATTTTAGAGAAATATTGAAATTTTTTTTAAATTTTTTGTAAAATTTTATTCAATTATATTTTTGAAAATTTTTTTAAAATTTTTTTTCGAAAAATTTTCTGTGGAAATATCATTTTGAAAACGTTTTGTAAAGTTTTTTGTAAATGTTAAAAAAAAAAATTAATATTTTGAGTCAATTGGCTACCTATATGTATATTGCTTTCTATAAAGGTCTGTAATACAAATCAAAGCAGAAAACCCCTACCAATCTAAAAACAAACAAAAGTCGCCCCTCGCAGGGGGTTATTGACCCCCGAGATCTGTATGAACTCCTTGCGATCTACCTGTCGCGGTCTAATATTTATTTGTCAAAAAAAGCATTAAGCCGAAAAAAATAAAAAAAATATAGGTGAACGTGGTTTTTGGCCCGCAGCCTCCAAAGTAATGATCCGATTTTGCTGAATTGCAATACGAAAATGTTCGAAACTATGCCTGACATTGGTGTGCATAAATTTTTTGTATATTTTCTGGTGCCTTGGCAAATGACATTTCAACCCGAACACGGATTGACGGATAGACGGACAGACGGACATCGCTTAATGAACTTCTCTATGTATAAGGATCCCGAATATATATACTTTATGGGGCCGGAAATGAATATTGTAGAAATTACACACGGAATGACAAACTTATATATACCCTTTCTACCTGTGGTGAAGGGTATAAAAACATGAAAAATATATTATAAAATATAATATATTTTTTAAATTTATTTATTTATTTATTTTCATTGTTGTAGTGAGATGGTGGTAAATATGATAGTTTAATGACTTTTCCTTCACTAAAACTTATTTAATGTACTTAGAATAGTCCTTTTATTTCTTTAATATGGTTTTTGCAGATCCCAATGTATTGATTTTTGCTAAATTGCGGCATTTGGCTTTGCGGCACCTCTTCACCCTACTTCAATCGCGTTCAAACTTTACAATTGACTTAACAATAGCAAATGGAAACTTTTTATCATTATTACATATTGAAATTGAAAATAAATTTTTTCGTTCCACCCTACTGTACATGTCTGTATAAATAAAATCACCGTGGTGAAGGGTATAGAAGATTCGGCACGGCCGAATATAACACTTTTACTTGTTTTTGTTACATACAATTACTTTTTGTTTTGTTACATACAAAACCTTTTCAATGACTAGCATTGGAACTTCAAGAGAGGATAAAAGAAAACCTTTTATCACGCCGTCAAAAACGAAAATTGTATTTAAGGTAAAGCACTCACTCAGTTTTATTTTTAATCCAGCCATTGTGCATCACTGCAACACAAAGCCCTAAGATTATCCCAGATAAGTGTTTGAGGCAATGTGTATTACTGTTGGGATTTGTGGTACAATTGAACCAAATTTATTACTATTGAAACATCAGCATACGCTGGTTCAGTTCATGGATTTTTGGTAAAAATTTAATAAAAAATGTATTCAATAATTTTTTTTATTCATTAAATATTTTTTTACTTTTCCATAAAACAATAAGGATTTCTAATTTCATAGTTCTCCAACCAACCCTGTCTAAAAGTAACTTAATTGCAACTATTATAATAGTTTGTACAACTTACTTTGGTAACTCCTTCGTGTATACATACATACATACATACATACATACATACATACATACATACATACATACATAAATACATACATACATACATACATACATACATACATACATACATACATACATACATACATACATACATACATACATATGTAAGTCAGAGCTAATTTACACAATGAAATTCTTCATTAGTTGCATGGATGTTTTGCTGAATTTGAATATTTTTGAATCGAAACAACGAGTTTCCTTTATATTTTGTATATATAACCGAAAAGTAATATATAAATAATAAGTAAACAATTCAAGAGTCTACCTATTACGGTTCAAAAAATAATGCTATTTAAGTAAAAATCATGTCTCTATCGGATCACCTTTTAATTTTGTTATTTGTTATAAAGGCCATGGAAATTCTTTTTCTATGAATATATCAAGAGTTTAACTATTACGATTAAAAAAATAAGTCACTATACGTGAAAAACATGTCATTATCGGAACACCCTTTAATTTTTAGTAATTGTCATATCTCCTGTACAAAATTTTAAGAGTCTACATATTACGGTTCAAGAAATAAGGAGTTATACATGAGAATCACGTCACTCTCGGAACACCCTTTAATTTTAAGGTTTAATTTTATATACTTGTTTAGAAAGCGATCATAGAGTTAATTACTGTCTTCAAATTTTAAGCAGTTGCCTTCTAAAGCTCAAGAAATAAAGACATAAACAAATAACACCTCACTTTCGGAACACCCGACAAGTTTTTGTATTTATTGCTATAGTGGCCACATTTATACACCTTCGAAAACAATAGGGTTTCGTTTTTTTGGGTACGGAACCCTAAAAAGATGCCATATGTTCAATAATTATTTTAAGCTGTTCTTAACCACAGTATTGTAATAAATTTTTTATAATTTTTTTACTCACAAAGAAATGAAGTAGATATTTTGGAATAATAACTATTCTGTGCTGCAGAGAAATACCTATTTAAAATAAATCAGTCAAGTGCGAGTTAGACTCACACACGTAGGGTTCCGTACTATGTTGAGTAAAACTTTAAAAATTCAAGTTGTTATTTTTTCACGTCTTATGAGTCACTCTTTAATTTTGAAATTAAAGTCATAATCGCGAAAATTGTATTACTGTTGGAACATCCTTTTAATTTTAGTAATTGTTGTTATGGCGGCCATGGTAATAAACTTTTTATAAAAATATAGATGCGCCTACCTATTGCGGTTGAAAAAATAAGGTAATATACGTGGAAAACATGTCACTGATAGATTACCCCCGGGGGTTCCAATTGTCACTGCAGTAATGGCAAATCTTTGACGCGGTTCACTCAGGGAAAATAGGGGCACCAGACGCTAGGGTTCCTAGAGCCTAAATCTGGAAGAAAAGGTCTGTTGTTTTAACACGGGTCCTCTTCGAGGCCTGACCAGTGCCCAAAGGACTGGTACCACGGGAATCGGTGGCCCCACAGAGAGCCTATCCTCTCTGTGACCGGTTATTGGTGAGGTCCCCTTCGGGGGTACACGTGGTGGTTGTGGTTTAAGATCGGTTATTGCAGATGTGGTGCACGGTCGATCAAGTGTGCTGTTGCACTCTCAACAGACGGAGTTTGGATAGTCTCCTTGCTACTCACTGTGACTGTATACACACAAATTGCGATTGGTGGCAATCGTAACGTGTTGTTATACTACACAATGGGGGCGCTAGTCTACGTCTTTATTTCACTCGGTGTTAAGAGCACCGTGGGATAAAGCCACCGTGGCAGGAACACATCTGTCACTGATAGATTAGTAATTGTAACAGACGACGAAGTACAACGTCTACTGTAAACATTTCAAGAGTCTACCTCTTACGGTTCAAAAAATAAGGCTACTTACGTACAAATCATGTCTATGTCGGAACACTCTTTAATTTTGTAATTTCTTATAGCGGCCATGGCAATTCTCTTTCTATGAATATATCAATGGTCTACCCATTACTATCAAAAAATAAGTTACTATACGTGAAAAACATTTCACTGTCAGAACACCCTTTAGTTTTTAGCAATTGTCATAACGGCCATGGCAACACATCTTCTATACAAATTGGAATAGTCTTCCTATAATGGTTCAAAAAATATGTCGTTATGCATGCAAAACACGTCACTGTCGGAAAACCCTTTAAATTTTTATTGTTTTTATAGGGGTCATAGTAATACACCATTTGTGAAAATTTCAAGAGTCTATCTATTATGGTTAAAAATTAGTCAATGTTCATGCAAATCACGTCACTGTAGGCACACCCTTTAATTTTTACTATTTATTATAATGGCAATAGTAATACACCTCCTGTAAAAACTTCAAGAATCTACCTATTATCGTTCAAAACTTATGCCATATACTTACAAATCACATCCCTATCGGAACACCCTTTATTTTTAAGTTTAATATTGTATACTTGCTTATAACGTGAACATAGTTTAAATTATTTCTGCAAATTTAAAGTGGTTGCCTCCTATAGCTCAAGAAATAAAGACATAAAGGCAAATAACACCTCTCTATCGGAACACCCTTTAATTTTTAGGTTTATTTTTTTATAATTGTTTATATAGCGAACTAAGTTTTAATTACTGTTTGTAAATCTTTAGTCTATGCCTCCTACAGTTCAAGAAATAAACACATATTCGTAAATAACACCTCTCTATCGGAATACCCTATAAGTTTTAGTATTTGTTGCTATAGCGGCAACAGCTATACATCATCTGTGAAAATTTCAAAGTCTACCTATTACGGTTCCAGAGATAAAAGGCGCTGACAGACGGACAGACATTGTAGCGAAAACAATAGGGTTACGTTTTACACTTTGTGTACGGAACCCTAAAAATGAGCATGAAAGCAGAACATTTTTATGTTTTTTACATCTTTTTTACATAAAAATGTTCTGCTTTCTTGCTAATTGTTTAATACTTGAATTCACTTAATTGTGAATAAATTCGTAAATAATCAATCGATTTTTATGTTCGATACCTCATTTTGTTCATATTACATGTGGATTTGCGATAAAGCAATAAATTTGACCAATCTTTGTCGTTTTCGATTTTTCATGGTTTTTTTTTTAAACAAAAAAAAACTTGGTATTTTCAAGCAAAAAATATATTTTTTGCTTAAATTTTTTAATACAACTCCGAAATTACTGGGCCGATTGAAACACAATATCTTAACGGATTAAAAGTTATGTAAATTTCAATGTTTCTTTCTTTCACTTTAATAATGTAGGACAAACGCTTTTTGACTTAGCATTAATTATGTGAAGAAATGTCAAAAAAATTTTAAATTTTACTTAAAAATTTTAAATTTTACTTAAAAATTTAAAAAAAAATCCTCCATAGAATTTAAAATTTGGACCATATTTGTACTACTGGAACCACAATACATCAAAATTGTATACTGATTTAAATACGTCTTTTTTGCTGTTGACCTGTGAAGCTCATTTTTCAAGCAGATCCACTCTTTAGCTCTTTTCCCACATTTCTAAATACGAAATGCAGCGCTCATAAAAGGCGTGAACGTCACTAATGAAATTTTCGACATTTATGGAATCTTTAAATTTATTTAGGAGTTGTTTCGCTGTTTGTGGAAAATATTTGCTTTCCATCCTGTTTTGAAGATTAGTTTTTAACTTTGCCAACTACATACCTATGTACATGTGTCGTAGTTGCGTTAGTCTTGCCCGAACACAAACAAAATTAAAGTGCTCCAATTTCTGTTGAAAAGAACTGTGGCAATTACCCCTCCGAAATTCGTAAATCAGTGTTCACCACAGAAAGCAGCCAACTTGTTTTCTATTTCGTGTATTTGATTATAGAGATTATGTGATTTGCCAAGATTTCAGACGTTTCTCAAGCGATAGATCGAAAATCGAAAAACTTTACAGATTCACCTCTCTCAGGTACAAAGGTAACAACTATCGGTGCCAATTTAATATCATGTTTTCTTGATGTATCTGTCGACATGTTCAAAAAGCTGCATTATTTTAGCTCGTTGTGTAATTCATCCCTTGCTATCGCTGCGATCACTCAAACAGCTTCGATATTAATTTCGAGAAGCAATCAGATATTTTAAAACTTATATCATGCATTGCTGCAAGGAATGCAAAAGTAGCTTATTTATCAGCAATGAAAAGTTCATTTCCTGCGGGTTCGGCATTTTTGGAAAACGATGTTATGGTAGATGAGCTTGCAATGACACTAACGCTAGCCTTGTATTTCGAGTACTTTAGATGGTTCTTGATGTTCGGTCTTCCACCGTGTGCTATTGAAAATTCTGATAAAAACTGTTGCAGAGGACGAGGCCGACATGAAATGACGACCGCCGCACTGTGGTCAATATTTTGAGATAGCGGCCAAAACTCCTTTTGGTTTTTGTTCTCCGATTTTAAAGTTATTAGACTCATATGAAAGTAGACAGTAGTAAACCTCGGGAGCCAAAAAATTAGAACTCTATTTCAACTATTTCACTGAGAACAGGGTGGTCCAAAATGGGCTTTTTCAGAATTTAGTAAATTTATGATAATTTTAGTTAATTTTTAAAGTTTAAATGATCATAACTTTTTTGTTTTTCAAGATTTTTGGACGAAATAAATTTTGTGTTGTAACTTAACTTATTTCCTATTACTGGTAAAGGAAAGCTCTACTGTTTTCAGAACAATTTAAATATTTTTTTTAAAAAAGGTTAAATTTCTCGGAAATTTCCTACTTCATAGAGCACAACTCCTGTGAGTCAAGCTGAGTCAAAACACAAATTTACTATTTTGTAGTCCTAAATCTCCCCTACATTCCTATATATACATGTCCATGCATCGGGACTGCACTTTTTGAGCTACAGCAATTTTTCTGACCCAAGGTAAGATATTCGGTACAAATGCACGTCATATTTTTTGAGAAGTTATTTGTATGTGAAAGTGGCTATTATGCATATATTTTGATGAAATTTTGTACAAGAGTTCTTATTGACCCAAAAAATAATTCTGTTGAAATTAGGAGAAGTTGGCCCATATTTGGACCTAGTCCAGATAGAAGGGTGTATCAAAATTTTGACAAAAATGACAATAGAACTCTCAAATTATGTGGTATCTGGCAATTTATTTGGAAAAGGTAAAAAATGATTTTATTGCCATCTAATATTACCTAACTTAAATACCTGAAAATTGCAAATAAATTTAAAACCAATGGAAATAACTGGTAAAACCAAGTACCTGTTATATTATTGCCAGTACCTGTTAACTCTCAAATTATGTGGTATCTAGCAATTCATTTGGAAAAGGTAAAAAATGATTTTATTGCCATCTAATATTACACAACTTAAATACCTGAAAATTGCAAATAAATTTAAAACCAATGAATAATCCATTCTTCAAAATATGCGACAAACAAGAAATTTAAATATAACTTAATAACTTAAAAATAAAAAACTTTTTTAAATACTTTAAGAAAACGGTACAATCAATGTTCCAGAAACAAGAAATTGTTTTACTCACGCAACCAAGAATGGCTAACAAAATAAACTTATTTTTAAAAAGCCATCAGTAACTACTACGGAAACTGGAAAAGGTGGTCGACCAGCAAAGCCAATTGATAATTGTAGTGAAAGATCACGAAGACGCAAGCTCAAAAACATATCAATGAAGAAGTTTCTTGTAGCATCATAAAGGATTCATTTCTGCATCAAATTCAACCATCGAAAACTAATAATTTTTGCAAAAAAAAAAAAAACCGACTTCAAAACAGATAGAAGGGCACCAATTCTAAATTAAAACTGTAAGAAGTAATCTGTAAGAATTAGATTTAAACCAAATAAAAGATGCGCCAAAATTAGAGGGAAAAAAATAAGACTATTGCACGTCAAGCCTCTCCCTATTACTGTTCAAAAGTTAAGCTATTTTCACCAGTATCCGTCTTGTATGGGGACATCACTCTGTCTATAACGGTTTCAAAGATAGGGGCACACAGATCTAATAACATCACCTATTCGGACACCCTTTAATTTACAATGTTAAATTAAAGACCTGTTGTTATAGAGGACTTGGCCACAAAGATTCTTTGTAAATTTCAACTATCTGTCTATAACGGTTAAAAAGTTTAACCATAT
Organism: Phasia obesa; assembly: GCA_949628195.1. NCBI lineage: Eukaryota > Metazoa > Arthropoda > Insecta > Diptera > Tachinidae > Phasia > Phasia obesa. Next base: position 22,320,520 of record OX451220.1, read on the forward strand.
ATATCAAATTACATGAACTATTGGGACACCCTTTACATTATAATTCCAAATATTTATACTTGTTATCATACCAGAGAAAGTAGTGGATATTCTGCCTAATTTTCAAGTGTTTGTGTTTAACGGTTCAAAAGATAGGGTCATATAGATCAAATTACGTAATTTATTTGGACACCCTTTAATTTCTAACTTCAAATTGTATACTTGCTGTAGTGGACTTTGCAATACAGGTTCCTTGTAAATTTCAGCTGTCTGTCTCTAACAGTTCAAAAGTTTGGCCACATACATAGAAATACATTAACTATTGGGACACCCTTTTAGTTCAAAATTCAAAATTTTATACTTTTTGTTATTGCTGACTTAGCACTACAGGTTCTTTGTAAATTTCAGCGGTCTGTGAACAACTATTCAAAAGTTTGGCGATTTACATCAAATTAAATGAGCTATTGGAGCACCCTTTAATTTAAAATTTTTAATATTTATACATTTTATTATAACGGTCATAGTAATCGATATTCTGTCAAATTTTCAAGGTTTTGTCTATAGCGGTTCAAAAGATAGACCCAAATAGGTCAAATTATGTCACCTATGGGGACACCCTTTAAATTTTAAATTTATTTTTTTTATTAATTTCTGCTGTTGGGAGCTATAGCGGCACGCAATTTTTTAAAATTTTAATTTGCTGCCATTTACGGTTCTTAATACACGTAAAAAACATGTATGTTGTATGGGGACACCCTTTAATTTTTAATATAATGAATTGTTTTTAAAATGGGACCAACCTGAAAGCATAATCTTTCAAATAAAGAAAAAAAATTTTAAAATCGGTTCAAAAATGGCTGAGTTCTGCGGTTACATACATAAACAAAAAAAAGCAACATTCAGACGAATAGATAACCTCCTTCTTTTTTGAAGTCGGTTAAAAAGAGTAAAATTGCTATCATTGAAAAAATACTAGAAGCAAGCCCCAGACGCACAAAAAGGATTTTAGAAAGTATGCCGACACCAACTGAAGAAAATAAATTTACTCCAGAAGAAGCATTTGCACTTACAATGATCGATGGAAAAGTTGCACAAGCTTTAACCGAAACAAAGTCTTCGTCAAGCTGCACCATATGCCAAAAAACATCAAGTCAATTGAACCAACCACCAACACAAGACGATAGTTTTAATGAAGCATATGAATTTGGAATGTCACCTCTTCATGCTAGAATTCGTTTTATGGAGCATATTCTTAAATTGGGATACAATTTGGAATTTGGCCCGTTAGGCGAAACAGTGAGAAACAACAAAGAAAATTTGGAAAAAAGAAAGCAAAAAAAAAAAGATATTCAAGAAAAATACGGTGAGATAGGCCTTATAATTGACCAGCCAAATCAAGGAGAAGGAAATTCTAATGATGGAAACACATCAAGGAGATTTTTTTCCGATCCAGAAACTGCAGCTTCTATAACTGGAGTAGATTATGATTTAATACGACGATTCCAAATCATATTAGAAGTTATAGCATGTAGCAAAAAGATAGATGCAAAAAAATTGGTCAGTATGCTAATGAGACAGCAACCCTTTATAACCAAAAATATTCTTGGAGACATATGCCAACTACAGTTCACAAAATTTTGTTCCATGGGGAACAAATAATTCAACACAATATGCTTCCAATTGGAGATCTCTCAGAAGAAGCGCAAGAAAAAAGGAACAAAGACTATATATTCTTTCGCGAGCACAATACAAGAAAAATTTCCAGATATTGTACTAATGAAGATCTTATTAATATTTTGTTGTGCACATCAGACATATATGTCCAGTATTCGACAAAAATGGAAATCAACCTCATTAGAGTTAGATGAAGAAGCTAAACAACTACTGCAAAATGAAAATCAAAGCTATTTGGAAGAAATTTTTACTAATATTGTTTAATTAATACTAGTTTAAAGATTATAATTTGTTTCTAATTTTAGTATAAATTTTTATTAATACATTTAAATAAAATATATGTGCACTTTAAATCAATAGTAAAAGTTTACTTAAAATTTTATCGATGTTGTGTTCTGTATATAATATATCCAAATGGTATTGATATTGTTGGGAATTTCAGTGTTATTTTTCATATATATTTCCTCACAAGAATTACTTTCTTCCAAAAAGACCAACCTTTGGCCCCTGTGAATATTGAGACTAAATAAATGTCAGGGGCCAAATGTTGGCATTTTCTGACCAAAATTAAGTTTAGGAATAATAAATAAGTATTGGTTGTAAAATACGATTGAAGAAAATAAGAAATTATAAAAAAATACCTATTTAAAATGTCAAAATATTCAACTTTTACATGGAAACTCAACAAAAAATTAAAATGCATTTTTAACTCCACATTACTTACGTTCCTATCAGTCGATTTTTACGTTTGAACACGCAAATTGAAGCTTAAAGTCCCTCCTATTGAACAAAACAAATTGCGTAAAAAAATACCAATCCGGTCAAAAGTTATAGAGCTTTGACCGCTATCTCGCGAAATTGACCACTGTGCGCCGGTCAAGATGTATGCCCAGATATTTGACGTCTGAAAGCTGAGGTATCGTTTGGTTATTTATCGGAATAGGGGGGAAATTTTCTCTACGCAGTGTGAAAGTTATGTGAGTACATTTTTGTTCATTCACTTTTTTCTCCATTTTTTCTTAATTAAATATGTGATCTTGTAAATATCGTGATGCTACTTCGGGTCTTACGTGAATGCTCCAAAAAGCTGTGTCGTCAGCAAATGTCGATGTGTGAACTCGGCTTTTGTGAAAAGCTCCGGGTGGTTTAGAAGAACCAACGTTATTGGAGTTCTTTAGGGAATGGTGGGGGTAGATGATAATTGGGGCATCACAATGGGCCTTATTGGCCTCCGAGTGAACTCGCGTTTTTGCGGGCGGCCCGTTTAACTTAACCTAACCTAACCTCCTTCAATTGGTACGAGCTCTCCGAATCCATAGAATGATAAGCAACCCCAAAACATTACAGATCCTCCACCGAATCTGTTTATAGGCTGCCGTGATTTGCTTTTGAGAGTTGACGGTAGATGCATATACTTTCTGCTAAAAGAACCCTGGGACTGAAAAAAAGACTCGTCGGTCCACAGAACGTTGTGCCAGAACTCTATGGGCTTATTAATATGCTCTTGAACAAAGGCAAGGCGTTTGGCTTCGCTGTTCGGGGTTATGTCAATCACTTTGCGGACTACATCGGTCTTGATTTCCATGCTCTTCATCTTGCGACGTAAAGTAGCTTCACTAACTTTTTTCCCAATTATTTCCTCAGAATTAGAGCTTATTGTTGGATTTACCATAAGGACTCTCATTAATCTTGTTTTTTCCCCTTGGCCTATAACGGGTTTTCGTCCACTTTTCTTTTCATCTTCTAAGTTCCCACAAGTGTCCTTCTTTTTTACTAAATTCTACACAGTTTTCCGCGAAATTCCATAAGTTTTCACAAAATCTAAAGCCGAAGTTCTTATTTTAAATTTGGTCACAATCTCGGTTCGTGTTTCAATATTTAAATGCTTCCTTTTGATCATCTTCGTGAATTAAATTAACAATATTATATTTTGACAATCCTCTCCAAGAATCAATGACAATGCGCCTACTTATCACACAAGATAGCTAAAAACTAATGATATTTTCATAAACAAAGTGTGTGTAATAACTTTTGACGCCAATATGCATCAAACAAATGTGTTGTTTTTGTGAGAAATATTCCGTCATTTTCTTTGAATTTTTGTTCGTTTCTTCTACACACTCCATTTCATCCAATAACAACAAATTTTCTTTATATTGAAAACAACAACAATAACAATCAAAGCAGTCTTACTAAAACACAAAAAATTTTAGTAATGTGTAATAACATTTGACTATGGCTGTATAGACGATAGTGGGTGAATGATCTGAGGATAATTCAAGTGACGCTTCAACTTTAATCATTTCTGTCGGAATACCCTTAATCATGCCAAATTCAATAACATCAGGTATTTTTTGTCGATCAGTAGGCCAATAGGTGGGTTGTCTAGGAGGCGAATAAATCGAACAAATAACTAAGCTTTGATGAAATTCTTCAAGACAGATATTTGTTGCTTGAAAGTAATCCTCACAAAAATCACGCAGTAAATAACGTTTGATTCGGGCCTTAATAAGTATTGCAGAGCCCGCACATGCTCTTCCACGGGGGTCCTTAGTAGCATATAAAATATAGCCATTGATTTTAAAAAATCTATTTGTTGTTAAGAGTGAGAAATCAGCATGACATCAATTTGTTGATTATTAAGAAAGTACTCGAGTTCATTTTTGTCATAAAACTGTTTAACGAATGCACCAATGTCTCGATAATTGCTTCGAGACGATTATAGTTACCAGATGGTGTTTGTTCTTTAGGTTCTGGGTGCAAATTTGTAGTAGAATTAGTTGTCGGTGTCGCTTTATGTACTGAAGTATGATTAGTTTTTACCATATCTGCGTATGAAACATGTTGTGTTGTTGGTTGGGCTAACTGAGGATAATGAGCATTTGCTCGATATTGTGGGTGCTTAGCAGGAGTATTTAATTTTTGAGTGGTTTTCCTTACCATGTAAAAGACTGGACAGCCTCTGTAGTTAGCAGTGTGGTTTCCACCGAAATTGCTACTTTTGAGTCATCCCTTGCTTTGTCGCAATGGGCGGAACAATGTAGCTCGCCACATACAACGAAAACCGGAGGCAACTTACAGTAAGCCCTAGTATGACCATATTCTTGACAATTTAGACACTGGACAGGTCCTGTTTGCTTATGCGACTTCTCTACGGTTATTTTACGGTGCAACAGATATCTCAGATTATAATCTGATATCTCCAGGTTACAGTTCAACGCGAAATAGTGGTTGGGGGACACGTTCTCGATTATGGTGATTATCTACACTTTTTACCTTAAATCCCACTATTTGGAGGCCATCTCTAATTTCAACTGGATCAACATATGAGTCCTACACCTTTTATAACTACCTGTAGACCTTTACTATTCTTCAGCTGATAGGTAAGTTCTTTTTGAGGCTTTTTAAACTCGTTTACTGCTTTTCGATAACTGTTTTCATCAATAAATTGCGTAGCATTAATATACAAATTATTTTAAGTTTTTTTATTTTTATTTAAATCAAAATTGTCAACATTTGTTGCGGACCGGTTGACGTAGCGAGGTTTCCGTCTAGCTCGTTATTTTTTTTCCTTTTTTCCCGCTAGCCGCGTATCCGAACAAAAAAAATAGAATGCAAAATACAAAAATTAAAAACACTGATTTAACACACCTACTGCACGAACACAATTCCCAGAGACGGATGGTATTCTCTGGACAAGCCTTCCCAACCTTGTCGCGCTTGTTTCCACAAATATGTCTTCACGCGACCCAAATTCCACCTGACCTCTTCCCCACTTACCTTTCCATCATCACCTGTACCTTAAAAAAATTAAGCCGACATAATGTTATTTTAATTTCAGCTTACAAAATATGATATGTTTATTAAAAAAAAAATTTAAATTAACAAACTAAATAAGTTAAAATGGTTTAATTAAAATTTATATTTAACAGTATTATTGATAAAAATAAATTAAATAAAATAAATAATAAAAGCTAACAAACTATTAGATTGTTTTTTACTATAAGTAAGTATGCATGTATATACATACGTATATCTCTTTTCTATTTTCTCTTTAATCTTTTAAAAATTTTACCAATTCAAGGGTTTCTTCTTTTGCAGGGCTCAAGCTATCAGTATTTACCTAATGTAGGTTTTATTTTCGGATTTCTACTTCTATACCTAAAGGAGCTCCCTGAGAATATAACACATCTGCTACTGTACAGACTAACAATACCACTTAAGACGCTTCAGTTCTACGTATAAGAATATTTTTTTTATATTTTAAACACTTTTATATTAATTACTCAACACAAACAGCGAGATATATGTATATTAATTATAAATATGTTTTTATGGAATGTTTTTTTTATAACTTAGGTTAACTACTACTTCAATCTAAACTTTAATATTATTGTTTTTTATGATTTTCTTTAAACCTTTTTTTTATAATTTTTTTAGTGTTTTTTTTTATACCCTTCACCGCAGGTGGAAAGGGTATATATAAGTTTGTCATTCCGTGTGTAATTTCTACAATATTCATTTCCGACCCCATAAAGAGTATATATTCTGGATCCTTATACATAGAGAAGTTGATTAAGCGATGTCCGTCTGTCCGTCTGTCCTTCTGTCCGTCCGTCCGTCTGTCCGTGTTCGCGTGGTAATGTCATTTGCCAAGGCACCAGAAGAGATAAAAAAAATTTAAGCACACCAATCTGTCAGGCATAGTTTCGAAAATTTTGGTATTGCAATTCAGCAACATCGGATCATTCCTTTGGAGGCTGCGGGCCAAAAACCACGCCCACCTATATTTTTTTTCACGTTTTTTCAGGTTTTGTTTTTAATTTTTTTCAGCTTTAATGATTCTGTTTTGCCTTTTTTCTCAAATAAATATTAGACTGCGACAGGTAGATCGCAAGGAGTACATACAGATCTCGGGGGATCAATAACCCCCTGCGAGGGTCGATTTTTGTTTGTTTTTAGATTGGTAGGGTTTTTCTGCTTTGATTTGTATTAGTGAGCTTAATAGAAAGCAATACACATAGAGGTAGCCAATGGACCCACCGGGTACCCACTGACAAATAGGAGCAGTTAAAAGGACCCCCCATGTGTCAATATGATGAAATTTTTTTTTGTAAGGATTTCTTTTTGCTTTAGTCTGACCATTCTAACTCAATATAGATTGGAGAAAGGTCCAAAATTTAACAAAAAAATTTCAATCAAATTTTTAAAAAAAAAATTTTTAAAAAATTTTTTTAAAAAAATTTTAAAATTTTTTTTCAAAAATGTTTACAAAAAAGTTTACAAAGCATTTTCAAAAAGATATTTTACAGAAAAATATTCGAAAAAAAAATTTTTTTAAAAATTTTCCAAAAAATTTTCGAATAAAATTTTACAAAAAATTTTTAAAAAAATATTTTTACAAAAAATTTTTACACACAATTTTCGAAAAATTAAAACAAAAATTACAATATTTCTTTGAAAATGAAAATCATGCCTGTAACATAACATATATTTAATATTAAGAATATACATATGTATGTATGTGTGTATATATAGTAACATATTTTTATACCCTTCACCACAGGTGGAAAGGGTATATATAAGTTTGTCATTCCGTGTGTAATTTCTACAATATTCATTTCCGACCCCATAAAGTATATATATTCTGGATCCTTATACATAGAGAAGTTGATTAAGCGATGTCCGTCTGTCCGTCTGTCCATCTGTCCGTGTTAGCGTGGTAATGTCATTTGCCAAGGCACCAGAGGAGATACAAAAAATTTAAGCACACCAATCTGTCAGGCATAGTTTCGAAAATTTTGGTATTGCAATTCAGCAACATCGGATCATTCCTTTGGAGCCTGCGGGCCAAAAACCACGCCCACCTATATTTTTTTCACGTTTTTTCAGGTTTTTTTTTAAATTTTTTTCAGCTTTAATGATTCTGTTTTGCCTTTTTTTCTCAAATAAATATTAGACTGCGACAGGTAGATCGCAAGGAGTACATACAGATCTCGGGGGATCAATAACCCCCTGTGAGGGTCGATTTTTGTTTGTTTTTAGATTGGTAGGGTTTTTCTGCTTTGATTTGTATTAGTGAGCTTAATAGAAAAAAAAATTTTTTTAAAAATTTTTTTAAAAAAATTTTAAAATTTTTTTTCAAAAATGTTTACAAAAAAGTTTACAAAGCATTTTCAAAAAGATATTTTACAGAAAAATATTCGAAAAAAAAATTTTTTTAAAAAATATTCCAAAAAATTTTCGAATAAAATTTTACAAAAAATTTTTAAAAAAATTTTTTTACAAAAAATTTTTACACACAATTTTCGAAAAATTAAAACAAAAATTTCAATATTTCTTTGAAAATGAAAATCATGCCTGTAACATAACATATATTTAATATTAAGAATATACATATGTATGTATGTGTGTATATAGAGTAACATATTTTTTTAAATGCGTTTGATTTTTTAATATAGGATATCTCCGTTTTAAAACCTAGGTGCATTAAACACATAGACATCATCAGAATACCGACTACAAACTGTCAAAAATAAAACGTTGTGGCTGTCGTCAACTTAGGCTAATTTCTATTTTATTCAACAAAAGAAAATGACACAAAATTGTAAATTGCAAATTCATATACAAACAAAAAGTTTTGGAGGAAATATTTATAATTTTTTGAAAAAGTTATTTAATTTTATAAAATCAAAATAAGTATTTCTACAACAATGTCAGAGTTTACGATGTAGTCTTCAATATAATTAAGTAGCTGACAACACGGCGACAATTGTAGCAAACGGAATTTGTTTTCATTTGTCTTCTATTTTTTTAACTTATGAATAATGATTTTTTCTCATACGAATTTATTTAAGTAAAGAGTCAACAATATGGATAATGCTGTACATGTCTGTATAAATAAAATCACCGTGGTGAAGGGTATAGAAGATTCGGCACGGCCGAATATAGAACTTTTACTTGTTTTAAATGATATTTTTTGTTTAATATAAGTTCCCTTTTTACGTGGCTTTCTTCTTTCTTAAATACGTGTTTTTTTAACACTAAATTTAAATTAACGTTTTTTTATACGTTTTCTAGGTAGCTAACCTGCCACTTTTTAACATCCGGTAGGTACTGCAGTATCGGAATTATTAATTTTTATTTCTTTCTTTGGATAAGAATATTGTTTCTGTTCCCAGCTTTTGCTAGTTTGCTTGCAATATTCTTTCAAGCGACCAATATTTGAAAATAATAAAAATGTTACCTGGCTATTCTTCTCTGTTGTGTGGCGTTGAGCGTTCAAAACTTCCAAGTTTATTCTGCTGTTTCTTGTGAGAATAATGCCAGCTAAGGAGTAAAAAAAACTTTCACTACACTGATCACTCAATTACATTTAAATTTTTCTAACTTACGTTATTTTTTTTCTCTAATGTTTAAACAATTTGGTTTTACTTTTTCACCAAACAAAAATATCTACGCCACACAGTAAATTTTAAGTCACTTTAACTTTTTACTTTTAAATTATTTTAGTTTTAAGTTCTTAGCATTTTGAACTTCACTGCTATACTTTTCTTAATAATTTAGTTCAACTATTATTCCTTGCTTAAATATCTTTTTTACTGATTTTCCCTACTTCAGTGCTCTCACCAAACCTACCAACAACTATAACATTTTTCCCCCTACTATCACGACTATTCTCCTATTGGTTGATGATCGGCCATCCGCCTTATATGTCCCTGTTGAAAATACATACAGGATTTACCGCCAATCTGAAATATATATTCAATACTTATTTCTCCTTATAGTAAATTTTCTAGCTCCAAAGTCTAAAGTTAAACTTTCCATCTGTCCAAAGTCCAAATATCCATAATTATATTGCCGCTTCAATCCACACTACCAGTGTACCAGGAAATTTAGCAAGCGTTCTATTTACATTTTTTATTACTAAAATATATTTAAATAAAAATAAATATTAAATAAGAAATTAACCTTTTAATGATGAGTTTCAAGCTTCTTTAAATACCTTATGGCAAGTTTCACTATTTCCGACTTAACTGATGGCACGTTTAGATCTTTATGAATGTTCGAGTTTTTTTATACACCAAGGAGCAGATGTAATTATACAAAGAATCATTTTTTCTTAATTAAATATGTGATCTTGTAAATATCGTGATGCTACTTCGGGTCTTTCGTGAATGCTCAAAAAAATTTTCGTTCGGTTAAATAACTGTCTAGCAGCTTATAGAGGTTTACGGGCAAATTCAGTTTTAGCTTATATATTAGGCCTTCATGCCATACTTTATCGAATGCTTGAGAAACGTCGATAAAAAGCGCAGAGCAGTATTTTCTCTCTTCAAAAGTCTTCTTAACAACATTGACTAACCTGTGAGTTTGTTCGATCGTACTATGTTTTTTCCTGAAGCCGAATTGATGGTTTTGAATCCATCCTTTGTCGCTTAGAATAGGGTTAAGTTAGTTATTAACATCCTCTCAAACAGCTTTGACATATTTGATAAAAGGCTTATAGGACTGTATTATTCAATTTTTGTGTGGTCTTTTCCTGGTTTAAGAATCATGGTAACCAAGGACACCTTTCACTCTGTGGCAACTCAACTATATCAGTCGATATATTTGGGGTAAAAACCTTTTTCAAATGTCCAGGAAATAAATTTCCTTTTTCGGTATCACTCCTTGCCCAGCCTCCAGATGAAGTTCGCAAGGGAGGCTTACGTAAGACTGGCCTTTTAAGGTTTCTACAAGTACGCCATAACGAATAATCTGATTGAGGAGTTGCGTCTAGGTTTCCCAAATAGTTTTTCAGGGATGCTACTCTTCGAGATTCCAGCATGTCTCTTAGCCGGTTCGTGCATTCTTTAAGTCTGTTTTTGAGTTGAGGAGATCTCTGTGATTGCCATTCTCTACGAGTTTTTCTTTTTTTTAGCCAGAAGCCGTTCGATATCTGCAGAATAAATTTTATTGTATCTAGCTAGTTGTCGGGTTATTGTTGAATGTTGGGCGGCTAATTTGAGGCTTACGTCAAAATCAATAAGGCCCCGCTCTACGTCTTCAGATGTCCTCTCTATATTTCAACCAATTAATGCTTGTGCTAGTCGTTGGTGATATGATGTTTTGTTTGACCCATATACAGCCATAGTCAAATGTTATTACACATTACTAAAATTGTTTGTGTTTGGTAAGATTGCTTCGATAGTTGTTGTTGTTGTTGTATTCAATATAAAGAAAATTTGTTGTTGTTGGATGAAATGGAGTATGTAGAAAAGACGCACAAAAATTCAAAGAAAATAACGCCATATCTCTCACAAAAACAACACATTTGTTTGAAGCATATTGGCGTCAAAAGTTATTACACACATTTTGTTCGTGTCAAAGATAATTACACAATGTCATATTATATGGCTTATATTAAGAATTATTAATTGTTTTAATGTTCAATATCTTGTTACTCCTCCTTTGGCATCAATTACTGATTGGAACCTGGCCGGGATAGCTCAATCAAGGTGTGGATAAAAGAAAGAGGTAGTTTAGCCCAAATATTTTTTATTTCTTCAATAGTGTCATGCAGTTTTCGATTTTTATCAAGTGTTCGTTGTTGTTTCATGAAACCCGAAACATTTTCAATGATGTTAAGGTCCGGGCTTTGAGGGGGCCATGCAAGAACAACTTGATCTACCTCATTTAAAAACTTCGTTACCAACCATCCTTTATGGCAAGGAACATTATCCAGTTGCAGAATCCAGTCGCTATTTGGAAATAGGCTATTTGCTGAAGGAAATGCATGATCATTCAACACATCGATATACCCAGATTGATTCAAAGTTCCTTCAATTGGTAACCAGCCATGGTGGACTTAAGGGCTCATGCAGTTACGCACAGAATGTAGGAGACTTTTCAATAAAGCGAAGCGGGACATAGGACCCTCTGATTGGGCCGAATACCGCCGGAGTTTCAATAACTTCAAAAAGGAAACCAGAGCAGCGAAGCGAGAAACTTGGCAACGCTTTTGTTGAGAATTGGAAAGTACCACTGAGGCGTCCCGTCTAAGAAAGGTGCTCTCTAAGGATCCCGGCATGCCAGGATTCTTAACTAAGCCAGACGGAAACTTCACTGAAAGCAGTGTTAAAACCTTGAATCTACTAATGGAATCTCACTTTCCGGACTATAAGGATGTCGAAGAAGAGCCGCTTACTTCTGCGGCTATCTTTTCATCAGCTGTCCACAGCAGTGATTTAGTGGATTCCATTGTAGATGAAGCTAGGGTAGCGTGGGCTGTGAGTTCTTTTAAGCCCTACAAATCCGCAGGGCCGGACGGCATTTTCCCAGCGCTACTACAGCAATCGATAAAGGTTATCATGCCGTGGCTGATTTCCATTTTTAGGGGCAGCCTGTTGTATGGGTATATCCCCAAAGAATGGAAAGAGGTTACTGTGGTATTCATTCCTAAGGCTGGAAGAATAAACCATGGAACAGCAAAGGACTACAGGCCAATAAGTCTGTCATCGTTTTTATTGAAAATACTGGAGAGCCTGTTGGACGTATATGTCAAAGGTCTTCTATCCTCAAGTAATTTCTGCAGGGCACAACACGCATACCTAAAGGGAAGGTCGGTGGAAACGGCACTGCATGATGTGGTCGGTACAATAGAGGATACCAGCATTACGTGGAAACGTAATGCTGAGAGCAGGATGAATAAGGCCCTATGTGCATTTTACGCATGGAAAAGGACCTTCGGCAGGAGATGGGGCCTAAAACCGTACATGGTACACTGGATGTACACGGCAGTGATTAGGCCTATCCTCACCTATGGAGCACTCGTCTGGTGGAGAGTGGTGGACACTAAAGTTCACCTCTCTCTTCTGGATAAGGTCCAAAGGTTAGCGAGTCTCTCCATTACTGGTGTGATAGGGTCAACTACACAGGCCAGTTTGGGGACAATGTTGGATCTGACCCCTCTAGATGTCTATATCAAACACGTCGCTGCCAGGTCGGCCTTAAGACTCAGGGAGTCGGGCGAATTAAGGCATTGTCGTGTTGGACATGGCACCATCCTACGGCAGGTGGGTGGCAATATCTTGAGGGAGCAGACTGATTACTTAACCCCTGTTATGGACATCGACAAATCTTTTGTCGTGAAAATTCCTAGCAGGGAAGACTGGAAGGAGAATTCCGTAATTCGGAACAATGCGGTTTCAATATTTACGGATGGCTCCAAGATAGAAACGAAGACCGGATCGGGGATCTTCGCTGAGGATCTTGATCTTTCAATTTCACTTAGGCTTCCCGATACCAGTACCGTGTTCCAGGCTGAAATATATGCTATATTGGTAGCGGCAAGGAAAATTGGGGAACTTGCGACGGAGGCGTCGGCTACCGATATTTTCGTAGATAGTCTAGCCGCCATTAAGGCCCTTAATTCAGAAGTAGTGAAATCTAAATGTGTGTTAGCTTGCATACAATCTTTAGCCCTACTTGAACGACATCGTATAAGGATAGTGTGGGTCCCAGGGCATTCGTGGAAACGAGATGGCCGATCAATGTGCGAGGAACGGTTCGAATTTGGATGTGACGGTTGCCCAAGGAGAAATCAATATCCCCTTGGCCGAAATATCTAACATACTAGGAGAATGGTCGCTAAAGGAAACGGCTCGCAGGTGGTCTACATTAACCACTTGCAGATTGTCTAGAATTCTTTGGCGCTCAATTGACAAAAAAAGGACAAAGGCACTACTGACCCTCGAGAAAAGCTCGTTAGCACTTCTGGTACGTGTTATAACGGGACACTGTATGATTGGACGTATGTCGGAGCGTATGGGAATCTCTCGTGGATGGTGCTGCAGAAGTTGTATGGATGAGGAAGAGAAGGAATCATTTCAACACCTTCTCTGCGACTGCCCGGCTCTTCAAGAGCGTAGGTTCAAATTTTTGGGCCAAAGATTCTTTCAGGACCTGGACTGTCTCAGAGATGTGACACTGAGCAACCTATTAGGCTTTGTGAAAAGCTCCGGGTGGTTTACAAGAACCAACGGTATTGCAGTTCTTTAGGGAATGGTGGGGGTAGATGATAGTTGGGGCATCACAATGGGCCTTATTGGCCTCCGAGTGAACTCGCGTTTTTGCGGGCGGCCCGTTTAAACTAACCTAACCTAACCTCCTTCAATTGGTACGAGCTCTCCGAATCCATAGAATGATAAGCAACCCCAAAACATTACAGATCCTCCATCGAATCTGTTTAGAGGCTGCCGTGATTTGCTTTTGAGAGTTGACGGTAGATGCATTTACTTTCTTCTAAAAGAACCCTGGAACTGAAAAAAAAATCGTCGGTCCACAGAACGTTGTGCCAGAACTCTATGGGCTTATTAATATGCTCTTGAACAAAGGCAAGGGGTTTGGCTTCGCTGTTCGGGGTTATGTCGATTACTTTGCGGACTACATCGGTCTTGATTTCCATGCTCTTCATCTTGCGACGTAAAGTAGCTTCACTAACTTTCTTCCCAATTATTTCCTCAGAATTTTCTGCAATGGGAACAGAGCTTATTCTTGGATTTACCATAAGGACTCTCATTAATCTTGTTTTTTCCCTTTGGCCTATAACGGGTTTTCGTCCACTTTTCTTTTCATCTTCTAAGTTCCCACAAGTGTCCTTCTTTTTTACTAAATTGTACACAGTTTTCCGCGAAATTCCATAAGTTTTCACAAGATCTGAAGCCGAAGTTCTTATTTTAAATTTGGTCACAATCTCGGTTCGTGTTTCAATATTTAAATGCTTCCTTTTGATCATCTTCGTGAATTAAATTAACAATATTATATTTTGACAATCCTCTCCAAGAATCAATGACAATGCGCCTACTTATCACATAAGATAGCTAAAAACTAATGATATTTTCATAAACAAAGTGTGTGTAATAACTTTTGACGCCAATATGCATCAAACAAATGTGTTGTTTTTGTGAGAAATATTCCGTTATTTTCTTTGAATTTTTGTTCGTTTCTTCTACACACTCCATTTCATCCAATAACAGCAAATTTGCTTTTTATTGAAAACAACAACAACAAAAATCAAAGCAGTATTACTAAAACACAAAAAATTTTAGTAATGTGTAATAACATTTGACTATGGCTGTATAGACGATAGTGGGTGAATGATCTGAGGATAATTCAAGTGACGCTTCAACTTTAATCATTTCTGTCGGAATACCCTTAATCACGCCAAATTCAATAACATCAGGTATTTTTTGTCGATCAGTAGGCCAATAGGTGGGTTGTCCACTCGATATCACATTCAGACGCATTTTCGAAATTGTGTCAAACAAAACACGACCTTTTGGAGTTATTAGGCGTGATCCCCAAAACGTATGTTTAGCGTTGTAGTCGCCTGATGCTATGAAACAGTGACCTAGAGATTTGTAGAAGTCGCTATACTGACTTTCCGATATTTGAAATCTAGGAGGCGAATAAATCGAAGAAATAACTAAGCTTTGGTGAAATTCTTCAAGACAGATATTTGTTGCTTGAAGGTAATCCTCACAAAAATCACGCAGTAAATAACGTTTGATTCGGGCCTTAATAAGTATTGCAGAGCCTCCACATGCTCTTCCACGGGGGTCCTTAGTATCATATAAAATATAGCCATTGATTTTAAAAAATCTATTTGTTGTTAAGTGTGTCTCAGAAATCAGCATGACATCAATTTGTTGATTATTAAGAAAGTACTCGAGTTCATTTTTGTCATAAAACTGTTTAACGAATGCACCAATGTCTCGATAATTGCTTCGAGACGATTATAGTTACCAGATGGTGTTTGTTCTTTAGGTTCTGGGTGCAAATTTGTAGTAGAATTAGTTGTCGGTGTCGCTTTATGTACTGAAGTATGATTAGTTTTTACCATATCTGCGTATGAAACATGTTGTGTTGTTGGTTGGGCTAACTGAGGATAATGAGCATTTGCTCGATATTGTGGGTGCTTAGCAGGAGTATTTAATTTTTGAGTGGTTTTCCTTACCATGGAAAAGACTGAACAGCCTATGTAGTTAGCAGTGTGATTTCCACCGCAATTGCTAAATTTTTTAACTTTTGAGTCATCCCTTGCTTTGTCGCAATGGGCGGAACAATGTAGCTCGCCACATACAACGAAAACCGGAGACAACTTACAGTAAGCCCTAGTATGACCATATTCTTGACAATTTAGATACTGGACAGGTCCTAGTTGCTTCTGCGACTCTTCTACGGTTATTTTACGTTGCAACAGATATCTCAGATTATAAATGGGGTGCGTTTCGTTCTTTTTCAATCTAATATCTCCAGGTTCCAGTTCAACGCGAAATAGTGGTTGGGGGACACGTTCTCGACTATGGATATTATCTACACTTTTTACCTTAAATCCCGCTATTTGGAGGCCATCTCTAATTTCAACTGCATCAACATATGAGTCCTACACCTTTTATAACTACCTGTAGACCTTTACTACTCTTCAGCTGATAGGTAAGTTCTTTTTGAGGCTTTTAAACTCGTTTACTGCTTTACGATAACTGTTTTCATCAATAAATTGCGTAGCATTAATATACAAATTATTTTAAGTTTTTTTCATTTTTATTTAAATCAAAATTGTCAACATTTGTTGCGGACCGGTTAACGTAGCGAGGTTTCCGTCTAGCTCGTTATTTTTTGTTTCTTTTTTCAGGGGGTTCCAACCCTTCCCTCTAGCCGCGTATCCGAACAAAAAAAATAGAATGCAAAACACAAAAATTAAAAACACTGATTTAACACAACTACTGCACGAACACAATTCCCAGAGACGGATGGTATTCTCTGGACAAGCCCTCCCAACCTTGTCACACTTGTTTCCACAAATATGTCTTCACGCGACCCAAATTCCACCTGACCTCTTCCCCACTTACCTTTCCATCATCACCTGTACCTTAAAAAAATTAAGCCGACATAATGTTATTTTAATTTCAGCTTACAAAATATGATATGTTTATTAAAAAAAAATTTAAATTAACAAACTAAATAAGTTAAAATGGTTTAATTAAAATTTATATTTAACAGTATTATTGATAAAAATAAATTAAATAAAATAAACAATAAAAGCTAACAAACTATAAGATTGTTTTTTTTTGTACTATAAGTAAGTATGCATGTATATAAATAATGTATACTTGTACCAAGTATTGTGGTTTTCTATAAACTGAATCTTTATTTAAAAAATATCTTATTTATTCTTAATCTAATTTACAGTTTTTGACTCGTTTGTAAACAACATGAACAAAGGAATGAAATTTGAAACTTCGAAAGAGTCAGCAATTTATAAATACATTAAAATTGAAATTTAGAATCTTTGTTTATTTAATTTTATGAGATTGGTTTGTAAGTATGAAATTAACGTTTATGGTATATTTATGTTATGAGTTGGAGTGGTGTCATGTATGTCACTAGTAGTGGCATGTATGTCACTCCTCCCCTCTCTAGAATCAACAATGACCTCATTGTTTTTTCTTTTATTATTTTTAATAGATATTTTACATTTATTATTTTTAATGCACAAGGCAAAAATTAATAACAACATTATAATAATTGAAATTAGTAGGCCAATTAAATAATTTTCGTTTTTTTCATTGACATTTTTTTTTTTTTTTATTTCGGACCAGCACTCAGGGGATGACCCCTACTCATGCAAAGCATTGTGTCACAACTAGGAAATTAAGTTATGGGAAGGAGGATAGAGGGAGTAATGTTTGTGGACATTCGATTTGCATTTTCCAACATTGTAGTTGACAGGAAAGACCTCTGTAGGAAGATGATTCCACAAGCGAATTGTACGGCTACAAAATGAATTTTCTCTAATGCATTGTGCGATTCACTGGCCAATCGACCACAAATGGTTGAGCGTGTTGTGCGCGAAAACGTGCGGATATCGGGAACTAGTTCCCTAATCTCATCAGAGCACATTCCATTGTAGTAGCGATAAAACAGCGAAACACAACCCACATTGCGTCGATGTTCAAGAGAGTCAATAGAGTTGGATACCCTACTGTCACCTATGAGCTTCTTCGCCCTCTCCTGCACGCGGTCAAGTAGTTCCAAAATAGACTTTGGAGCACCAGCCCATACATGAGAGTTGTATTCCATTTTTGGCCGGATGTAAGTGGTATAAATAGTAAAGAGATCGGATGAGGTGAAATATGTTTTACACCGTTTGAGAAAACCTGGACACTAGAAAGCTTCTTTTGAGACTTGAAAAATGTGCTTAGTCCATCGAACGTCACACTGGATTTTCATGCCAAGAACATCAAGAGCTTCTGATTCCTTAATACTTATACCACCCATAATTACAGATGTAGCACCATTATCGGCTGAACGCCAGTGCGATACAACATTGAGTCTTACGAGCGTTAAAGTCGACTCTATTTGCCCGGCCCCAATTAGATATTGTTACGAGATCGTGATTGAGCGTATCATTCATGTTTTGCCGCTTGGCCCTAATCTCTAAGAGGCTCGGCCGTCTGCAGAATGAATACGAATGGCAAATGCTGCTATCATCTGCAAAAGAGTAGATAGGGTTGGAAGTTTGACAGAGAAGGTCATTTAGAAAAATAAGAAACAGGGTAGGAGAAAGAACAGAGCCTTGCGGTACCCCTGAATTAATCTTGAACTCGTTTGATGAAATCCCATCTATAACAACTCGTATAGTGCGATCCTGAGAAAGCTCGATATAAATCGAGAAAAGCTATCACCGACACCAAAAGCAATAAGTTTTGACAGGAGTGCACCATGCCACACTCTATCAAAGGCCACACTCTTTAGCCGAAATGGTGAATGGATTGACACCATTTTTCCGAAAGGAAAGCCAGCAAGTCCCCTGTAGAGCGCCCCCTACGAAAACCATACTGGCGGTCGCTTAGTAAGCTGTTGGACTCCAGATACTTGACAAGATGAAAATTTAGCATACTTTCCATTACCTTAGAAAGAGTAGAACAGACTGCAATTGGGCGGTAATTTTCAGGGTTGTTAGCCTCTCCTTTTTTGGGGATTGGCGTTACATTAGCTAATTTCCAACACATTGGAAACTCACCAGTATGATACAAGGTGCTGAAAACAGTCGCTAGCGTCGAAGAGCACTGTTTCAAGACCAGTAATGGAATGCCATCTGGCCCAGAAGACTTGTTGATATTAAGATCTGCTAAGACCTTTTTAACTGCACGTGCTCGAAAGAATATCTTTGGTATAGTTACTGATACTCTGTCAAGCACGGGTAGTGGCTTATTGCTTTCCGGCAAGTAGGAATTTCTTGCAAATTGAGCAGTCAGAAGGTTAGCTTTGTCAGCCGGGTCAGTGAATATTTGGTCATCTTTCAAAAGAGTCGGAATTGAGAAACTAGCATTCAATATGTTTTTTCAAATCAGGCAAAGATAAATTTAGTTTTACAATGTTTGCAGTATCCTTAATAGTAGGCAATATAGATGATTTTTCAATAATTTGTTGTACTTCTATTTTAAAGTAACTTATTTTTATTTTACAATTGTGTAATTATATTATATTATTACCGCTAATTGTTATATTAAGTTCATTACAATTTTGTTTTATTTGTGTTGGCTTTAAATTCTTCGTTGTTACAATGTTTGGTTGAACAAAATCTATGGAGGATTCATTGTTTTTCTTAAATTGACATTCGGTCTTGCTATTATTTAAAAGATTCCTAATACAGACACTTTTTGTGTATTCAACTTTATGGTTTTTAAATTCAAAAATCATATCACTTCTTCTAACAAAATCAGTCACATCATCAATTACTAATTCTTCTTTATTTTTATCTGGTATAGGTATTATTTTAATCCTTTTAAACGATTCGAATGATGTAGGTATTGAGAGTACAAAAAAGATCATCTCTTGCTCCAACCATACGGAAGTTTTAATACTCTTAAATTCTATGTCGGTAAGGTCGGAAATAGTGGGCAAATCCATATTTTTTGGATTTATAATACCCATTCGTGCCAGCTGCATGGACAATTGAATGTCTTGTATATGTTCCAAAAACAGTTTGACGTTGTCAAGATAAAGATCAGAAAGTACATTTTCTGTTAGTTTGTTTTGAAGCTTGCGAGTTTCAGTTTCGAACACTGATAGCAGTTTTGTTTCGTTGTTAATAAGGTCAACACTTTCATTAAATTCGCCAGACGAAATCGTATTTTTCTTGAAATCTTCTATTGCTGATTGTATTTCTATTCTATCCTCATTGTCCATAGTACCAAACAAAAACCTCAGACCATTTCCTACGAAATTGGCAAGGCCTCTTTTGTGTCTATTCAAAATCATTTTCTTTTCTTTGTTAGCCAACGAAAGATAGTTCTTGATCATATCAGTCTGGTAACATTTATTTTTATTATATTTCTCGAGCAGAGTGTCATAGGTCAAGTCTAGATAAGTTTTATTTATGGTCAATATATGATACTTAAAGCTAGTAGGCTGGTTGCTGATTCCTTGTTCTATTATAGTGTAGCCCAAATGACTGTCTATTGGGTTTATTTCCATTATCTGATTGTTGACTTTTACAATTACTGTCGCCAATGTAAGTATTATGATCCAAAGGGCATTAATACCCTTCGATCGATTTTGATTTCCAGTTACACTCAGCCTCGAAATTATACCATTGGAATTGTATTATGTGAAATTTTTCTTTCTTTTGAAGTGACTCTTATATTTTCTAACGTTTCTATCCCTAAACTTAACTATAAAGTGTTCACCGTCATCTTCTGTTCTCAACACTTCTGCCTTCTTAAAAGGGTTATCCTTTTTATTTAATCTCTTCCTTTGTATCTCTGCGCCAACAAAATTCGTATCCATTGGATTTTCAATTCTAAACATATTTATATTATTTATTCGCTTTTCCTTTTCTATTTGTGGATTGGTTTTAGGTTCCGCCTATTAAAAAAAATGTTATAGGGTGTTTCGCCGGTTGTGGCATGGACTATATTGTGATTATAGGTAAACAACGTTTGTTCTATTTTCATATAATCCAGCTCCCTATCGTTTGACGTGTTTATAATTCTTAATTTCTCATTTAACGTCTTGTGACTTCACAGGTTCAGCCACTGCGAATTTAGAATACAAATCTATGCAAGTCAAATAGTATTCTTTATCCCACTGCCAGAAGTCTGTTACAAATTTTTCTCTTGTTTCGTAAACAGGAGGTGTGATTTTAAATGGCAATTTACAATCTATATGGTCCGTTTTACAACGATTATAAAGTTCGCATTCGTTTATTATACGGGATATTTCTTTTATATAATTTGGGAAATAATATTTTGTTCTAAATGCTCTTACAATTTTCTCTATTCCCTGATGAAGTCCATTTAAATGGATTTCTAAAACTGTTGTTTTAAAATCAGGGTAACTACATAAATTTTCCAAAAGTTTAGTTGATCTCAAGACTTTGTTTCTTCTATTCAAAAAAATCTGAGCATAAATTCTTTGGAGCTCTATAAAATCATCATTATTTGGCATATAAAGAGTCACATTTCTATCGAGTAAATAAGTTTTGATTATGTCTTTCACTGATTCGGTATCCAGATCTCTGTAAATAACCGTAGTAAGATTGTTGGAAAATATTTTTTTTGTGAGGACTTTATTTTGATTTCCTCTTACGAGCTTTATTTGGTTTTTGAACACATTTAAGCGTTTTTCTGTTATTGGTATATATGAGGAATTATCTTCATCGGCGGAGTGAATTGTAGCCGCTACAGAAGAAATTTCCTCTTCTTCATTTACCTCATCAATCGGTTCGTCATTTTCTTCAATTTCATTGAGGTTACAATTTTCACTCTTTATGCGAGAAAGTGCATCGGCAACGTGATTCTCTCTTCCGGGAATATGCTTTATTTCGAAATCAAACTCGTTTAGTTTTATTTTCCACCTTTGGAGTTTTTGATTTGGCTCTTTTGTAACCATTGTAGTGGTTTATGATCGCTGTTGATCAAAAATCTTCTACCATATAAGTAGGGGCGAAAATATTTTGTTGCCCAAACAATACCCAGCAACTCTTTTTCGGTAGCAGAATAATTTAGTTCATGCTCATTTAGAGTGCGACTCGCAAAGCAAATTGGATGACCATTCTGACTAAGAACGGCACCAAGAGCGATATTGGAAGCATCTGTTGTTAAGGTAAATTGCTTCTCATAGTCTGGGAAAGCTAAGATTGGCTCACTGGTAATCAAAAGTTTAACAGTATCTACTGCACCAATGTAGCTCTT
Source organism: Phasia obesa (assembly GCA_949628195.1). Taxonomy (NCBI): domain Eukaryota; kingdom Metazoa; phylum Arthropoda; class Insecta; order Diptera; family Tachinidae; genus Phasia; species Phasia obesa. The sequence goes on from OX451220.1 coordinate 22,342,416, forward strand.
TTTCGAAATATCAATTTTATTTCCCTTCTTGAGGCACTGAGTTAAGGGTTTAGTTATTTTTGAAAAATTTTTAATAAATTTTTATAGAAAATTTATTAAAACCCGGCCAGTGCTAAGAACTGTTTTATTTCCTTTTCAGTCCTCGGGATAGGGTAATTTATTATTGCTTTCACCTTGTCTGGATTTGGCTTTATTCCTCTCTTTTCTTCTCTCTTTTCATGAACTCACTTTTGTCTAGTTGGACCTTTAGGTTCGATTTAGAGAGTTTTTTAAATACTTCTTCTATTGAATTGAGATGTTCTTGTAGAGATGTACTAAAGATTATGATATCGTCTAAGTACACCAAACACTCTTTTCCAATAAGATCTCCCAAGATTGTATTCATCAATCGTTGGAAGGTTGACGGCGCATTCTTTAAGCCGAATGGCTTTCTCAAAAATTCGTAATGTCCGTTCTGAGTAGAAAATGCCGTCTTCTTCCTATCAGATGGCTCCATTTCGATTTGATGGAATCCCTTACTAAATCAAAGGTAGTGAAATATAAACACCTACCCAATTTATCTAAAATATCATCTATAATTGGGATCGGATATTTATCGCTAATAGTTATATCACAACCCAAATTGGGGCTGAATATGGCGATTGACTATGGCATATGATATTCTGGTCAAGCATCTCTTGGATTTGCTTATTAACCTCTTCTCTATGAACTTGAGGGTAACGATATGTTTTACAATATATTGGATACTCGTGAACAGTATTAATCTTATGTTTGACCACGTTAGTGAAGGTTAATTTATCTCCTTCTCTATAAAAAATATTGTTGTATTTTCTCAACAATTTTTCCAACCCTGTGCGTTCCTCCTGACTGAGGTGATCCAATTTAAATATTGAATCATTGCAATTTCTATCAATACAATTTAAAAATTCCTTATCATTACTCAGACCCCCAACACGATCGACATTCGAAGCAGAATTAAGATTTTTGTCAACTGGCAGACTTTCAATGACTTCCTTTTTCTTTTCCTTCTGATTTTCGTTCAAAAAGAAATATTTAATATTATTTAGACTCACGCAACCCATTGGGATATTTATTATTGCATTTAATTTTTTCAAGTTATCGAATCCCAAAAGGCCATCACAATTACTTCCGAATTCCAAAACAAAAAACAACAGCTTAGACTTTCTTACAGGACTAAAAATTTCTTGTGTTTTATTAAGGATAATATTTCCGGTGGCTGTTTTTACACAAACAGGACTTACTTCTATTAAAGGAGATGGGAATATTTTGGGTTTTATTAAACTGATTGACGATCCCGTGTCAATCAGGAATTTATAACTGTTATTGTTAATTTTTATTATGATGGAGGGGAGTAACTGAAGGCAATGGAGTGAAAATTCTCCACCTCCATTGGAACTGGCACTCCAAATCTCCTCAACCTAGATTGGTTGGAATCATGTTCCCTCATTCGTTTCGGGTTTGGAATGTTATTCTGGTAATTGGTTTCACGATTATGGAAGTTACCAAAATTTCTGTTACGATTCTGGTAATAATTACCCCCAGGATGATTATTTTGAGGATTTTGGAAATCATTGGGAGGATTCTGAAAATGACTATGAGGATTTTGAAAATCATTGAGAGGATTTCCGAAAGGAGCTGAAAATCTTCTGTTCGCGGTAGCAAAATTTCGAAACTCATTATTTATGAGTTGGGGTCGCACATTATACCTAGATTGATTTTTATGGTTATCAGGTTTATAACTAGTACGAACATTATCTGTAATTTCATTATTTTCTCTGAGAATTCTAACACCAGTTCTAAAATCGGTCACTAAGTTAGCATTGAGTAAAGCCACCAAATGGATTGGCAATTCTCTTTTTAAAACACTAAGGCTACAAAAATTAACTTCACTTTTAAAAAATGATTTTCTTTGCTCCGTTTCACTACACAATTCGATCGCATCTTCCACTCTACAAACTGATTTATTAATTTCGTCACACAATGATTTGCAATTGCTTTTAAACTTTATATAATTTATACTTAAAATTAGTTGGGATATTGGTTGGTGCTCACCAAACTCATCAATTAGGATAGTCTTCAAAGATGTCCAGTCGGTTGGCCCCTCCCTTCTCACTACGTCCAGGGCCTCGCCGTCCAATGTCCTTAATATGGCGTTGAAAAAGAACAGACGATCATCCGGCGGCATCGATGAAATGCTAGGCAATATACCCTCGATGAACCATTCTCAGGTTTTGTGTTATAAAGTTCCTCCGCTGCTCCACGTTACTGCTGCTGTGCACCTCGTTATTCATGTTGTTGTTGTTATATTTAAATGAAAGATTCTCTAAATCTCGAATTATTTGTTCCATAAACTTCACTCAAATTATTTTTAGTTTGTTTTAGTTTTTTATAATTATTTCTTTTATTAGCGTTACGTTCTTGCGTTTTAATAAATTAAAAAAATTTTATTTTACAAATATATTCTCGTTCCACAATTTTTTTTTTTTTTTTTAAGAAAATTTTATTATTATAAGCAACAATGGAGAGTCAATATAAATTTTTATTTTGTTAGTCTCTTTTCTATTTTCTCTTTATGCTTTTAAAAATTTTACCAATTCAAGGGTTTCTTTTTTTGCAGGGCTCAAGCTATCAGTATTTACTTAATGTAGGTTTTCTTTTCGGATTTCTACTTCTATACCTAAAGGAGCTCCCTGAGAGTATAACACTTTTGTCTGCTACTGTACAGACTAACAATACCACTTAAGACGCTTCAGTTAACTTAAAATTAACTTAACCTACTACTTCAATCTAAACTTTAATATTATTGTTTTTTATGACTTTAAACCTTTTTTTTTATAAATTTTTTTAGTGTTTTTTTTTAAATGATATTTTTTGTTTAATATAAGTTCCCTTTTTACTTGGGTTTCTTCTTTCTTAAATACGTGTTTTTTTAACACTAAATTTAAATTAACGTTTTTTTATACGTTTTCTTAGCCCTGCCACTTTTTAACATCCGGTAGGTACTGCAGTATCGGAAATATTAATCTTTATTTCTTTCTTTGGATAAGAATATTGTTTCTATTCCCAGCTTTTGCTAGTTTGCTTGCAATATTCTTTCAAGCGACCAATATTTTTATTTTTTATTTTTTTTTTCTCTAATGTTTAAACAATTTGGTTTTACTTCTTCACCAAACAAAAATATCTATGCCACACAGTAAATTTTAAAGTCACTTTAACTTTTTACTTTTAAATTATTTAAGTTTTAAATTCTTAGCACTTTCAATTTCACTGCTATACTTTTCTTAATAATTTAGTTCAACTATTATTCCTTGCTTAAGTATCTTTTTTACTGATTTCCCCTACTTCAGTGTTCTCACTAAATCTACCAACAACTATAACATTTTTCCCCCTACTATCACGACTATTCTCCTATTGGTTGATGATCGCGCCATCCGCCTTATATGTCCCTGTTGAAAATACATACAGGATTTACCGCTAATTTGAAATATATATTCAATACTTATTTCTCCTTATAGTAAATTTTCTAGCTCCAAAGTCTAAAGTTAAACTTTCCATCTGTCCAAAGTCCAAATATCCATAATTATAATGCCGCTTCAATCCACACTACCAGTGTACCAGGAAATTTAGCAAGCATTCTATTTACATTTTTTTATTACTAAAATATATTTAAATAAATATTAAATAAAAATTAACCTTTTAAATCTTACACTAAGTATCGGTTTACGCAACGTAACGGCGTTGCCAACTACTTGTTCGTACTTAATTCATATTTTGCAACCATGATGAACAGCTGACAGTCGACATATTTCGCAAGCACATGTAAGTATGCGGCAGCAAATTCATATTTTCTTAATATTTTCTAATAAAATATCTTTATTTCATTGCAGATTGGACTGTGGGTGAAGGTAAATTAAAAAGTATCGTTCCTGTTAACTATATAGCAATATTAATCTGTTTTTCTTTCTTTTCAGGTTGTGACGATGAAAGTCAGTGGAGCCTCGTTTTCACCACACATATATATTATTTTAGAGTAAATTATTTTTGTTATATTCTTCTTATTGTATTGTTTAAAGTGTTATTTTTTGTTTATTACTACGATTTGTTATTACTTGTATCATTGCAACAAGTTCAAATATTTGAAATTAAGGTTTCCGTTAGAATATGCCATCTAGTGGCGCATAGTGGTCGTAAATTATTAACACATCCACTTTGATATTTTTAGTAAGAAGAATTAGTACCAAAATATACAACTAAGTTTTGGTGGCTGCAGATTGTGTATAAAAGCAGTGGAAGTGATATAATTTGGGTCAGTCTTATCGCAGCGATTGCGAAGGTAAGACCATTATTATTGGTGGTAACCCGCTGTAATTATTTATTACCTATTGGCTGATTACTAGGTAGAGAAATTGGTGGTAACCTGCTGTTTCTTCTGCTTAGTAATACTCACCAGGCTTTATTCCAGTGGTAGCCTGCAGGTTTCCCACTAATAATACGTGAGGGTAGATTATTGAGTGGAGTTGACAAAGTGTTCCCGTGGTAACCCGCAGGTTCACTCAACAACCTAACCAGTCTGTGTAAGAGCTGCCTTTGTCCGATTTGCGTTGAATAAGTGTTCCCGCTGGTCCACTTCGCAACGTAGGCAGACTGTGTAAAGCCTCATTTGACGGGTTTTTGCTAATGCTGTGTTCCCGTGGTAATCCGCAGGTTCATAGTAGTTATTAGCACTCCGTGTTAGAAAGCTGAGAGAGCTCACTAAGTAGAATTTATTAAGACGCGTAATTGTAAGTAAAGACATTACGAAACGTTTTCGATCGGTGTTTCTTTCCATACGGTCTAAAGAAAAAAAATTTTCTGTGACAGAACCTTCGGACACCGGTGAGTTTACCACAGTCGAAGAAACGTCGTTACAAGGTGAAAAATCTCACATACAAAACTAACAACTAAAATTAAAGCAAACAAAAACTAAAGCAATTAAAAACCAAAACAAACAAAAACTGAAATAAACGAAAGTACATATAATTATAAACTCCACTGGATTTCGTGCAATCTTTAAGTCTAGATTTCAGTTCAGGACATCTGTGTGATTGCCACTCTCCACATCTACCACATCTACAGAATAAACTTGATTATATCTAGCCGATTGTCGGGTTACTGTTGCATGTTGGGCAGCTGATTTTAGAATTTGATCAAAATTAATAATACTTTGATCCACGTCTTCTGGTGTTCTTAGCGGTATATTTTCCGAACAGTGAGTACTGAGATACTTTCTATATTTCAACCAATTAATGCTTGTGCTAGTTGTTGGTGACACAATATTTTGCTGGTTCCATATTTAGACAATAGTGGGTGAATGATCTCAGGATAATTCAAATGACGCTTCAACTTTAAGGATTTCTCTCGGAATACCCTTAATCACGCCAAAATCAATAACATCCGGTCAGTAGGCAAATAGGTGGGTTGTCCACTCGATATCACATTCAGACGCATTTTTGAAATTGTAACAAACAAAACACGTCCTTTTGGAGTTATTAGGCGTAATCCCCAAAATGTATGTTTAGCGTTGTTGTTGTTGTTGTAACAGCTCTGCTGTTGTCGGAAGTTCTTTCCTGAAAAGATTTAAGGTGTATATATTAATTATTGTAAAAGTGTCACGTGGGTGGAACTTGGAGCTGGAGAAATTGCGCAACTTCAATCAGTCTTAATCATAGGTCTATGGGGCGCAGATCCGTAGGCCTATTGGGACATTGAAATAGATGCACCGTGTCATGGGGGCTTTGGAGACAGGCTGGGCAACGATTTAAAGTTCCGGGAACTATACGCTCGCGGTAGCAGTTAAGAATACTGCACCATCCTGTCCTTAATTGTGCTAAGGTGGTTCTTGTTTGCCTGGGAAGAAGCCTTTTATTTTCTGCAATCGCTGGGGTGTGTTCATTAAGGACCCTATTACATCTATAGCCATTCATAGACCCTATTACATCTATAGCCATTCATAGCTCCTAAAACCGCCTGTTGATGTAATAGTTTTTGGGCGTCTGCAATGGCCACTCGATCTATAAGAGATGGAATAATATCTCGAATCTCATTGCGATGTAGACGAAAGTTCTGCCGGATGTGACGGGGAGACGGATCTTGAATGACCACTTCATGGTTAGGGTGGGTGGTCAGGTGACAAGCTTTGTCAGTAGCTCATTGTGCTGCCTGACCGGCAGTATCCTGGTCTCCTCATGAAGATGATCTATGTTTGTCATTCTGACACATCCGGTAGCGATTCTAAGTGCATTATTTTGTGCAGTTTGTAAAACTCGCCATTTAGTATCGCTGAGGAACGAGGTCCAAATAGGGGCAGCATAACTAAAGAGAGAGCGACCAATTGCCTTGAAAGTTGTTATTATGGTCTCTTTAGTCATTCCCCATGAGGTGCATGCAAGAGCTTTTAGGACTTTGTTCCGAGATTTCACTTTCTGGTTGATGTAAGTGGCGTGTGAAGCGAAGTGAAGGAGGCTGTCGAAGACCACGCCTAAAATTTTTGGGTTTTGCACCATAGGGATACGTCGGACTTCGATAGAGATATCTAATTCCATCCTTACTTCTTTAGTCCAGGAAGTGAAAAGAGACACTGAAGACTTTGAGGGTGATAGCTGTAGTCTACGTTCCTGTATAAGTTGTGAGATGGTGGCCAAATATTGAGTAATTTTAGCACTTATGTCTTGGATGATAATACCAGATGAATAGATGGTGCAATCATCTGCATAAGACACCATCTTGATATCTTGTGGTGGGGCAGGAAGTTGTGCAAGATATAAGTTGAAGAGTATAGGTGACAGTACTCCTTGTTGTGGCACACCCATTAAATAGTTGGCAACCCAGCGTTTGACATCATTGGGAAGTGTAGAGTGGTCAACCGTGTCAAAAGCCTTAGATAAGTCTAAGGCTGCCACAATTGTGTTCACACGGTCTCTGCTGATTGAGGCCATTTGCGATCTGGTTAGCTAGCAAATTCAAAGCTGTCGTGGTACTATAGGATTCCCTGAAGCCGTGTTGGTGAGAGGCAAGCGAGAAATGCTCCTTCAGGGTTGGCAATAGTAAAGCTTCTGAAACTTTTGCTACGGGTGATAAAAGGGAGATAGGGCGGTATGATTCTCCTTTTGTAGCGGGTTTATCAGGTTTTAGGAGGGGAATTATCCGAGCAACCTTCCATATATCTGGAATCACCAGTTGATGAATCGAGAGTTCTAGAAGGCGTACTAGATATTCCAGCGATACTGTGCCAAGTTTCTTTAACATTAACATAGAGATGCCGTCAGGACCAAGAGCTTTAGAGGGTTTCGCTTTGGATATTATATATTTCACTTCATCGAGCGTGAAGGAAATGGGCACAGAATCCCGTTCAAGATTCTTGTTTCTCCGAATTATAGCTCCTTTGGACCGATTCTGCAAGGTGGGATGATCGAAAAATTGTCGGCAGAATAGTTTAGCGCATTTCTTTGCATCTGTATATTGAATGTCATCGAATCCTATAGCTGCGAGATTTTTATTCCAGTTTGTGCCAGATAGACTTTTAATAGTAGACCAAAGCTTTTTCGAGCTAACTGTACATTGGTTTAGGTGTTCTAACCACTTGTTGCGACGATGTTCATTAACGAGTTTGTTAATTTCTGCCGTCAACAGCTCAATTCGCTCATCTGCTGGGTTGCAAGCGCGCAAATGATCGCGTTCTTGGGTTAAACGTGCTGCATTGGTGGGGAAATTTGGTCTAATATTGGTTATTCTGCCTGCAGGAATAAAGCGCCGTGCTGCCCTGAGAATAGTTTGCCTGAAAACTTTCTCTCCCTTCCTGGCACAAGTAGGGTGGGGTAATTGACGAAGGGAGTCATCAATATATTTCGAGAACCCCTGCCAGTCGCCTTTATTATAATTAATAAATGTGCGCTTGTCAGGCTCAACGAAGTCATTGCGTTTCTCAACAGTGACCACAATGGGAATGTGGTCTGAGTTAAATGCAATTTGGGTTTGCCAGCTGGTGTAGGCAAGTAGCGATGAGCAGACAATGGATATGTCTGGAGAGCTTACACATCTTGCAGTTACTCTTGTTGGGAAATCGTTCGTTTATTGAGGCAAAATCTGATTCGTCTATCTGTTCTGCAATGAGTCCACCGCGGGGATCTTCAGGTAATTGGGAATACCAACTCTCATGATGAGCATTGAAATCACCAAGTATTATTCTATTATCACCCAGCAAGAGATGGTATATGCTTGGGTGATAATTAGCTCATATGGTGTTGACGAGCGGGATATAAACATTGGTGATTTCAATTTCAGTATCTACTGAGATGCTCATAACCTCTAGGAAGGGGTCAGGTATGGGGAGGGTTGGGGGTCTGTCAATTTATAACTGACATTTCGTTCTATAATGAACGCAAGTCCCCCACCATATGCTCTATCCTTATCTCTTCTGACAATATTATAATTCCCTGAGGCCGAGAGTGAACAATCATTGGTCAGCTCTGTTTCTTGTATGGCGGCAATAGGTATGTTGTTGTCGTGCATATATTTTGTGATCTCCACAGTTTTATTTCTCAAATCATTACAATTCAATTGCATGATTTGAAAAGATCTGCCGGGACCAGTATTTTGCACTTGCCGCTGAGTGGGGTGTCTTGGCGGTGTATTCACCTGAGGTGGAGTTGTAGGTGTTAATACGGGTTGCTGTAATTGAGGAGTGTTCTGTACATTTGGCGTTCTGGGTGTTGATTGCGCCGTTGAGTTAAGGGTAATGCTGGCCGTAGGAGTGGCATTTGCACAGCAAGAGGCTAGGAAACTAGCACTCCAATCCCTATGAAAGCGTAAATCTGTACAGCGCCTCATATGACACCATCTTTTACAACCATTGCACTGAACTGATGTAATATTACTCCTAATTATTGTGTTACAAATAGAGCAATGTGTTCTACTGTGTCTCACAGGTGGGGATGAGACGGGGTTCTGCTGGGGAGCAGTGGGAGGAGCAGTGCTGGAGTTAGTTGGTTGATTGCTACAACAACTCGCAACACAGCTTGGGGACCAATCGCGGTGGCAGTTTTCACAAACTGAGCATTTGACCGATGTTATGTTGCGAGTTATTTTGTTGTGACACACTGAACAAAACCAGATCTGTGGACCTGAGTTTAGCTTTGTAGTCGACTGATGCTATGAGCCAGGGACCTAGTGATTTGAAGAAGTCGCTATACTGACTATCTGATACTTGAAATCTAGGAGGTGAAGAAATAACAAGGTTTTAATGAAATTCTTCAAGGCAGATATTTGTTGCTTGAAGGTAATCCTCACAAAATCACACAGTAAATAATGTTTGATTCTGGCCTTTATAAGTATTGCCGATCCACCACATGCTCGTGTCACGTGGGTGGAACTTGGAGCTGGAGAAATTGCGCAACTTCAATCGGTCTTAATCATAGGTCTATGGGGCGCAGTTCCGTAGGCCTATTGGGACATTGAAATAGATGAACCGTGTCATGGGGGCTTTGGAGACAGGCTGGGCAACGATTTAAAGTTCCGGGAACTATACGCTCGCGGTAGCAGTTAAGAATACTGCACCATCCGGTCCTTAATTGTGCTAAGGTGGTTCTTGTTTGCCTGGGAAGAAGCCCTTCATTTTCTGCAATCGCTGGGGGGTGTTCATTGAGGACCCTATTACATCTATAGCCATTCATAGACCCTATTACATCTATAGCCATTCATAGCTCCTAAAACCGCCTGTTGATGTAATAGTTTTTGGGCGTCTGCAATGGCCACTCGCTCTATAAGAGATGGAATAATATCTCGAATCTCATTGCGATATAGATGAAAGTCCTGCCGGATGTGACGGGGAGACGGATCTTGAATGACCACTTCATGATTAGGGTGGGTGGTCAGGTGACAAGCCACCAGGTATTGCTTTGTCAGTAGCTCATTGTGCTGCCTGACCGGCAGTATCCTGGTCTCCTCATGAAGATGATCTATGTTTGTCATTCTGACACATCCGGTAGCGATTCTAAGTGCATTATTTTGTGCAGTTTGTAAAACTCGCCATTTGGTATTGCTGAGGAACGAGGTCCAAATAGGGGCAGCATAACTAAAGAGAGAGCGACCAATTGCCTTGAAAGTTGTTATTATGGTCTCTTTAGTCACTCCCCAAGAGGTGCATGCAAGAGCTTTTAGGACTTTGTTCCGAGATTTCACTTTCTGGTTGTCTTGGATGTTAATACCAGATGAATAGATGGTGCAATCATCTGCATAAGACACCATCTTGATATCTTGTGATGGGGCAGGAAGTTGTGCAAGATATAAGTTGAAGAGTATAGGTGACAGTACTCCTCCTTGTGGCACACCCATTTTAATCTTGCGATATTTAGACTTCTGGCCTCTGAACTCAACAAACGCTTGTCTGCCACTTAAATAGTTGGCAACCCAGCGTTTGACATCATTGGGAAGTGTAGAGTTCGAGATGTCATTAATCAGCAAAGAGTGGTCAACCGTGTCAAAAGCCTTAGATAAGTCTAAGGCTGCCACAATTGTGCGTTCACACGGTCTCTGCTGATTGAGGCCATTTGCGATCAGGTTTTAGGAGGGGAATTATCCGAGCAACCTTCCATATATCTGGAATCACCAGTTGATGAATCGAGAGTTCTAGAAGGCGTACTAGATATTCCAGCGATACTGTGCCAAGTTTCTTTAACATTAACATAGAGATGCCGGCAGGACCAAGAGCTTTAGAGGGTTTCGCTTTGGATATTATATATTTCACTTCATCGAGCGTGAAGGAAATGGGCACAGAATCCCGTTCAAGATTCTTGTTTCTCCGAATTATAGCTCCTTTGGACCGATTCTGCAAGGTGGGATGATCGAAAAATTGTCGGCAGAATAGTTTAGCGCATTTCTTTGCATCTGTATATTGAATGTCATCGAATCCTATAGCTGCGAGATTTTTATTCCAGTTTGTGCCAGATAGACTTTTAATAGTAGACCAAAGCTTTTTCGAGCTAACTGTACATTGGTTTAGGTGTTCTAACCACTTGTTGCGACGATGTTCATTAACGAGTTTGTTAATTTCTGCCGTCAACAGCTCAATTCGCTCATCTGCTGGGTTGCAAGCGCGCAAATGATCGCGTTCTTGGGTTAAACGTGCTGCATTGGTGGGGAAATTTGGTCTAATATTGGTTATTCTGCCTGCAGGAATAAAGCGCCGTGCTGCCCTGAGAATAGTTTGCCTGAAAACTTTCTCTCCCTTCCTGGCACAAGTAGGGTGGGGTAATTGACGAAGGGAGTCATCAATATATTTCGAGAACCCCTGCCAGTCGCCTTTATTATAATTAATAAATGTGCGCTTGTCAGGCTCAACGAAGTCATTGAGTTTCTCAACAGTGACCACAATGGGAATGTGGTCTGAGTTAAATGCAATTTGGGTTTGCCACATCTTGCAGTTACTCTTGTTGGGAAATCTTCGTTTATTGAGGCAAAATCTGATTCGTCTATCTGTTCTGCAATGAGTCCACCGCGGGGATCTTCAGGTAATTGGGAATACCAACTCTCATGATGAGCATTGAAATCACCAAGTATTATTCTATTATCACCCTGCAAGAGATGGTATATGCTTGGGTGATAATTAGCTCATATGGTGTTGACGGGCGGGATATAAACATTGGTGATTTCAATTTCAGTATCTACTGAGATGCTCATAACCTCTAGGAAGGGGTCAGGTATGGGGAGGGTTGGGGGTCTGTCAATTTATAACTGACATTTCGTTCTATAATGAACGCAAGACCCCCACCATATGCTCTATCCCTATCTCTTCTGACAATATTGTAATTCCCTGAGGCCGAGAGTGAACAATCATTGATCAGCTCTGTTTCTTGTATGGCGGCAATAGGTATGTTGTTGTCGTGCATATATTTTGTGATCTCCACAGTTTTATTTCTCAAATCATTACAATTCAATTGCATGATTTGAAAAGATCTGCCGGGACCAGTATTTTGCACTTGCCGCTGAGTGGGGTGTCTTGGCGGTGTATTCACCTGAGGTGGAGTTGTAGGTGTTAATACGGGTTGCTGTAATTGAGGAGTGTTCTGTACATTTGGCGTTCTGGGTGTTTATTGCGCAGTTGAGTTAAGGGTAATGCTGGCCGTAGGAGTGGCATTTGCGCAGCAAGAGGCTAGGAAACTAGCACTCCAATCCCTATGAAAGCGTAAATCTGTACAGCGCCTCATATGACACCATCTTTTACAACCATTGCACTGAACTGATGTAATATTCCTCCTAATTATTGTGTTACAAATAGAACAATGTGTTCTACTGTGTCTCACAGGTGGGGATGAGACGGGGTTCTGCTGGGGAGCAGTGGGAGGAGCAGTGCTGGAGATAGTTGGTTGATTGCTACAACAACTCGCAACAAAGCTTGGGGACCAATCGCGGTGGCAGTTTTCACAAACTGAGCATTTGACCGATGTTATGTTGCGGGTTATTTTGTTGTGACACACTGAACAAAACCAGATCTGTGGACCTGAGTTTAGCGTTGTAGTCGACTGATGCTATGAATCAGGGACCTAGTGATTTGAAGAAGTCGCTATACTGACTATCTGATATTTGAAATCTAGGAGGTGAAGAAATAACAAGGTTTTAATGAAATTCTTCAAGGCAGATATTTGTTGCTTGAAGGTAATCCTCACAAAATACACAGTAAATAATGTTTGATTCTGGCCTTTATAAGTATTGCCGATCCACCACATGCTCGTGTCACGTGGGTGGAACTTGGAGCTGGAGAAATTGCGCAACTTCAATCGGTCTTAATCATAGGTCTATGGGACGCAGATCCGTAGGCCTATTGGGACATTGAAATAGATGAACCGTGTCATGGGGGCTTTGGAGACAGGCTGGGCAACGATTTAAAGTTCCGGGAACTATACGCTCGCGGTAGCAGTTAAGAATACTGCACCATCCGGTCCTTAATTGTGCTAAGATGGTTCTTGTTTGCCAGGGAAGAAGCCTTTCATTTTCTGCAATCGCTGGGGGGTGTTCATTGAGGACCCTATTACATCTATAGCCATTCATAGACCCTAATACATCTATAGCCATTCATAGCTCCTAAAACCGCCTGTTGATGTAATAGTTTTTGGGCGTCTGCAATGGCCACTCGATCTATAAGAGATGGAATAATATCTCGAATCTCATTGCGATATAGACGAAAGTCCTGCCGGATGTGACGGGGAGACGGATCTTGAATGACCACTTCATGGTTAGGGTGGGTGGTCAGGTGACAAGCCACCAGGTATTGCTTTGTCAGTAGCTCATTGTGATGCCTGACCGGCAGTATCCTGGTCTCCTCATGAAGATGATCTATGTTTGTCATTCTGACACATCCGGTAGCGATTCTAAGTGCATTATTTTGTGCAGTTTGTAAAACTCGCCATTTAGTATCGCTGAGGAACGAGGTCCAAATAGGGGCAGCATAACTAAAGAGAGAGCGACCAATTGCCTTGAAAGTTGTTATTATGGTCTCTTTAGTCATTCCCCAAGAGGTGCATGCAAGAGCTTTTAGGACTTTGTTCCGAGATTTCACTTTCTGGTTGATGTAAGTGGCGTGTGAAGCGAAGTGAAGGAGGCTGTCGAAGACCACGCCTAAAATTTTTGGGTTTTGCACCGTAGGGATACGTCGGCCTTCTATAGAGATATCTAATTCCATCCTTACTTCTTTAGTCCAGGAAGTGAAAAGATACACTGAAGACTTTGAGGGTGATAGCTGTAGTCTACGTGCCTGTATAAATTGTGAGATGGTGGCCAAATATTGAGTAATTTTAGCACTTATGTCTTGGATGTTAATACCAGATGAATAGATGGTGCAATCATCTACATAAGACACCATCTTGATATCTTGTGGTGGGGCAGGAAGTTGTGCAAGATATAAGTTGAAGAGTATAGGTGACAGTACTCCTCCTTGTGGCACACCCATTTTAATCTTGCGATATTTAGACTTCTGGCCTCTGAACTCAACAAACGCTTGTCTGCCACTTAAATAGTTGGCAACCCAGCGTTTGACATCATTGGGAAGTGTAGAGTTCGAGATGTCATTAATCAGCAAAGAGTGGTCAACCGTGTCAAAAGCCTTAGATAAGTCTAAGGCTGCCACAATTGTGCGTTCACACGGTCTCTGCTGATTGAGGCCATTTGCGATCAGGTTTTAGGAGGGGAATTATCCGAGCAACCTTCCATATATCTGGAATCACCAGTTGATGAATCGAGAGTTCTAGAAGGCGTACTAGATATTCCAGCGATACTGTGCCAAGTTTCTTTAACATTAACATAGAGATGCCGGCAGGACCAAGAGCTTTAGAGGGTTTCGCTTTGGATATTATATATTTCACTTCATCGAGCGTGAAGGAAATGGGCACAGAATCCCGTTCAAGATTCTTGTTTCTCCGAATTATAGCTCCTTTGGACCGATTCTGCAAGGTGGGATGATCGAAAAATTGTCGGCAGAATAGTTTAGCGCATTTCTTTTCATCTGTATATTGAATGTCATCGAATCCTATAGCTGCGAGATTTTTATTCCAGTTTGTGCCAGATAGACTTTTAATAGTAGACCAAAGCTTTTTCGAGCTAACTGTACATTGGTTTAGGTGTTCTAACCACTTGTTGCGACGATGTTCATTAACGAGTTTGTTAATTTCTGCCGTCAACAGCTCAATTCGCTCATCTGCTGGGTTGCAAGCGCGCAAATGATCGCGTTCTTGGGTTAAACGTGCTGCATTGGTGGGGAAATTTGGTCTAATATTGGTTATTCTGCCTGCAGGAATAAAGCGCCGTGCTGCCCTGAGAATAGTTTGCCTGAAAACTTTCTCTCCCTTCCTGGCACAAGTAGGGTGGGGTAATTGACGAAGGGAGTCATCAATATATTTCGAGAACCCCTGCCAGTCGCCTTTATTATAATTAATAAATGTGCGCTTGTCAGGCTCAACGAAGTCATTGAGTTTCTCAACAGTGACCACAATGGGAATGTGGTCTGAGTTAAATGCAATTTGGGTTTGCCACATCTTGCAGTTACTCTTGTTGGGAAATCTTCGTTTATTGAGGCAAAATCTGATTCGTCTATCTGTTCTGCAATGAGTCCACCGCGGGGATCTTCAGGTAATTGGGAATACCAACTCTCATGATGAGCATTGAAATCACCAAGTATTATTCTATTATCACCCTGCAAGAGATGGTATATGCTTGGGTGATAATTAGCTCATATGGTGTTGACGGGCGGGATATAAACATTGGTGATTTCAATTTCAGTATCTACTGAGATGCTCATAACCTCTAGGAAGGGGTCAGGTATGGGGAGGGTTGGGGGTCTGTCAATTTATAACTGACATTTCGTTCTATAATGAACGCAAGTCCCCCACCATATGCTCTATCCCTATCTCTTCTGACAATATTGTAATTCCCTGAGGCCGAGAGTGAACAATCATTGATCAGCTCTGTTTCTTGTATAGCGGCAATAGGTATGTTGCTGTCGTGCATATATTTTGTGATCTCCACAGTTCTATTTCTCAAATCATTACAATTCAATTGCATGATTTGAAAAGATCTGCCGGGACCAGTATTTTGCACTTGCCGCTGAGTGGGGTGTCTTGGCGGTGTATTCACCTGAGGTGGAGTTGTAGGTGTTAATACGGGTTGCTGTAATTGAGGAGTGTTCTGTACATTTGGCGTTCTGGGTGTTTATTGCGCAGTTGAGTTAAGGGTAATGCTGGCCGTAGGAGTGGCATTTGCACAGCAAGAGGCTAGGAAACTAGCACTCCAATCCCTATGAAAGCGTAAATCTGTACAGCGCCTCATATGACACCATCTTTTACAACCATTGCACTGAACTGATGTAATATTCCTCCTAATTATTGTGTTACAAATAGAACAATGTGTTCTACTGTGTCTCACAGGTGGGGATGAGACGGGGTTCTGCTGGGGAGCAGTGGGAGGAGCAGTGCTGGAGTTAGTTGGTTGATTGCTACAACAACTCGCAACAAAGCTTGGGGACCAATCGCGGTGGCAGTTTTCACAAACTGAGCATTTGACCGATGTTATGTTGCGGGTTATTTTGTTGTGACACACTGAACAAAACCAGATCTGTGGACCTGAGTTTAGCGTTGTAGTCGACTGATGCTATGAATCAGGGACCTAGTGATTTGAAGAAGTCGCTATACTGACTATCTGATATTTGAAATCTAGGAGGTGAAGAAATAACAAGGTTTTAATGAAATTCTTCAAGGCAGATATTTGTTGCTTGAAGGTAATCCTCACAAAATACACAGTAAATAATGTTTGATTCTGGCCTTTATAAGTATTGCCGATCCACCACATGCTCGTGTCACGTGGGTGGAACTTGGAGCTGGAGAAATTGCGCAACTTCAATCGGTCTTAATCATAGGTCTATGGGACGCAGATCCGTAGGCCTATTGGGACATTGAAATAGATGAACCGTGTCATGGGGGCTTTGGAGACAGGCTGGGCAACGATTTAAAGTTCCGGGAACTATACGCTCGCGGTAGCAGTTAAGAATACTGCACCATCCGGTCCTTAATTGTGCTAAGATGGTTCTTGTTTGCCTGGGAAGAAGCCTTTCATTTTCTGCAATCGCTGGGGGGTGTTCATTGAGGACCCTATTACATCTATAGCCATTCATAGACCCTAATACATCTATAGCCATTCATAGCTCCTAAAACCGCCTGTTGATGTAATAGTTTTTGGGCGTCTGCAATGGCCACTCGATCTATAAGAGATGGAATAATATCTCGAATCTCATTGCGATATAGACGAAAGTCCTGCCGGATGTGACGGGGAGACGGATCTTGAATGACCACTTCATGGTTAGGGTGGGTGGTCAGGTGACAAGCCACCAGGTATTGCTTTGTCAGTAGCTCATTGTGATGCCTGACCGGCAGTATCCTGGTCTCCTCATGAAGATGATCTATGTTTGTCATTCTGACACATCCGGTAGCGATTCTAAGTGCATTATTTTGTGCAGTTTGTAAAACTCGCCATTTAGTATCGCTGAGGAACGAGGTCCAAATAGGGGCAGCATAACTAAAGAGAGAGCGACCAATTGCCTTGAAAGTTGTTATTATGGTCTCTTTAGTCATTCCCCAAGAGGTGCATGCAAGAGCTTTTAGGACTTTGTTCCGAGATTTCACTTTCTGGTTGATGTAAGTGGCGTGTGAAGCGAAGTGAAGGAGGCTGTCGAAGACCACGCCTAAAATTTTTGGGTTTTGCACCGTAGGGATACGTCGGCCTTCGATAGAGATATCTAATTCCATCCTTACTTCTTTAGTCCAGGAAGTGAAAAGATACACTGAAGACTTTGAGGGTGATAGCTGTAGTCTACGTTCCTGTATAAATTGTGAGATGGTGGCCAAATATTGAGTAATTTTAGCACTTATGTCTTGGATGTTAATACCAGATGAATAGATGGTGCAATCATCTACATAAGACACCATCTTGATATCTTGTGGTGGGGCAGGAAGTTGTGCAAGATATAAGTTGAAGAGTATAGGTGACAGTACTCCTCCTTGTGGCACACCCATTTTAATCTTGCGATATTTAGACTTCTGGCCTCTGAACTCAACAAACGCTTGTCTGCCACTTAAATAGTTGGCAACCCAGCGTTTGACATCATTGGGAAGTGTAGAGTTCGAGATGTCATTAATCAGCAAAGAGTGGTCAACCGTGTCAAAAGCCTTAGATAAGTCTAAGGCTGCCACAATTGTGCGTTCACACGGTCTCTGCTGATTGAGGCCATTTGCGATCAGGTTTTAGGAGGGGAATTATCCGAGCAACCTTCCATATATCTGGAATCACCAGTTGATGAATCGAGAGTTCTAGAAGGCGTACTAGATATTCCAGCGATACTGTGCCAAGTTTCTTTAACATTAACATAGAGATGCCGGCAGGACCAAGAGCTTTAGAGGGTTTCGCTTTGGATATTATATATTTCACTTCATCGAGCGTGAAGGAAATGGGCACAGAATCCCGTTCAAGATTCTTGTTTCTCCGAATTATAGCTCCTTTGGACCGATTCTGCAAGGTGGGATGATCGAAAAATTGTCGGCAGAATAGTTTAGCGCATTTCTTTGCATCTGTATATTGAATGTCATCGAATCCTATAGCTGCGAGATTTTTATTCCAGTTTGTGCCAGATAGACTTTTAATAGTAGACCAAAGCTTTTTCGAGCTAACTGTACATTGGTTTAGGTGTTCTAACCACTTGTTGCGACGATGTTCATTAACGAGTTTGTTAATTTCTGCCGTCAACAGCTCAATTCGCTCATCTGCTGGGTTGCAAGCGCGCAAATGATCGCGTTCTTGGGTTAAACGTGCTGCATTGGTGGGGAAATTTGGTCTAATATTGGTTATTCTGCCTGCAGGAATAAAGCGCCGTGCTGCCCTGAGAATAGTTTGCCTGAAAACTTTCTCTCCCTTCCTGGCACAAGTAGGGTGGGGTAATTGACGAAGGGAGTCATCAATATATTTCGAGAACCCCTGCCAGTCGCCTTTATTATAATTAATAAATGTGCGCTTGTCAGGCTCAACGAAGTCATTGAGTTTCTCAACAGTGACCACAATGGGAATGTGGTCTGAGTTAAATGCAATTTGGGTTTGCCACATCTTGCAGTTACTCTTGTTGGGAAATCTTCGTTTATTGAGGCAAAATCTGATTCGTCTATCTGTTCTGCAATGAGTCCACCGAGGGGATCTTCAGGTAATTGGGAATACCAACTCTCATGATGAGCATTGAAATCACCAAGTATTATTCTATTATCACCCTGCAAGAGATGGTATATGCTTGGGTGATAATTAGCTCATATGGTGTTGACGGGCGGGATATAAACATTGGTGATTTCAATTTCAGTATCTACTGAGATGCTCATAACCTCTAGGAAGGGGTCAGGTATGGGGAGGGTTGGGGGTCTGTCAATTTATAACTGACATTTCGTTCTATAATGAACGCAAGTCCCCCACCATATGCTCTATCCCTATCTCTTCTGACAATATTGTAATTCCCTGAGGCCGAGAGTGAACAATCATTGATCAGCTCTGTTTCTTGTATGGCGGCAATAGGTATGTTGTTGTCGTGCATATATTTTGTGATCTCCACAGTTTTATTTCTCAAATCATTACAATTCAATTGCATGATTTGAAAAGATCTGCCGGGACCAGTATTTTGCACTTGCCGCTGAGTGGGGTGTCTTGGCGGTGTATTCACCTGAGGTGGAGTTGTAGGTGTTAATACGGGTTGCTGTAATTGAGGAGTGTTCTGTACATTTGGCGTTCTGGGTGTTTATTGCGCAGTTGAGTTAAGGGTAATGCTGGCCGTAGGAGTGGCATTTGCGCAGCAAGAGGCTAGGAAACTAGCACTCCAATCCCTATGAAAGCGTAAATCTGTACAGCGCCTCATATGACACCATCTTTTACAACCATTGCACTGAACTGATGTAATATTCCTCCTAATTATTGTGTTACAAATAGAACAATGTGTTCTACTGTGTCTCACAGGTGGGGATGAGACGGGGTTCTGCTGGGGAGCAGTGGGAGGAGCAGTGCTGGAGTTAGTTGGTTGATTGCTACAACAACTCGCAACAAAGCTTGGGGACCAATCGCGGTGGCAGTTTTCACAAACTGAGCATTTGACCGATGTTATGTTGCGGGTTATTTTGTTGTGACACACTGAACAAAACCAGATCTGTGGACCTGAGTTTAGCGTTGTAGTCGACTGATGCTATGAATCAGGGACCTAGTGATTTGAAGAAGTCGCTATACTGACTATCTGATATTTGAAATCTAGGAGGTGAAGAAATAACAAGGTTTTAATGAAATTCTTCAAGGCAGATATTTGTTGCTTGAAGGTAATCCTCACAAAATACACAGTAAATAATGTTTGATTCTGGCCTTTATAAGTATTGCCGATCCACCACATGCTCGTGTCACGTGGGTGGAACTTGGAGCTGGAGAAATTGCGCAACTTCAATCGGTCTTAATCATAGGTCTATGGGACGCAGATCCGTAGGCCTATTGGGATATTGAAATAGATGAACCGTGTCATGGGGGCTTTGGAGACAGGCTGGGCAACGATTTAAAGTTCCGGGAACTATACGCTCGCGGTAGCAGTTAAGAATACTGCACCATCCGGTCCTTAATTGTGCTAAGATGGTTCTTGTTTGCCTGGGAAGAAGCCTTTCATTTTCTGCAATCGCTGGGGGGTGTTCATTGAGGACCCTATTACATCTATAGCCATTCATAGACCCTAATACATCTATAGCCATTCATAGCTCCTAAAACCGCCTGTTGATGTAATAGTTTTTGGGCGTCTGCAATGGCCACTCGATCTATAAGAGATGGAATAATATCTCGAATCTCATTGCGATATAGACGAAAGTCCTGCCGGATGTGACGGGGAGACGGATCTTGAATGACCACTTCATGGTTAGGGTGGGTGGTCAGGTGACAAGCCACCAGGTATTGCTTTGTCAGTAGCTCATTGTGATGCCTGACCGGCAGTATCCTGGTCTCCTCATGAAGATGATCTATGTTTGTCATTCTGACACATCCGGTAGCGATTCTAAGTGCATTATTTTGTGCAGTTTGTAAAACTCGCCATTTAGTATCGCTGAGGAACGAGGTCCAAATAGGGGCAGCATAACTAAAGAGAGAGCGACCAATTGCCTTGAAAGTTGTTATTATGGTCTCTTTAGTCATTCCCCAAGAGGTGCATGCAAGAGCTTTTAGGACTTTGTTCCGAGATTTCACTTTCTGGTTGATGTAAGTGGCGTGTGAAGCGAAGTGAAGGAGGCTGTCGAAGACCACGCCTAAAATTTTTGGGTTTTGCACCGTAGGGATACGTCGGCCTTCGATAGAGATATCTAATTCCATCCTTACTTCTTTAGTCCAGGAAGTGAAAAGATACACTGAAGACTTTGAGGGTGATAGCTGTAGTCTACGTTCCTGTATAAATTGTGAGATGGTGGCCAAATATTGAGTAATTTTAGCACTTATGTCTTGGATGTTAATACCAGATGAATAGATGGTGCAATCATCTACATAAGACACCATCTTGATATCTTGTGGTGGGGCAGGAAGTTGTGCAAGATATAAGTTGAAGAGTATAGGTGACAGTACTCCTCCTTGTGGCACACCCATTTTAATCTTGCGATATTTAGACTTCTGGCCTCTGAACTCAACAAACGCTTGTCTGCCACTTAAATAGTTGGCAACCCAGCGTTTGACATCATTGGGAAGTGTAGAGTTCGAGATGTCATTAATCAGCAAAGAGTGGTCAACCGTGTCAAAAGCCTTAGATAAGTCTAAGGCTGCCACAATTGTGCGTTCACACGGTCTCTGCTGATTGAGGCCATTTGCGATCAGGTTTTAGGAGGGGAATTATCCGAGCAACCTTCCATATATCTGGAATCACCAGTTGATGAATCGAGAGTTCTAGAAGGCATACTAGATATTCCAGCGATACTGTGCCAAGTTTCTTTAACATTAACATAGAGATGCCGGCAGGACCAAGAGCTTTAGAGGGTTTCGCTTTGGATATTATATATTTCACTTCATCGAGCGTGAAGGAAATGGGCACAGAATCCCGTTCAAGATTCTTGTTTCTCCGAATTATAGCTCCTTTGGACCGATTCTGCAAGGTGGGATGATCGAAAAATTGTCGGCAGAATAGTTTAGCGCATTTATTTGCATCTGTATATTGAATGTCATCGAATCCTATAGCTGCGAGATTTTTATTCCAGTTTATGCCAGATAGACTTTTAATAGTAGACCAAAGCTTTTTCGAGCTAACTGTACATTGGTTTAGGTGTTCTAACCACTTGTTGCGACGATGTTCATTAACGAGTTTGTTAATTTCTGCCGTCAACAGCTCAATTCGCTCATCTGCTGGGTTGCAAGCGCGCAAATGATCGCGTTCTTGGGTTAAACGTGCTGCATTGGTGGGGAAATTTGGTCTAATATTGGTTATTCTGCCTGCAGGAATAAAGCGCCGTGCTGCCCTGAGAATAGTTTGCCTGAAAACTTTCTCTCCCTTCCTGGCACAAGTAGGGTGGGGTAATTGACGAAGGGAGTCATCAATATATTTCGAGAACCCCTGCCAGTCGCCTTTATTATAATTAATAAATGTGCGCTTGTCAGGCTCAACGAAGTCATTGAGTTTCTCAACAGTGACCACAATGGGAATGTGGTCTGAGTTAAATGCAATTTGGGTTTGCCACATCTTGCAGTTACTCTTGTTGGGAAATCTTCGTTTATTGAGGCAAAATCTGATTCGTCTATCTGTTCTGCAATGAGTCCACCGCGGGGATCTTCAGGTAATTGGGAATACCAACTCTCATGATGAGCATTGAAATCACCAAGTATTATTCTATTATCACCCTGCAAGAGATGGTATATGCTTGGGTGATAATTAGCTCATATGGTGTTGACGGGCGGGATATAAACATTGGTGATTTCAATTTCAGTATCTACTGAGATGCTCATAACCTCTAGGAAGGGGTCAGGTATGGGGAG
Organism: Phasia obesa; assembly: GCA_949628195.1. Taxonomy (NCBI): domain Eukaryota; kingdom Metazoa; phylum Arthropoda; class Insecta; order Diptera; family Tachinidae; genus Phasia; species Phasia obesa. The sequence goes on from OX451220.1 coordinate 22,365,009, forward strand.
GGTTGGGGGTCTGTCAATTTATAACTGACATTTCGTTCTATAATGAACGCAAGTCCCCCACCATATGCTCTATCCCTATCTCTTCTGACAATATTGTAATTCCCTGAGGCCGAGAGTGAACAATCATTGATCAGCTCTGTTTCTTGTATAGCGGCAATGGGTATGTTGTTGTCGTGCATATATTTTGTGATCTCCACAGTTTTATTTCTCAAATCATTACAATTCAATTGCACGATTTGAAAAGATCTGCCGGGACCAGTATTTTGCACTTGCCGCTGAGTGGGGTGTCTTGGCGGTGTATTCACCTGAGGTGGAGTTGTAGGTGTTAATACGGGTTGCTGTAATTGAGGAGTGTTCTGTACATTTGGCGTTCTGGGTGTTTATTGCGCAGTTGAGTTAAGGGTAATGCTGGCCGTAGGAGTGGCATTTGCACAGCAAGAGGCTAGGAAACTAGCACTCCAATCCCTATGAAAGCGTAAATCTGTACAGCGCCTCATATGACACCATCTTTTACAACCATTGCACTGAACTGATGTAATATTCCTCCTAATTATTGTGTTACAAATAGAACAATGTGTTCTACTGTGTCTCACAGGTGGGGATGAGACGGGGTTCTGCTGGGGAGCAGCAGTGCTGGAGTTAGTTGGTTGATTGCTACAACAACTCGCAACAAAGCTTGGGGACCAATCGCGGTGGCAGTTTTCACAAACTGAGCATTTGACCGATGTTATGTTGCGGGTTATTTTGTTGTGACACACTGAACAAAACCAGATCTGTGGACCTGAGTTTAGCGTTGTAGTCGACTGATGCTATGAATCAGGGACCTAGTGATTTGAAGAAGTCGCTATACTGACTATCTGATATTTGAAATCTAGGAGGTGAAGAAATAACAAGGTTTTAATGAAATTCTTCAAGGCAGATATTTGTTGCTTGAAGGTAATCCTCACAAAATACACAGTAAATAATGTTTGATTCTGGCCTTTATAAGTATTGCCGATCCACCACATGCTCGTCCGCGAGGGTCCTTGGTATCATATAATATATGTATATAGCCAATAATTTTGAAAAAGCTATTTGTTGTTAAGTGAGTCTCTGAAATCAGCATGACATCAATTTGTTGATTATTTAGAAAGTATTCGAGGTAATTTTTATGTTTGCGTATGCCATTTGCGCTCCAGAAACATATTTTTAAACAGCTCATGGTTTGTTTAGTACCGCCTGCAACATCATAGATTGCATGCGTATCATTTCTTGCATCTGCTCATAGATCTCATAAAACTGTTTAACGAAAGCACTAATGTATCGATGCTTACTTCGAGACGATTGTAGTTACCAGATGGTGTTTATTCTTTAGCTTCTGGGTGAAAATTTGGGGTAGAATTGGTTGTCGGTGTCGCTTTGTGTGCTGAAATATGATTGGATTTTAACATAGCCGCGTATGAAACATGTTGGGTTGTTGGTTGGGCATGGAAAAAACTGGACAAGCTCTGAAGTTAGCAGTGTGATTTCCACCGCAATTGCTACATTGAGGGGAACAATGTAGCTCGCCACACACAACGCAAACCGGAGGCAACTTGCAGTAAGCCCTAGTATGACCATATTTTTGGCAATTTAGACACTGGACGGGTCCTGACCGCTAATGGGGTTCCTCTACGCTTATTTTGCTGTGTAATAAATGTTTCAGATTATAAATAGTGTGCGTTTGATTTTTCTTTAAACTCATATCTCCAGGTTCCAGTTCGACGCGAAATAGAAGTTGAGGGACACGTTCTGGACTTCTGAGATTATCTACACCTATAACCTTAAATCCCGCTTTTATTTCAGCTGGATCAACGTATGAATCTACACCTTTAAATACTACCTGTAGGCCTTTGCTACTCTTCAGCTGATAGGTATAAAAGTTCATTTTACAGCTTTTAAACTCGTTTACTGCTTTACGATAACTGTTTTCATCAATAAATTGTATTTTTGTATCGTCAATGTTACCTCGCTTAATGGGAATTACATAAAGTGAGTTCTCGCCAATAACTGAAATTAACTTCTTTATTAAGTCGCTCGAGTTTTTCTCCCTTAAATAAATTGGAGGTGGTTTGAACGGCACCCAGCGTTTTAGGTTCAATTGTTTCGGTATCTAAGATAGCAAAACGATTGTGGGAACTTATTCCGTTAAAGTTCTTATCTTTATGTACTTTAGACAATGGTGCAAGCTGCAAAGATTTAGGGCTTCGACCTCTTTTCAATACAGTTATGTATCTGTCCATTCCTACTTGCGTCTTAGGTTTTTCTACAGTATCCATATTAGTTTTGGTAATACTGTGCTCAGAAGGCGACTTATTTCTAGTTATTTTATTGTCATCGCTTAACAGCAGCGAGGAACAAGATTGAGCACGTAATACTGGCGTGGCATTTATACACAAATTGTCACTAGTTTTTTTGTTTTTACTTATTTCAATATTGTAAACATTTTTTTTACTTAAATTAAAGAGGCTTGTTAGCCCCTATTGTTTTTGTTTTATTTTCAAAGTAGCAATTCAATATGCCGTTGTAAAAAATAAAGAGAAAAAAAAGATTTTACAGACAACTTTGTTGTTGTATTAAAACTGGTTTGTATTTTGTTTAAAGTTATTCATACAATGTATGTTTTGTTTTTTGTTAATGCGAGCCTAAAAAAATCGCGTCAGCACTTATCAACGCCAAAAACAGAACTTAACAATTTTTAAAGCCGTTATCCGAGGATAAACCTTTCGCTCTTCCCGAACTGATTAAATTTGTTGACGTCCAGAACGCGATTTACATGTAAAAATTCCAGTTTCTTTACAACTACAAATCGAAAAAATTTTATGTGGATTTAAACCACTATACAATTTAGATGTATTGTGCATCCAGTAGTACAAATATGGTCCAAATTTGAAATTCCGTGAAGAGGTTTTTTTTTAAATTTTTAGGTAAAATTTAAAATTTTTTAAACATTTCCCCACAAACTCAAACTCAAACCTTAGCTTAGATTGCAAACTTCTACTTTATAATTCAATCCTTAAACCAATATGGTGCTATGGCATTCAGTTATGGCGTTTTTTTATATTATCCACTAATTTTGTCAAGTAATAGGTATAATAATCTTAAAATAATAATTATTTTTTATAAAAATTGAACCCAATTTCCACTTTCTTTAAATATGTAGATGTTTCAAGATTTTTAATAATAGAATTGCAGCCATACATAAAAATTATAACATTATTTTTCGAACGCTGGTCAATACTTTGACAACGTGCTTTTTTGAGTTATTCTACCAACTATAATTCCCGTACAACCTACTTGGAGCAGAATTCTTCTTCAAAATGGCACCATACACCTTGCTGACGAGCTTCCAACACTCCAGAACACAGTACTTGGTTGGATTGTAGGTATTGCAATAGGGAAAAATCCAACCGCCATAGGAGAATTCCACGCAATTGCATACAATAGATTCGTGAGATTAGAAGTCGACTTCAAAGAAATGAAGACATTCGAATTCAATACAAACAATTTATGCGAGACTATGAAAATTTGGGACATATGCATACGGTAGATATCGACAGCATATTGGAGCCCTAATACATCATACCGCACCACTGCAACCAGACAGCACTACAACTCAGCTTAGGGTAGTGTTCGACGCCTCAGCAAAAACATCTTCAGGCTACTTATTAAATGATCTAATGTATACCGGGTCAACTGTCCAAAGTGAACTATTCTCAACACTGCTACGTTTTCGATTACCAAAATTTGTGTTCACCTACATCAAGAAAATGTAGAGCGTGAGGTTCGCCGCAGCCGAGATAGTGGTCTTGAAAGTAGGTTGTCCTGTTATTTTATGAAGAAACCTGAATCCACCTAAACTTTGCAATGGCACGCATTTGCTCGTAAAATCACTGAAAACTTTCATAATAGAGTGCACAATACTCACAGGATGTGGTACCGGAGAAGATGTATTGATTCCCCGAATCCCTCTGATACCATCGGATTTACCCTTCCAATTTAAACGTTTACAGTTTCCGGTAAAGACATCATTTGCAATGACCATTAATAAATCGCAGGGTCAAACCATCAACGTTGCAGGCTTAGATTTGAGCGTTGACTGTTTTTCACATGGCCAACTGTATGTCGCTCTTTCAAGAGTAACCTCTAGAGAAAACATGTTTGTTTTGTCTAATGACAAGAAAGCTGTGAACGTTGTATATAAAGACATTCTGTAATATATTAATTGTTGTAAAAATAAAATAAATAGGTAAAAATGTAAAATGTAAATGTGTAAAAATGCGATGTATGAATTTAGATATTCCAAAGATAGCAGGAAATCTTCATGGTAATCATTTTTCAGTGAATGGCATAGGCTATATATTTTATACCCGTGCGAAGCCGGAACGGGCCGCTAGTAAATAATAAATTGAACAAGTTAAAATTCCAGTGATTCACCACACACTCATTAAGTGCTTTTGGGTCTAAACAAATTCGAAATTCACCAGTGGTTTTTTCAACCAGTTGTTAATTGTTTACCCAATTAATCGGGTAGTCAACAGGCAGAATTTTACTAGTTTGCTTAGCTCTGACTTTAATCCATCTAACAGTGAATGCGGTATTCGCTTCCTGTAATGAAGTACTGGTTTTGAATTTTCCCTCAAAACGATTGAAAAAGTTCTTGGAAGTTTGCCAATCCGTTGAAAAACGTGATAATGTATATCCATGAACGATGCTTTTAACCCGATGTCACTAATACTACTTACGTCCAGTCGTTTAATTAAATTAAACTGCTCGCACGTGTCTAACCCAAGTATTGACTCACATTTGTCATCAACTAGAAATTTCGCAAATTTTCCTACCTCTGAAATCAAATACATGCATTTAAGTCTACAGGTACCAAAGATTTTTATTTCATTTTCATTATAATCCACTACAGGAATATTATTATCTCGATTATAAGTTTTAATGTTTAACCTAGTAACCACTCATAGTGGTATGTAATTAAGGTCCGCCCCCGCTACCAATTGAAATGATATAATTTCGTCCCCTACGTAGTATTTCTTGGTCCAACGCCCGCTCATAGAATTTAGCCTAAGAACATTTTTAGAACTTAATAAGCTACTTAATTTTCTAATTTTACCATCCGGTTTACCTTCCATATCGCTCCACTTGAGTCCGGCTACTACCTGTTTCATGTGCGCTGTTTTTCCTTTTCGTTTCCGGCACATTCTTTGAAAATGTCAGCTTTTTGCACACGAGCGGCAAATAGCTTCCTTCGCCTTATACTTGTTTGGGTGATCGAATTTCCACTGCCCCCCACAGTTGAAACAAACTCGATTAATTGTTGTTGTAACAGCTCTGCTGTTGACGTAAGTTCTTTACTGAAAAGATTTAATAAGTATGTATTAATTATTGTAAAAAGTGTCACATGGGTGGAACTTGGAGCTGGAGAAATTACGCAACTTTAATCGGTCTTAACCATAGGTCTATAGGGCGAAAATCCGTAGGCCTGTTAGGACATTGAAATAAATGCACCGTGTCACGAGGGCCTTGAAGACAGGCTGAGCAACGATTTAAAGTGCCGGCAACTATACGCTCGCGGTAGCAGTTAAGGATACTGCACCATCCGGCCCTTAATTGTGCTAAGGTAGTTCTTGTTCGCCTAGGAAAAAGCTTCTCATTGTCTGCGTTTCCACGACAATTGGATCTTCGCTCCGGAACGACCCGAGTATTACTCGATCAAAGATTGTCAACTCAGCAACAGCTGTACCAACCGATTAATTGTAGACACTGTTGGTTCCGGTATTTCGCTTTCTTTTATGGCACTTATAGAATTTTTGGCATCAAGTGTTCTTTTGTTTGCATTGGCCGTTTCATATGTTTTGCACATATCAGTTCGTCACGCCCGTCCAACAATTTAAGCTGAAATTTCTTGTCGTGCACACCAACAATTATTCTATACGACTTTCATAAAATTCACCGCAAGAATACTTGAAATAACAATAACGAACCTGCATTATAAGTTCCATCTCAAACTCCTCAAACGACTGGCATTCTTTTTGAGAAATCATATTAAAATTGTATGATTCCAAATCTACATTTCGTTGACGAAGACAGTGTTGGCGAAATTTCTCCAAAACTTCCGATAACGTTCGATGTAAGACTGCCACGCCATCGGTTACAGTGCCTAGCAATGGCTTCTCGGTTCCATCATTTGGAAATAGAGTATTATAAATGTTGGACCCACTGGTTCCAACCAACCACAGAAAAGTTGCAATTTTTGTTGCTTCCGGCTCTACGGCCTTTCTGCTATTTCCGGATTGGATTTATTTCAATTACCACAAAATTATTAAATCGTAACCTGTGTATTTGATGATGGTATGATCTTTAGCAAAGTTGTTGCGCATGAGCCGACGGAGGTTCCTAAGTTGGTGGGGTTAATTTCCGACAGGTGGCGTCACAGAAAATTAGTCAAAACGAATTAAATCGTAAACTGTTCAATGTATCATGTTATGATCTTGTTGCAAAGTTGTTGCGAATGAGCCGATGAAGGATTATAAATTGGTGCGATTAATTTCTGACAGGTGGCGCCACTGAAAATTACTCAAAATTAATTAAATCGTAAGCTGTGCATTTGATGATGGTATGATCTTTAACAAAATTTTTGCGCATGAGCCGACGGAGGATCCTAAGTTGGTGGGGTTATTTTTCGACAGGTGGCGCCACAGAAAATTGCTCTTTTTTCTGAAAAAGTGCTGAAGGGAAAATTTTCGCATTAGAGGTAGTCAATTAGAGCTAAAAATAGCGCGAAAAGAGTTAAGTTGGCATCGCTGAATACAACACTAATGTTTGTTTAGGGCCAGCAACGCGGACCGGGTCAGCTAGTATAAAATAAAATACATATTATTTCACACGGTGTATAAAGTTTTATTTTATTATGTAAGGTTTAAGTATGAAACCTAATCTTATTGCTTCATTAGTTTGTAATTTTTATTTTTGAACACACGGAGCCCTAATAAAATCTTGAGGGCAAAGCACCTGCTTTGATATGATTCAGTTTGAATCTACATACTTGCGAAGCATGAATAATTTCATTCCTCTTAAATTTTTATCGCAACTTTATCTAAACTAGCTCTCAAACCAAAATATTAATGTAAACAAAAAAGAAAATAAAATAAAAAGTGATGTTTAAATATAGATAAAAACGCAAAACATTAAAATAAAAGTACGCCGATATTTTACCGATTTAAAGGTACTGCACACTTTAAGGCATATTTTATTATTGAAAGCGGTATATTTCAAACAAAATTGCGCAACATATGGCGCTGTTTTGAAATAATGACAAAATGAATAGAAAGCGGGATATTTTAAACACGGATGCACAATAGATGACGCTGTGTTAAAATAATCACAAAATATGAATTACTTACTGCCAAATAGCAATACAAAATTGGAAATTGATTTGTATTTTTACTATTTGGAATTACTTTTAGAATTTCATATAAATTTTAGAATTTTTCCTAGGGATGGCTATCTTTATTAAAGTAAATACGTAAGAGTCTTCAAATTTGGCGTGGATTACTTACAAAGCAAAATCTAACAAAATATTTTTAGGACGCATATAACGTGTTGTGCACACACACGTTAGTCTTAAAATCTACACAGAAAAAATTGTTTGCTCCTATTAACTGTTTTAATTAGTTTCAGATACAAATTTAATTTATTTTTAATTGACTCAATTATATAATTAATTAAGAATAAATTCAATAATACTTCAATTAAGTAAATAGTTGAATTAATTAAAATTAAAAATTAAATTAAAGTTGTACTCGTATATGAAACCAATTAAAACCTTTAATTGGTGCAAAATTTTTTTTCTGTGTATGTATGTACATATATAAAGCACAAAATGTGTTTGTGTGTTTGTTTGTCAGAAAGGTATAACTGCCAGCACCAATTAACCGATCTTTCTGAAATTTTCACAGCTTGTTGTTATTAGATATAAGGTTGGTAAAATAGGGTACTTTTTTATATTCCATACAAAGTAAATACTTATAATCATCTTGCTTGGTAACAGTAATAGGTATCCTCTATTATAACATACATAGTTTAGAGAAATATAGACAGGATTGGAATAGTGGGCGTGGTACCTCTCATATAAAGTGAAAATTTTTATCCTGTATCTAGAGAAATGCAATAGGTAGCGCCTTGGAGTTTTGCATCAGTAACCCCCATATTACGATAAATTGTGTAGAGAAACACAGACTGGATTGGAATGGTAACTCCTATGCAAAGTGAAAAATGATTATCGTGTACCTAGAAAACTGCAATAGATAGAGCCTTGAAACGTTGCACGAGTAACCTTTATACTAATCTTCATCGTCTATCAAACTACAAACTGGATTCGGGTAGTGGGCGTGGTACCTCCTATACAGAGTGAAAAAATATATAAATAGGTACCTTATACGAGTACAAGTAACTCTTATACTAATGTGCATAGTCTAGCAAAATACAGCCTGAATTAGGATAGTGGAAGTGGGAACTCCCTTAAAAAGTAAAAAATTATTATCGTGTTAATACGTATAGCCTAGCATAAAACAGATTAAATGGGAACAGTGGGCGTCATACCTTGCATATAAACTAAAACATTTGTGACGTGAGAATAGCGTGCGCGTTCGAGTTAAAGTTTGGCCTTACTTTTCTTCCAAGTTTTTATTGTATTTTTTGTGGATGGGTGTAGCGAAGCGTACCGGGGATAGATAGTAAGCAAAAAAAAAAAAAACATAAACAAAAATACATACATATATTAAGTAGAAAAAGGTGTAATAAATTTAAAATTTTTTAAACTTTTCAGCGAGTGGAGTAAGTGCTTCGCTTTAACGTGGAAACATGGCATTAAATGAAAGTATAAAAAAACTTTAAATTGTAAATTATCACTGATGCCTAGATGGTGTGGCGAGAGACCGAGTATCTGAGGTCAAGTGGCTGTGGCAAAGTGGTTGTCTTATCCGATGAAGCAGCTAGGGCAATAATGGTGTGCAGATATGTTGCAGGAAAATCTGTGCTGGATGCATACCATGATGGTGATAGCAATCATCCCCCATGGCAGGATGGCTTGTTCTGTTCAGGTTAACTAAAACAAAATATCGTCTGAACAAATCACTTAGTTTAGTATTACGCTTGTAGTATCGTTAATTCCCTTTCATTTGAACTATCGATATTTTTTGGATAGCTATAATTACTGTCGGTTTTTTTTTGCCAAATTGCCAATAAACCCGATACAGTATTAAGTATGTTTGCAGAACAATGCTAATCATATGTCGCTCATAAAATTATGTACCTTTCGAAAACTGCAGGAGGAGGGCAGATGAAACTTTTATCCTAGAAAAAACACATACCTTAATTATGCAACCGACTGATGTGATGGACAAAACTATAATTTCGATAAGAAGTTTACTACTGTTCTCGGTAATAAAAGAATTTTTATATCGGACAAAATAAAACGCTCTTTGTGTTAATTTCAAGAGTCCAACTATTACAATTTAATAGATAATCAAGTATTTTATCCTTTAGGTATTGAATTGCTTAACAAATTAAAAAATATATTAAAAAGTGATGCTAAGCTATTAATATCCTAGCGGGAAAAGGTAATCAATAAGAAACGAGCAGGTAATAGAAAGAGTGTATAATATTCTGCTTTCAGTATCCATTAATCTTAACACGGAGCATGTGCTATGAAAATAATATATTATTTCAATGTATCCTACGAACGAATTGTATTATTGGACGTGGCACCTCCCATACACAGGAAAAATTTAACATCGTGTTGCTTGGTAACAGTAATAGGAAGCGCCTTGAAATTTTGCACCAGTAACCACTATATTAATATAGTTCAGAGAAAGATAGACTGCATTGGAATATTGGGCGTGGTACCTCTCATACAAAGCAAAAAATTATTATCTAGAGAACTGCAATAGGTAGCACCTTGGAATTTCGCACCAGTAACACTAAACATAGACTTAATTGGAATAGTGGGCGTCGTACCTCTCATACAAAGTGAACAATTATTACGTGGGGCAGAATCAAAATATTTTGGAAATAACTCCGCCATTTGTAAAGGGCTGAGCGATGGATCCAAAATTCAGGACAAGCATATTGGAAGAGCATCTCAGCTTAATTTTTGATAGTGGGTATCATCCACTTGCCAGGGGTGGCGCTATGTGGTCTTAAAGTTGGATACCTCGGTTATGCAAACTCTTTTAGAGCTGGGTATTTCTTCAATTTTTGTTTGAATTTTAAAAATTATACATATTCTAGTTAATACCTGTAAATTATGTTTTCAAATGATCGAGTTATAAGCATTTTAACATTAAAATTGTTGATTTTTTGATACCCTGGTTTCAAAATATTTTAAACAATTTTCAGCAAATTAGATAATAAAATATAATAATAAAATTTTGCCCAGAGTTAGTGAGCGAAATTTAAAATATTGTGGAAAAATTTCAAGATTATAACTTTTCTGAGTTAATAACTCGACGATTTTCAATCTAAAAATTATTGAATTTTCTCATTTTCTTGATAGAAAAAATTTTCATAAGAAATATATAAAAATTGTATATCTTTGTGTAAACTAACAATATGTACGTACGTTTAAATCAAATTTCGTGTAAAATTTATTAACCTTGTAGAAAATGGAGGTCCTAATTACTAATTACATATCTACAATTTTCAGACAAAACCATAATTTTAAAGGTATTAACTAGACCTTTAAGAGCATGTATAATTTTTAAAAATTACTCAAAAACTGAAGAAATACTAAGCTCTAAACGAATTTGCAAGGGAGAGGTACCCAACTTTGAGACCACGTGGCGTCACCCCTAGCTAGTGGTGACGCTGAGATACTCCTGTACTATGCTCATTTTGGATCAATCGGCCCTTTACAAATGGTTGAGTGGAGTTTGTACAAGTCATATCGTTTGACGTATCAAAATGAAATTTTGTATGTGCCTTTGGTATATGGAGGTGAAGCCCTGTATAGTTTTTGAGCATAATCGGGACGGGGCAATTGGTAATCTATACAAATATCTGTTTCCATTGGGTATGGTAAAGTTGAGTGTAGGCCACTCCACTTTTATTTGATATCAGCTCCATTCTTTTAATACAGAACTGATGTTTGATTTTTGGAACTAGTTTCGTTAAACGTCAGCAATCATTTTGACCGTTGACAAGTATTCTATTTTGACCGCACTTTTTTCAATAGCATCTCATATAAAATGATAATGATATTGGATGTGCGTAATTCTAGAATGATGATTTCCGAAATTTGCCATATGTTCAGCACTTTGGGAGTCGCACATTATTGTAGTTGGATCATCGACATCATAACCGAGTTCTTCTGGTGAATATCTCATATACATTGCTTTTTTGCACACTCCGTTAATGCAATATATTCCGCTCCAGCGCTAAACGTAGCAACGACTCGTTGCTTCCGTGATTCCCGGCTAATAACCGCTCCTGCGAAAATATAACAATAACCTGATTAAGACTTGCGATCATCACAATCTAGAGCCCTATTGGCATCTACAGTCTTTTTAACCGACATCAAAAAATGAAGGAGGTTATCAATTCGTCTGTGTGTTGCTTGTTTTTTTGTACGTTTGTGACTTCAGAACACGGTCATTTCTGAACCGATTTTACAATTTTTTCGAAAGGTTTTAAAAGAAGCTTAAAATTTTAAAAATTAAAGGGTTTCCCCATACAACATACATGTTTTTTACATGTATTATGAACTTTATAGGTCACCAATTTAAAATTAAAAAAGTGGGTATCACTATAGCACCGAATAACCAAAAGTAATAAAAACATAAAATTAAAAATTGCAGGGTGACCCCATAGATGACGTAATTTAACCTTTATGATCGTATCTTTTAAACCGTTATAGACAAACTCTTGAAAGTTGCATAGAATGTTCGTTACTATTTCTGTTACAACAAGTATAAATATTTAAAATTAGAAATTAAAGGGTGTCCCATTAGTTGGTTTAATTTGATATGTATATGACCAAACTTTTGAACCGTTATAGACGGACAGTTGAAATTTACAAAGAACCTATATTGCTTAGTCCGCTATAACAGCAAGTATAAAATTTGAATCTATAAATTAAAGGGTGTCCCCATTATTGATGTAATTTGACCATTTGGAGACATAGACAAACACTTGAAAATTGGACAGAATGTTCACTACTATGTCTGGTATAACAACAAGTATAAATGTTTAAGATTAGAAATTAAAGGGTGTCCCAATAGCTGATGTAATTTGATGTATATGGACACACAGTTAAAAATATACAAAAAATCTGTATGACAAAGTTATCTATAACAAGAATTTAAATAAAAGTTGAATTTAAAGGGTGTCCCAATAGGTGACGTCATTTGATATACATATATGACCCTATCTTTTGAACAGTTATGGACAAACACATAACAATTAGACAGAATGTCCATTACTATGTCTGTTATAATAAGTATAAATATTTAAAATTATAAATTAAAGGGTGTCGCAATACTTTATGTAATTTGATGCATATGGCCAAACTTTTAAACCGTTACTATGACTATGTCTGTTACAATAAGTATAAATATTTAAAATTAGAAATTAAAGGGTGTCCCATTAGTTGGTTTAATTTGATATGTATATGACCAAACTTTTGAACCCTTATAGACGGACAGTTGAAATTGACAAAGAACCTATATTGCTTAGTCCGCTATAACAGCAAGTATAAAATTTGAATCTATAAATTAAAGGGTGCCCCATTATTGATGTAATTTGACCATTTGGGGACATAGACAAACACTTGAAAATTGGACAGAATGTTCACTACTATGTCTGGTATAACAACAAGTATAAATGTTTAAAATTAGAAATTAAAAATTAGAAATAGCTGATGTAATTTGATGTATATGGACACACAGTTAAAAATATACAAAAAATCTGTATGACAAAGTCATCTATAACAAGAATTTAAATAAAAGTTGAATTTAAAGGGTGTCCCAATAGGTGACGTCATTTGATATACATATATGACCCTATCTTTTGAACAGTTATTGACAAACACTTAACAATTAGACAGAAATATGGCCAAACTTTTAAACCGTTACAGACAGACGGTTGAAATTTACAAAGAACCTGTATTGCTACGACCGCTACAACAAGTATAAAATTTTAATTCGGAAATTACAGGGTATCGCAATAGTTAGTTTAATTTTCTGTATATAGCCAAACTTTTTTACCGCTATATACAGACAGTCGTTTGGCATTGGTTTGACCTGAAAAAAACCAGAACCCCGGGGTTTTGTGCCCCTATATACTAGGGAAGCACTGCTCCCTCGGTAGAAAATCGACTGATATTTGCTTCAGATTATTGAATTTTTTTATCTGAATTGTAGTACGACATCTTCCTCGAATATAATATAATCATTGTATAATTAAAGTCTTAACGAAACATGATTTTAAGTTGGTCTGTTTTGAAGTCAGTTTTTTTTGCAAGAATTATTTAAATATCTAATAACTGCCAAAGCTGCATTCCAATGTTGTTTTCTTGGATCTTCAGAAAATTGGTCTACTGAATATTGCTAGATGTAACAAAGCACCAATAATTTCTTTGAAATTTGTCTTATAGCCCATTCAGGCTGCTACGAAATTAAGTAATTTCAAGCTGAAAGTGTTCATACTGGGCTTTTTGACATTTGAGTTAATTTCGCAAACAGTTGATCACGCTTAGTTGCATTTGTATAATTTAATTCTTTTGCAAAAAGCTTTCGCACAACACTTTCGCATTGATTTAAAATATACACGAATATTAAAAACAACACTACAACAAAATTAATGTACAATTACGTACATTTCCATTATTTCATTTGGCTTTTAAATTGTTTTCAAACAAAACGGACATTCTAGGTTGTAAATATGGTCATGGTTGCAAAAAAAGTAGCTTTTTCTACAAAACCAGCGTTGTCTATCGTAATTTCAAGTTAATTTCGACGAAATTAAGTAGAATGAGTTAATTTGGGCAATGGTAAAATGTATGCGAAATTCCGTAATTTCAACTTGATTTCGGCCGAAATCGCAAAATGACTTAATTTCGTGTCAGCCTGAACGGGCTATTATCTATTTTACCCTTCTCCAAGAATTGTTGGCTCTTTTTCATGATTTATTTTTGGTTGCATTGGAATTTTATTAGTTTTTGCATTTTTAAGACCATACTTTTCAATTAAGTTTTCAAAAAAGGCTGGCTTACAAATCCTTGACTAAATTACAAATAGTCAAGGATCCTTCATATCTTGAATTTCAAAATTTTCTGAGAGTATTGCATTTAAACTACTAGAGATTTTTTTAATGCTACTAGCAATAATGATATCGTTAACGTATAATCCGCGCCTGTATTAATTAAACAAACGCATTGAAACGGTGGCGCTTTGTGTACTGAAATATAATTGGTTTTTAACATATTTGCTTATGAAACATGTTGGTTTGTTGGTTGCGCTAACTGAGGATAATAAGCATTTACTCGATATTGTGGTTGCTTCGCAGAGTATTAAATTTTTGAGTTGTCTTCCTTACCATAGAAAACACTTTACAGCCTCTATAGTTAGCAGTGTGATCTTCACCGCAACTGCTATATTTTTAAACTTTCGAGTCATCTCTTGATTTGTCGCAATGAGCGGAACAATGTGAGCTCTGCAACCACTTTCCTTCAGCACCAGAAGTGCCGATATAGATTGAGAAATAAAAGGGAAGATCTCATGTCTTTGCTTGATTTATTTACAAAAATTACCAACTTATATACTAACTTAGACCATATTTACACCTTGCAACAAACACCGAGTTTTTTATTCTTTTTGAAAGTTGCTTCGAAACCCTGTTTTCTTTTAAATTTGAATTTTTTCAAAATATTTATTTTTTAAAATTTGTTTTTTATGCTTTTTTGTATTATTAATAAATAAACAAAAAACTGTATTGCCAACTAAACGTATTTTATTATAATTAAGCTATTAAACATTCTTATAGATACAAATTGAAAAGAAATAAATATGCAAATATTCTTAATATAATCCCAACATACCAATGGCTTGTAAAAAATATTTTAAAAATCTTATAAATATAAGCCTAAAGCTTGAGAAAGTTTTTGGAATTTATTGAAAAATGATATCGAAACAATTGTAGAAAAATGAAAACGGAACCCTTATGATAATATTATATGTACATGATTAATAAAGGCTTATATTTGTAATTGTAGAAAAAGCTTCCAGATATATTATATTTTTATTTTCATAATTGTAGACTTATATTCGCAAATAATGTATATTCGTATGTATGTATATGCAATTTGTGGCTAATTCCCAAAAAATGTTCACCTAAATATATATGAAGAGCAATGGAGCACATAAACCAGAATAGTCAATACAAAATTTAGCACACAACACTACTATGGGGGAACACTGCCTACGAGAGACTGCATAGCTTGCTCATAGATACTCACTATTAACCATAACTTTTAAGACTGCCCCAGAAGTACCACAAATGAGAACTTAAAGAGATCCTTTATGGCAATAACAAGAATTCTTAGATCCGTCAATGAAATTTAAACTATTAATTTATGGTGTGGTGGCCTAATACCAAAAACAGTCATTTCTCTATTTTGTACATTTGTTTTTAAGTTTTTCAGAAAAAAAAAATTATGTCAAGAAAGAAAAACGAATTGTTTAGAAACATTTGTTTTTAATAATTAAAACTAGTCATTGTTAAAAAATGCTGGTGAATTTATATTTTATAAATATTATTATAATCGAAATTAAGAAAAGATTAAAACATACTATTATTTATTAGCTTATTCTCAAATTGTATTATAGTTTGATTGTTATATGGTATGTTGCGATATGTTTATGCAAATATACATACATATATATATATATATATATATATATATATATATATATATATATATATATATATATATATATATGTATGTATGTATATATATATATATATATATATATATATATATATATATATATATATATATATATATATATATATATATATATATGTATATATATATATATATATATATATATATATATATATATATATATATATATACATATATATATACAGTGAGGTACACAAATATGTACAAGCTTGTACTTTGAGCACTTTTTATGTTATAGATATAAAAGTATTAAAGCAAATTCAAAGTTTGTGTTTGTAGTATATTCAACAAAGCAGTGTAAAATTCAAAACTTAAAGCATCAATTGCTAAGACAAAAATAAAGAAAACGAAAACCACCCCAATGTAATCAATTTTCCACCGTTTACAAAATCTTTCGGAATACGAATATTTTTAATACGTAGTCCAAGGCCCTTTATTTTGTAAGACATCATTTTACGTGATTTGGCATACTCTTCACCAATTTCTGTACAGTTTCTTTTGGAATATTCTTCCATTAATTTTGGATCCCTTGCCAAAGCTCGACCAAATTGGTAGGGGCTGATTGGTTTTGATTGATTGGACATTTCTTTATTACTTTTATATTTATGATTGGATTTTCGTGTCATGCTGTCATGTTATTTTTGTTTAGCATTTCAGAATGGAAAGTCTTACGTCCTGAATCGCTTCGCTCTATGGGCTTTTGAAAAGTTCCAAGAAGATCCGACGTTTTCGAGGCAAATTTTGTTTAGCGATGAGGCCCATTTCTGGCAAAATGTAAATCGTGTGATATAACACTGTTAGACTTTTTCCTGTGGGGATATGTCATGTGTAAAGTTTATGCGGATAAACCCCGCTTCGATTCAGGCCTTGAAGGAAAACATCACGCGTGTCATTCGCCAGTTACCAGTCGAAATGCTCGAACGTGTCATCGAAAATTAGACCATCTGCGACGTAGCAACGGCCAACATTTGATAGACATAATCTTCAAAAAATGAATGCCAAGGAATGTTCATATCAAATGATAATAAACATTCTCCATTAAATTTAAATTTTCTGTGTTTTTTTTTTAAAGTAGGGAACCTCGAAATGGATCACCCCTTATATATATAATATATATATATATATTCTAAATAATATATATATATATATATATATATATATATATATATATATATATATATATATATATATATATATATATATATGTATTCCAAATTAAAATATGTTAATTTAAGAAAACGGGCTATCAGGGCTTGTCCCTAACTAAAACACTAACCTAAGTAGATAGATACGAAGAGTGCTGATGACGGACGTACCTGTCTAGAAAATGTGCATTCCGCTCTGCTGGTGTCTAAAAATTTAATATTCCCAATTTTTCTTAATACTATCATCTAATTTGTAATTTCTTTTCTAGAGAGAATAAAACGAACTTAAGCTTGACTATAAAATTCATAGATATTACATAATTTTATGTCAGGTGTCAAAAGTTACAACTAACTTTTCTTTTTCTAGATATACATACATACATATTTGTTTAAGATATTACAAAAACAGTTTTCAATTTCTGTTCCTGAATTTAAATAATTGTCAGTTAATTAGCAACAAAAATATAAGAAAATATTTATTCAAAATACATTTTTGTTTATTATCAAAGGCCCCCAACCAAAAAAAATAGTTAAAATGAAAATGCATTGGTTTGCTAAATATTTAGCAAAGTGACACAAAACCTACATTGTTGAAAGCTGGTATGCTACTGATTTAAAATTTTTACATGTTTTGTTCTTTTTGTGAGATTCTGGTTGAGATTGTGTATGTGCTCACAGACCCTTATGGGTTTGCGTGGGGGCTCTTGTTTATTAGACATGCATATGTAAATCGGTTTTGAATTTTCTGTGGTTTCTGAGTTTCCTGGAAAGAAATTTTATAATTTGTAAGAACTATTTTGAATTTTAATTCAAATTATTTCTTGCCATTTATATATAGTATGGTTTAAATCAGGGCTCAAGAACCCTTACTTATTTCTCCTCAAACAACTATCTTTCGCCGACATGCTGATATATTTAGTACTAGCTGTGCTCGCCACTTCGTTGGCATCCTGACAATATGTTGGTCGGCTTTGCTGTGAAAGTAATGCACTCCAAAGTTTAAGACTCTTGCTTTTATAGTGCTTCAGTTATTGTTAATGTATTAATTATATAAAGATACCCATCCCTGGGTAATTACTAAAGGAACAAAGGCTTTATATTAAATTCTAGAATTATTGTTTATTTTTGTTAATAGTCTTCTTCTTCGCTTGTGTGTTCAGGTTTGCGGTACCTTTAAATCGGTAAAACTGCGTACTTTCACTACTTTTTCTCTTGGAAATGAGATATATCTCCTCATAAAATTTATTAAAATTTATCCAGTAGCAGACAGAAAAAAATTCTAAAAATTGCTGTTTTGTATTCCATTTCGATTACTATCTGCACCAGCAACAAAATTTTCGAAAAATACGTCATGTACAGAAATGATTATGTTACAGATTTATTATATGTATAGATACAGAAGATACCTGTATATATAACATAGTACAACATTTTTGAGGTGATTGATTCGGGACTTAATTCTGATAATTGTTTATGAAAGTAGCCGCAAAAAGAAGAACCTGCTGCATCATTCGTTTGGTCATGGTACATCAAATAATAATTTAAAAATTAATTTGAAGTTAGTAAGTATCGTATAGGGGGAATTTGCCAAATCATAAGCATAATCTTCATTCAAATTATTCTGCAGGTCTCTTTGTATATTTATTTAGCAGATTTGCCATTTCTTTTTACTAGGTAATACATTTACTTTGTATAGAAGGTAATTATTATGGATGTTGAAACATAGGTTTTATATAAAATTCCATTATTGTGAAATTCTGTTAATAATGTTTACAAAAATAAATCGTTAAAATTGTGTACATTTGGCTTTTTATCTCCAATTGCTCTTGCAATTAAGATATTTTTACGGGAAACAAGTAATCTATATTTGAATCGAGGTACTAAGGTACAACCTCTTAAAATTGTATAAAAATGCATCCACTAGTTTCACAGTGATACAGAGACACACAGGCAAAAATTCCAAAAATGTTGTTTGGTGTTCCATATAGATTAGTAATCTGCACTAGCAACAACATTTTGCAAAACTGTTTCGTATACAGACGCGGCCGTATTATATTTTTATGATATGTATGTACTTATATACATAGATTTACTTTTAACACACTAAATACAATATGCACATATAGTATGTAGATCATCCATTGATACAACAGAATACAAATTCTTTTTGTTTTATTAATTTCGTAGTTTTTAATCTTTTTTTTTTTTTTTTGGTCTACATTCCATTGTGTTGAAATTGCAATTTTCAACTTTAAGTAATAAATATATACCCAAACCAAATCCTTAGTGGTAATAGGCAGACAATGGGATAAGAAATGATTTCATTGTATCAAAATAATTCAGTACAATAGGGGTTAAAGTAATGAAAGAACTATGCAACAAAAACACAGCAACAAAAGATAAAAAGGCAAGACTCATATTTTTACCGCAGGCATTATATTCATTATCTATGACTACAGAAAAAGCAAAGTTGTTAGAAAGAAGGCAAGCAGGAAAGTAGGTTCTAGGTAGCTGATATTTATCTTTTTTGTTTTGTTTTCGTTGTGTGCTGTACACAACTACAGTATAAATTAACCGATATATAATAACTTTCACTTTTTCCGCATACAATTTACAAAAGTTAGAATTGCCAGAAAAAAAAAAACAATATAAACGTACATTAATAAGTATATAGAACGTAGGCCGTAACTAACTTTTTCAAAACAGAAGTATCCTCTATTTAAACCGAGATACAAGGTACCTTCACCACAAAATTTTGTTAATTTTATCCAAGTAGTTTTCACGTGATGCGAACACAGACAGTGGTTCCTGCTAGTGTAAGAGCGTAGATAAATTCGAAATTTGAAGTGTTTGAGTCTTAATTTTTTTTTTGTTTTATTCAAATTGACATATTTTACTTTATTTATCAATAGATTCTATTTTTTTTAGAAAATATCTTTGCATAAAGTAGCCATAAATGTATGTGTACTCAAAAAAGTAGATTTATAACACCTAAAAGTTTGAAGACCTATAACTTTAAGGCCCATTATTATAGCTTGCTTTTAGCTAAGATTAGGATTTTGTTGGAGCGATAAGTAGTTTTTCGTTATAATAATGAGGATAATGTTCATTGCTATAACTTGTCCTTATAGTACGTGATAGTTAAAGTGGGTTTTAGCTTACTTTTAAGAAAGAAAAACTATTTATCGCTCCAACAAAATCCTAACTTTAGCTAAAGGCAAGTTATAATAATGGGCCTAAAAGTATTTATAAGAGTCATACTTACGTATTATACATTTTTAAAAAGGTAATTTTATTGCAAATAAAACAGTGTTAATTTTTTATCAAAGTTGTTAAAGAAAAATTTCAACCAATTATTCGATCCATCTTAAAATTTAAAGAAATAAGATATTAAGATGGAACTACAATTTTTCCTCCACTCCCCTTCACTAAGATATTGGTACAGGTATCTAACTATATGTTTCACCTAAAAATTTTAGCTGCTAATACTTGCTAACCTGCAAAATATTTACAAAATACTTTAAGAACTATGTTTTGGAATATGCATTGTTTCAGTTTTTTGTGTATATTGGTTGGTACATTTGTTGAATAAAATTGGATTTAGCATTGCAATACGCACTATTACTTTTAAAAAAGTATGTGGATATGAACATCCGTTTTTTATAGAAATTTATATTTAATAATAAGCATTTGCATACTTAGATCTTATATATATACATGTACAGGAATATGTTTTTAGACACTTAGCGGTTATTTAAAAAGGAGAGAATAAAAAAAAAATATTGTTTAAAAAAGATTATTTTATTAAATAACTTAATGTGAAGATTATAAGCTATTTAAGAAAAATGGTTTCAATATTACATCATTGTCTTTAAAAATAGCTGTTTTATAGTATTAACATCACAGGCTCTTCTTAAATACCGATTAAAAAACTGCCATTGACACTTTCATTTATAGAACAAGAAAATAAGTTTTTTGACGTTCTTATGAATATTTTCATTACTTACTGCCCTATTTTAAACCAGATTTTATTACGTGTGAAAAAGGATAATAATTGCGGTTTTAAAAAATCTTTTTTACAGAAAGAATTTTAGGGAATTTCCAAAAAACAGGTAAAATAGTACTCATAAATAGTATTGCTTAAAAAAATAAGCAAAACATTTTCAATTGCATCTTGAAGGGAAAATTGTTTCATTTACAATGTCAAATTTTAAAAAACAGAAACATTTTGTAAATATTACTATATGCCCTCTTCGATACACAAACTCCTTATTAATGGGAAAGGAGATTATGGAACATTTTGGGATGATTCCCATTGGCGTTCTTTCAGAGGATGCACAGGAATTAAGAAATAAATACTACAAGGAAACACGACGATTCACCCTAGAAAAATGCTCGAGATAATTACCTATCACACTCTTCAGATCCATACATATCATATTATCCTTAAGAAATTAATATAGCAAGTATGTCAAAACACTGGATGATGATGCTATAAAGCTCTTAGAAAATGCTTAATACTTGCATAGTGTTCAAGGCGACTGCGAAGATTAAAAATGTTGAAATATAAAATGTTGAACAAACAAAATTGTTATAACATAATGTAAATAAGTTTATGAATCTATTATTGTATAGATCGCAGGTATACTTTTTTGTTTCTAACTAGAGTGGCCCTACACTCAATTTTACCATACCAAATGGAAACAGATATTTGTATGGATATATTACATAAATAGTAAAAATTCAAAGTATATTCGAATCGCAAAATTAATTATTTTCGTTTTGGGGTGTTAGGTAAACTACACCTTGCCCTTCCCGATTATGCCAAAAATGTATACATTTCTTCATCTTCATAAACGAAAGGCACATACTAAATTTCAAATGGAAACAGATATTTTTATTTATTTATTTATTTAATATTAGTCTATACATACAATCCTTACAGACGATTTAAAAATACATATTAACTTAATCTTAAGAAA
>OX451220.1:22387323-22477519 GCA_949628195.1 Phasia obesa
CATCTCTAATTTCAACTGGATCAACATATGAGCCTACACCTTTAATAACTACCTGTAGACCTTTACTACTCTTCAGCTGATAGGTACAGAAGTTCTTTTTGCAGCTTTCAAACTCGTTTACTGTTTTACTTACGATAACTGTTTTCATCAATAAATTGTATTTTTGTTACATCAATGTTGTCACGCTTAATGGGAATTCCATAAAATGAGTTCTCACCAATAACTGAAATTAACTTCTTTATTAAGTCGCTCGAGTTTTTCTCCCTTAAATAAATTGGAGGTGGTTTAAACGACCAGGGTGCCGTTTAAGATTCAATTGTTTCGCTATCTAAGATAGCAAAACGATTGTGGGAACTTATTCCGTTAGAGTTCTTATCTTTATGTACTTTAGACATTGGTGCAAGCTGCGAAGATTTAGGCCTTCGACCTCTTTTCAATACAGTTATGTATCTGTCCATTCCCACTTGCGTCTTAGCTTTTTCTACACTATTCATATTAGTTTTGGTAATATTGTGTTCAGAAGGCTACTTTTTTGTAGTTATTTCATTGTCATCGCTTAACAATAGCGATGAACAAGATTGAGCTCGTAAACCTGGCGTAGCATTTATCCACAAATTATTTTAAGTTTTTTGTTTTTATTTAAATCAAAATTGTCAAAATTAAAGAGGATCATTAGCCCCTATTATTTTTGTTTTATTTTTAAAGTAGCAATACAATAATGCTGTAAATACAATAATGTTGTAAAAAAAGAATGAAAAAAGAGAAAAAAAATTACAGACAACTTTGTTGTTGTATTAAAACAAGTTTGTTTTTTGCTTTTGGTTGAATTTATTCATACAATTTGTTTTTGTTTTTTTGTTAATGGCGACCTTAAAAAAAATCGCGTTCGCACTTATCAACCCACAAACTAAAACTGTCATTATTTGTAATTAAAAATATTTTTTCAAACTTAAGGCCGGGGCACATAGAATCCGTCATACGTTATACTTTAACGTACTCAACTAAAATCAAAATAACAACGGAAGAGGTTGACACAATGAGTACTTTGTTGACGGATATTAAATCAGAAAAGAAAACACGAGAAAAGCTTTTTTCTCCATTTTACTGTATTAAATTAAATTATTTTGTTTTATTTTGTTTTAGTTTTGCTTCCACTCAACACAAGAATTTAAATTTGAGAGAGAGAAAGAAAGAGAAACCAATTTATAGCTTTCAACGTACGTCAAAAGTTAAAAGCTGCCCAACTTTCGAACTTTGTGTTAACGGAGACGTACTGAGTGTGACAACACTCATTAGAAAAGCTGTATATCAACTTTCTTGTACGTTGAAAAAGACGACGTATAACGTATGACGGATTCTAAGTGCCCCGGCCTTTAGAGAGAGTAAAACGAACTAACTTCAAAATTTAATCTGATTTTTACAAATTGTACTGTATATCCAGGGCTACACTTGGTCCAAAACAGCAATTCCTTGCATAAATAGAAATTTTATGATTTTAACTATTAGGTAATTTTTGGATAAAAATATGATTTTTGGCGAGACTTAGATCCTTTAGCGAACTTGATTCATTTCTTTCAGATTGTTTGTGAATTTTTGGTTTTAAGTAAAATATATTTTTTTTATGGTAATTACTATTTTTAGCAAAATTTTAGTTTTCTTGAAAAACCTCACGCTGCTCTCACATAAAAAATTTTCTAGTTTATATGCAAGGTACGACGCCTACTGTTCCTATCCAATCTGTTTTTTGCTAGACTATATGTATTAACACGATAATAATTTTTTACCTTTTATGGGAGGTACCACATTCAAATCCACTCTGTATTTTGCTAGACTATGCACATTAGTATGAGTATTACTTGTGCAAAGTTTCAAGACTATCCCTATTGTAGTTCTGTAGTGACCCGACAACCAGCTAGATACAATCAAATTCATTTTGTAGAGTGGCAATAGAACAGATCTCCTCAACTCAAATCTAGGCATAAAGATTAAACGAAACGGCTAAGACAGCTACGAGTACTAGAATATCGATGAGTAGCATCTCTGAAAAATTATTTTGAAGACCTCGACGCAATTTCGCGATGATGTCTGTGGGTGGATGGGTGTGTATGCCACTATTTCCTTACCCACAAATTTTGTGAACCCTACAGGTCATACCGTATGACGTTTGGTATATGGCGATTAAGAGTTGTGTAAATTCTTGGCATAATCGGGGAGGGGCAAGGGGTAGTTTACATACTCCCAAATTTTGTAAACGCTCTACAGGTCATATAGGTTAAATTACATCAATTAAGGGGATACCCTTCAATATACAAATGCAAATTTTATTATATAAATAAATGAAGTCACCTTGGGACACCGTTTAATTTTTAAGTTTATTTTTGTATTATTTACATATGTTATTGGGAACTACAGTGATTCGCAGTTTTTTAAATTTTAAAGTTGTTCACTTTACACTGAACCAAAAATCTACCTAAATACTGTAAAATGGGGTGTAGAATTGAAGAAAAGTAGGTTATTATACAGCTAACAAATTTTTTAGTCAAATAGCTTATTGGTTTTTTTTTTAATTCGACTAGGGCGTAGCACCTCCCATACGAAGTAAATATTTATCATCGTAGAGCTCGATAACGGTAATAGGTAGCGCCTTGAAATTTTGTACTCATAACCTCTAAATTAACATACTTAGTTTAGAGAAAGATAGACTGGATTGGAATAGTAGGAGTGGTACCTCCCATACAAAGTGAAAAAATATAATGTTCATGACGGACTGCAATAGATAGAGCCGTGAAGCTTAGTACGAGTAACTTCTATGCTAATGCGCATAGTCTACCAAAATACAGAATTAATTGCGACAGTATCTACTAAGGGAAAAAAAACGTGCTAAAATAAAGATTTTATGCTTGAAATCAAGAATTTCAGTTTCAAAAGTCTGTTAAGAGCGAAATTCTTTTTATTTCATTCTTTAATGCTTTAAATCTTTTTTTAGTTAGAAAAATTGGGAAAAATCCACTGATGAGCTAGTTGAGCACTAGCGAAATAGCTAACTGGATAGGCTTTCCCCATAGTAATCAATTTCGATTATTATATTTTTTGGAAATAAATATTTTATAATCATAAAATATTTATTTAATAAATTTACAAAGGAATCATGCGTGACTAAAAATAAATAATTTAAATAAAGATTGCTTCCTATTACTAATCTTAAATCAAGATTTAATTCTCGTTTTTTAAGAATTAAATTCTTGTTTTAAGATTATTTTTAGTACTGAATTCTTAAAAATTGTCATGTTTTTTACCTTAATTCCAATGTTGAAATAAAACAAGTTTTTATTTTTTAATTTGTTATTTATTTGTATTTACATATACATATCGTCACCTAAAACGCAAAAGAACTTAACTAACGATAGTAATTATTAGATATCATTATTAAAATCACCTTAACGTTTTTCTTAGTTGGAAAAGCTTCGGAAATTGCTGTCAATATAGTGTTAAAATCGTGCACACGAAGTGTAAGATCCTTTTTTAATACTTCCTCAACTATGATTCTGATAATCTCATCTCGCTTATCTTCGTCTATTCCAAACTAAAATGAAACTAATTAATGGTGACACTTATTTTTCTTTCTTTATTACCTCTTTCTTTTTTCACGCAAACAATTTTTCACGGAACTCCATTCTAGGTCCCAGTGGAGGAATTGCTTCGTTTATGTCTTCTTTCTTCATGTATCGTGAACTTTTTAATGTTACTTTTGAGTCTGGAATAAATAAATGTATGAATGTGAACACTGTGCTATTTCTACATACTTATAAATATTTAGAAACACTTACCCTTGAGATATTTGAAAACAGACTCCATCTCAAACTCTTGCAAAAGGTTTTGAAGCAAAGCGTAGTCTGACAACTCCGACGCAACTTCCTCTGGCATGCTGATCAGCTCATAACCTTCACTTGTCATCGGTAATAAAGTGTCACTCATTGGAATGGTTATAAGCACCATTTCGTCGTTGTTTTGGCTTTCCATTGTGACTTGTATTTAATCAAAATTAATACTTTTTATAAATTTTTTCTCAAATGTATCTTCTTTCATCAGCGTTTTACAATTTGTAAACGACATGTTTTCAGTGATGCTAAATTTCAGAAAAAATCAAGAATTAAATCCTAATTTTAAGAAATACTTTCTCAATATTAAGATTACGTTCTTGATTACAAGTATGCGTTCTCAAGGTTTAAGATCACATTCTTAAATTTAAGATTACAAACTTAAAATCAAGATTGCATTCTTAATTTTAAGAATTTATGCTTGAATTCGAGAACGTCAATCTTAGTGCCCAAAATTCAAGATTGAAAATTTAAGATTTCTACAATCTATAACAGTGTTGGGATTTGTGGTACAAATGTACCAAATTTGGTACAAGCGACACATCAGTGGTACACTGGTACACTTAATGCTTTTTTGGTACAATTTCATATAAAATTTATTTAATAAATTTTTTTATTTAATCTGACATTTCTAACTTCATAGTTCTCCAACCCTGTCTAAATTGCAACATTCTTGATTTATATTCAGGATTATTATTATTTACTCTGCTAAACCTATTATGTATAAGTAATAGGTAATTAAGTTACGTTTTTGCATCGCTTTAATCAGTTTACGGCATTATTCGGCTGATATATTTTTTCATTCTGTCTGATGAGAAATCGTAAGGTCTTTTTGTTCTTCCAAATAGCTCCAGGCATACTTAATCGGATGAAGATCCGGTGACTTTAGCGAAATTTCAAGCACTTGATTGTAATTGTAGTGTAGCCAGATCCTAACATTGCACAGTGTAAAGAGCCAACTGTAAAGGGCTAGTTCGATTGATCCAAAATTTGACATTGGCATAGCAGAAGAGTATCTGAGTTTCAGTTTTAAAGCTAGGGATCATTCACTAACCAGTGGTGGCACGATGTGACCTTAAAATTGAGAAATTCTCACCATCAAATTTTTTTGGGGCTTGGCATTTTTTAAATTTTTGTTACATTTTTCAAAATTTTATATCGTCTTAAGATCTATTTGGTATTAGTATATTTTTTCAGTTTTTTTTCGCTGAGTTAACAACTAGATGATTTTCAATTTAAAAACTTCAATATTATTGCATTTTTGTGTATTTTAGCCTAAAAAGAGCCATTAATCTTTTTTAATAAAAGAAATTCTTAAGGAATATATAAAAATTTTATATTTTAAACCATATTTCGTGTAAAAGTGATCCTTGTAGAATATTTAGATCCTTCAATTTGATCGATTTTACATCGAAATTTTGACGTTAGCCCAAAATACCAAAATGATCGGAAAAAGAAGACTGCTGTAAAAAAGCTATATATATTTCCAATTATCTCTGAATGTATTTCATGAACCCTAGTCCATATGTAAGCTTTATGGAATTGCAGGATTTCATTAACCTTAATGTATACGATTTGATTTTCGTTGACTAATATCCACAGAAAAGAAATTCAAGGAATCAAGGTCAATTATCTACACTTTAAAATTAAATAGTATTCAAGTTTTAATTAAATAGTATTCAAGTTTTAATTAGCATATTTTAATGTCGATCTACCGTATGTATGTTTAGCTTGTGTTTTTCCATAATGTCAAATGTTGGTACAATTGATGCTGGTTTGGTACAATTTTATCACTGGTACAGTACAATTTAAACATTGTCAGATCCCAGCACTGATCTATAATCAAGAATTTTCTTCTTAAATTTAGATCGTCATTTTTCTCTTAGTGTAGAGATCTACATTAGGTAGCGCCTTATAATTTTGGGCGTGGTAGGTCCCATACAAAATTTTTTTCAAGGACTGCAAGTTTGGAAACAGGAGGCAGGATACCAGTGCTAGAACGGACATCAGCACGACGTATAATATCATCTTTACCCTTGTATACCTCTTCCACTCGACCTCGTCTCCAATCTTTTCGGGATACTGCAGGATCACAAATGATAACCAAGTCACCAACGGCAATGGGCTTTGTGCGTTGACACCATTTGGAGCGTCTGGTCAACGTGGGCAAATATTCTCGGATCCAGCGATTTCAAAAATGATCGCGTAGTTGGCGAGAGATGCACCACTGCTTTCTCAATAAAATAGGCTCTTCCGCTGGCGCTCCGGCAGGAGTTTGGGTTGTATTTGGGCAACCAAGTAGGAAATGATTAGGCGTTTGTGGTTCCTCATCTTCGTGGCTCAACGGCAAGTGTGTTAAGGGACGAGAGTTCACAATATTTTCTGCTTCGATTAGGAAGCTTTGACGCGTGTGTTCACGAGGGGCAGACTCTTTCAATGTTGACTGTAGCACACGTTTGACGCACTGTACCATTCGTTCCCATACACCACCTTCTGCAGGATTATGTGGACAATTGAACTGCCAGTCGATACTTTTCGATGATAGTTCATCTTCAATACGGGCCACATCAAATACCTCACTGAACCTCTTAGCGACTTGGTCAGCACCAACAAAATTTTTACCATTGTCGCTTCTGAGCCTTGTAGGTACGCCACGTCGATTTATAAAATTACGTATGGCAAGGATGCACGCATCTGTGAACAGGTCGAAAGCAACTTCTAAGTGGATGGCTCTTACGGTTAGGCAGGTAAATAGAGCTACCCATCTCTTTTCATGGCGTCGACCAATGGTTACAGTTAGCGGCCCGAAGAATTCCAACCCAGTATAGGTAAAGGGCCTAATATATGGCGTTAGTCTGTCTTCTGGCAAAGAACCCATAAGCGGTGGCACTGGCAATGTACGACTGCAAATAAAACATTTAGAAACACACTTATGTAAAGTTTTTCTTAAGCGTGGAATCCAGAACGATCTTCTTATTTCACATATTGTGGCTTCGAAATTCTGATGTTTCATCTTCTCGTGTACATGGGCCACAAACAACTCAGTGACGGGATGTGACGGCAATATAATCGGACGTCTTATTTCCAAGGGCAACCAACTAGCTGCGTCTACACGGCCATTAACTCGCAGTAGTAAATTTTCGTCCAAGTATGGAACCAACGCATATAATTCACTAATTTTGGGCAAATTTTCTTCGGATTTTATAATTTCAATTTCGGTATTAAATTTTTCTTTCTGGGCTTGGCGACGAAGATAAATTTCCGCAGTTTTTAGTTCAGCAGCAGTCAAACTATTTCTTTCATCATGGCTTACTTTCTTTTGCCATCGACTTATGAAACGTAACATCCAGGCAACTGTTCGTTTTAGCTTCAAATAAGAAGAAAATCAATAATAGGAGGAATATTAATTAATAAAGCAAATTTTGGACGTAGCTCCTCAGTATCAAGGCTAGCAGGGCTTACATTCACAGCTTTGGGCCATTCATCTTCACCACCATAAAGAAAATTAGGGCCACTGAACCAGCTGCATTCATTCGAAAAGTCGACCTGAGACTTCATCCTAGTGGTTTCATCAGCAACATTGATATTGGTGGGCAGCCATCTCCAATCTGCTGGGCTAGTGGAATCTAGAATTTCTGTGATTCGATGGGCAACAAAAGGCTTGTATCTACGACTTTCTGAGCCTATCCAATTAATCACAGTGGAGGAATCGCTCCAACAAATAAACCGAGAAACCATCATGGAATGCTCCTTCAAAATCGTATCCAATAATCGAGTAACCAAAAAAGCAGCCTGAAGTTCGAGCCTTGGAATACTCATCGTTTTTAGAGGGGCACATCTCGTTTTTGCAGCTACGAAGGATACTTCAACTTTTCCATCAGGATATATGGACCTCCAGTATGACGCCGCACCAAATGCATCCTCACTAGCGTCGACAAAAACACGTAGCTCCAGACGGATAGGAATGCCATTTCCAAAATAACATCGAGGCACTTTCACATTAACAACATTTTTTAGCTCTTGGCGCCAAATATTCACATGTCATATAAGTCATTGGGCAAAGGGTCATCCCATCGGACATCGTACCTCCATACCTCACCCATCAACAGTTTAGCCGTAATCATAAAGTTGCTCAATAGACCAAGTGGATCGAAAATAGACATTACCACACTAAGCAACTCTCGTTTTGTAGTAGCCTTCAACCCATTTATGACATCAGCATTCACGTTGTGGAACCTCAACTCAAACCTGAAAGTATCATCTTTAGGTTGCCAGTACATACCTAGGACTTTTTCTGACTGCAGCTCGTTGATATCGCTGGAAAAGTTCACCGGCTTCTTCATGGCTCTTAAACCACAATTACCTCAGACGAATTGGATGAAAAATTTCTTAGCTCAAATCCAGCTGACTTATGGATGTCACGAACTTGTTGGGCAACTTCAATAGCTCTTTCAGGTGTTGGAAAACTGTCGACGAAATCATCCACATAATGATGATCCATGATAGACTTCACCGCACGAGGGTATTTTTCCCGATAGCTAAGGGCGTTGGTTTCTTTGACATAATGGGCTAGGCAGGGCGAACAAGCAGCGCCAAATGTCATCACGACCATCTCATAAGTATCTGGAGGCTTGCTGTCATCATCGCGCCAAAGGAAGCGTTGGGAACATCTGTCTTCAGGAGCCACAAGGACCTGGTGAAACATATCTTTAATGTCGCCGCAAACTGCAACAGCTCCAACTCGAAAGTTGAATAAAATAGACGGCAGAGGCTGATATTGCTGAGGACCCTTCAACAGTTGCAGCAGCATCAAAAACTAGCCGAAGCTTTCCAGGCTTGTTGGGGTTGACCACTCTAAAGTGAGGAAGATACCAAGTTCTAGGGCAAACACCAGAAGCTTCATTAGGCAACAATTTCCTTACATACCCCCTTGACACGTAATCGTTCATGATGGACTTTTAGGCCTCACCAAATTCCGGAATTCTCTTCATTTTCCTCTCAATACCATTGAGTCTATTTAGAGCCATGGAATAACTGTCTGGCAGGACTACATCATCAGAGCGCCACAAGAGCCGGGTTTGAAATCTTCCTTCAACTTTCACAGTAGTATTCATCATTATTTGACGAGCTCGAGCAACCTCCTTCGATTCTATGACCGGTAAGACCTTCACTCCAAAATTTTCGATTTCAAAATAATTTGCCACCAAGTCGTAAAGTGTCTGCTCAGGCTGAACTGTCAACAAGCATAAATTAGAGTTTGATGGCTTACCCCTCATCGGACCAAAAACGACCCAACCCAATGGTGTGTTGGCAGCATAGGGACCACTTTTTTCCAAAGGCACAATTTCATCAGGAAGGCCAAGATGGCAGTGATCTAATCCTATCAGGACTTTAGGGGCCACACCATTGTATAATTTAATTGGTAAACCAGGATGAGCGCTTAAATCCATATTGATACTCTGAGCCGGCAATTTCGAATTCGAGACACCATAAACATTTTTTAAAGCATATTTTCTTTGCTCACCAATCCCACTTACTTGCAGATCAACTACATATGCCATTTCTTCAGATTCCTTTCCAGCGTACCAGTGCAAGTTCAATTTACTTTGATTCCCCCGGAGGCCCAGTTGCCTCACCAAGGAGCTGTCCACCATAGTAACCGAAGAAACTTCATCCAACAACGCGTAAGTTTCAACCTTGTTACTAGGACCATAAAGTACAATAGGCACAACTCGAAACAGCAGTACGCTCTTATCTGCAGGACGGGATACACAGCTCAAGACAGACGCACTTCCATTTGATGAACCACTTGGGGCTTCTGACTCACTTGGCCCAGAATATTTTTCGCGATTATTATTAATTTGTACATCATGTAGTAATTTGTTATGTTTTCGCAGGCAACCATCGATCGGACACTCTTTTCGTTTACGGCAACTCCTACTAGGATGTCCCGAGCAAAGACACGAAAAACATAACATCAATTTCTTCACATTAGACCATCTGTCAGGTACACTCAATGAACTAAATTTTTTACACTCAAATAATTTATGATTACCCTGGCACATAGGGCATTCTTGTTTATGTTGACCATCAACGGCGTGGAGGACAACTTTTCTTTTAGGTTCACTATAATTTCGATTACTACTCACCCCTTGAATAGTTTGCACCAAATCAGCAACATCTTTGAGCCACCTGTTAAAATCCAAAACCGTTGGATATGGCTTAATTGTTGAGGAATAGCGGGCCCACTCCATTCGTTTGCTCAAGGGAAGCTTACCAACCAATTCATCCATTAATGTAGGATTCGCTAAATGCTGTTGTCCATTGGCAGATTCCAAAAAGGTGGCAAGACTCTGCACCTTAACAGCAAATGGCACAAGTCGATCAATATCACTCTCACTAATGGGCTGAATTTCTTTCACTTGTTGGAGCTGACATCTGGACGACCATATTGAAACCGCAACTGCTCCATCACCACATTGACGTTATCAGGATGTATGAGCAACGATTTAACACTCTCCCTTGCATCACCCTTTAATGCCTTTTGGAGCCGAACACAATTTTCAAAATTATTGTAATTATAAACAGCAGTCGAATTATCCTCAGGTGTACCACTAAATTCCGGCAGGTCATATATTTTTCTGTGCACTGCCATCGAACCGCCATTTTGAGACACAATATTATTTGGCGGTAACATTTGTGTTAAAGGCGATTGGCTTGCACAAAAACCGGTACTATTTGCATTGCAGCTAACACACGAAAATGGCGTACGGCGATCAGTACAGTCAACGTTGGCTGAGACAGAATTTTCGATATTGGCTTTACTAGTACCCGTCACAGCTGGCGCCATATTGGATGGTTGGGGCACGGCTGAGGATGGTGTTGAATTGGCATTAACGGCAATGGACAAAACTTTCTGAGCAGTCAGCAACTGGACCTGGAGTGTATTAATTTGGCTTTGCAAGTCTTCCAAATTGATACCGGAATTGGGCTGGGGCATCGGAAGCTGTTGGCTAGGTTGAACCGTGGCTGAGGGCATGTTGGACGCGGCAGTGGAAGTGGTGGCTACGCTACCCGAGATTCCAGCGCAGGTGTAACTCGTAGACATTGCGACAGCGGCAGGGGCAGATAATATTTTATCACTTATTTGAGCAGTACTTACGATTCTCTTGGTTACTCCTGAGGTAGAAGGAACTACTGGTATAGGCATTGCTGTTCCGGCGGCAGAGGAACTGGTAGACAGCAAAGGAGCTCCAGCGGCAGTGGGAGCCAATTGCTGTGACGGCAGATATGTTCCGGCAGATGGAGAACCACTATTATTTTGGCTTGATGTTGTCTGGAGGAACCACTTTAAAAATTGTCAAATATATTTTTATTTAACGGCAGGCAATGTCCAATAAAAATTATTTATTCCGGCTGAGAAGGAACCACTTCAGCAAAAATTTATTTTCTCTTAGACAGAGAACCAATTGTTCCGGCAAGCAAGGAACCACAATAAATTTTTCCAAAGACCACAATGGTCAGCTGCGAAATAAAATTTGTTATCGCTGGCGGCGACGGTCGTTCGAAAAAGGGCGAATTTAACAACCAAATAAAAAGAGCCAAGTTTCTAATTAATTGGTTTAGGTGTTAATTGTAATATTTTTTAAATAGAAATAAATGTAAATATACATATAAGAACAAATGTACTTACCGCAGTGCTTTCCTTTAACGAACTAAGTTTAATTGTTAAAATAATTTAAAGTTGAGCCAAAAATTCTTTATGTATTAAATACATCAAAAAATAACGAGCCAACTTAACGAAACAAAAGCACTGCAGAATAATATTGTTACACATAAAACTAACTGATCATTTACAATCATACATATGTATAAACAGGAAAAAATGGAATAAAAATACATATTATGAATATACATAAATGATCAAGAGACAAAATAACAAGACATTTAGGCAACTCACAGACTGACAAATCAAAATAAATATATTCAAACAAAATAATAAATTAAACAATTATTGTAATTTTTGACCTTTTGAATAATTTTATAATTAAGTTTTTACGCTCTAGGTCTTTTTTATAAAAATATTGTAATTTATTTTATTTTTATATTAAATAAATTACAATATTTTTATAAAAAAGACCTAGAGTGTAAAAACTTAATTATAAAATAATAAATGTTTCCAGTTTTATGAGCCATTAAGCAACAATAGTAACTAGCATAAAAAAATATATTTTACTTAAAACCAAAACTTCTCAAACAATCTGAAAGAAATGAATCAAGTTCGCTAAAGGATCTAAGTCTCGCCAAAAATCATATTTTTATCCAAAAATTACCAAATAGTTAAAATCATAAAATTTCTATTTATGCAAGGAATTGCAGTTTTGGGCCAAGTGTACACAGTACAATTTGTAAAAATCAGATTAAATTTTGAAGTTAGTTCGTTTTACTCTATCTAAAGGCCGGGGCAAATAGAATCCGTCATACGTCGTCTTTTTCAACGTACAAGAAAGTTGATATACAGCTTTTCTAATTAGTGTTGTCACACTCAGTACGTCTCCGTTAACGCAAAGTTCGAAAGTTGGGCAGCTTTTAGCTTTTGACGTACGTTGAAAGCTATAAATTGGTTTCTCTTTGTTTCTCTCTCTCAAATTTAAATTTTTGTATTGAGTGGAAGCAAAACTAAAACAAAATACAACAAAATAATTTAATTTAATAGAGTAAAATGGAGAAAAAAGTTTTTCTCGTGTTTTCTTTTCTGATTTAATATCCGTCAACAAAGTACTCATTGTGTCAACCTCTTCCGTTGTTATTTTGATTTTAGTTGAGTACGTTAAAGTATAACGTATGACGGATTCTATGTGCCCTGGCCTTAAGTTTGAAAAAATATTTTTAATTACAAATAATGACAGTTTTAGTTTGTGCGTCGATAAGTGCGGTCGCGATTTTTATTAAGCTCGCCTTTAACAAAAAAACAAATTGTATGAATAAATTCAACCAAAAGCAAAAAACAAACTTGTTTTAATACAACAACAAAGTTGTCTGTAATTTTTTTCTCTTTTTTCATTCTTTTTTTAAAACGGCATTATTGTATTGCTACTTTAAAAATAAAACAAAAACAATCTCTCTTTAATATATCTTTATATAACAAAAATTTGGACAATTTTAATTTAAATAAAAACAAAAAAACTTAACATAATTTGTGGATAAATGCTACGCCAGTTTTACGTGCTCAATCTTGTTCATCGCGTTTGCTAAGCGATGACAATAAAATAACTACAAACAAGTCGCCTTCTGAAAACAGTGTTACCAAAACTAATATGGATAGTGTAGAAAAACCTAAGAAGCAAGTGGGAACGGACAGATACATAAATGTATTGAAAAGAGGTCGAAGCCCTAAATCTTCGCAGCTTGCACCAATATCTAAAGTACATAAAGATAAGAACTCTAACGGAATAAGTTCCCACAATCGTTTTGCTATCTTAGATATGAAAACAATTGAACCTTAAACGGCACCCTGGTCATTTAAACCACCTCCAATTTATTTAAGGGAGAAAAACTCGAGCGACTTAATAAAGAAGTTAATTTCAGTTATTGGTGAGAACTCATTTTATGTAATTCCTATTAAGCGTGGCAACATTGATGAAACAAAAATACAATTTATTGATGAAAACAGTTATCGTAAAAAGTAAACGAGTTTGAAAGCTGCAAAAGGAACTTTTGTACCTATCAGCTGAAGAGTAGTAAAGGTCTACAGGTAGTTATGAAAGGTGTAGGCTCATATGTTGATCCAGTTGAAATTAGAGATGGCCTCCAAAAAGCGGGATTTAAAGTAAAAAGTGTAGACAATCTCAGAAATCGAGAACGTGTCCCTCAACGTCTATTTCGCGTTGACTGGAACCTGGAGATATGATATGGAAAAATAACTAAACGCACCCTATTTATAATTTGAGATATCTGTTACACCGCAAAATAAGCGTAGAGGAACCGTATAAGCGATCAGTGTCTAAATTGCCAAGAATATGGTCATACTAGGGCTTACTGCAAGTTGCCTCCGGTTTGCGCTTTGTGTGGAGAGCTATATTGTTCCGCCCAATGCGACAAAGCAAGAGAGGATTTGAAAGTTAAAAAATGTAGCAATTGCGGTGGAAATCACACTGCTAACTACAGAGGCTGTCCAGTTTTTCCCATGGTAAGAAAACCACTCAAAAACTAGATACTCCTGCTAAGCACCCGTTATATCGAGCAACTGCTCATTGTCGTTAGTTAGCCCAATCAGCAACGCAATATGTTTCATACGCGGATATGTTAAAACCAATCATATTTCAGTATATAAAGCGCCACCGAAAAGTAATTCTACTCCAAATTTGTACCCAGAACCTAAAGAACAAACACCATCTGGTAACTACAATCGTCTCGAAGTGCATTCGTTAAACAGTTTTATGAGCTCTATGAGCAGCATGATGCAAGAAATGGTACGCATGCAATCTATGAGGTTACAGGCGGTAATAAACAAACCATGAACTGTTTAAAAATATGATTCTGGAACGCAAACGGCTTACGCCAACATAAAAATGAACTCGAATACTTTCTCAAGAACCAACAAATTGATGTCATGCTGATTTCTGAGACATACTTAACAATAAATATCTTTTTTAAAACCAATGGCTATATTATATATGATACCAAGGACCCCCGTGGAAGATCATGTGGAGACTCGGCAATACTTATTAGGGCCCGAATTAAATATTATTTACTGCTTGATTTTTTGTAAGGATTACCTTCAAACAACAAATATCTGTCTTGAAGAATTTCAACAAAGCTTAGTTATTTCTTCGATTTATTCACCTTCTAGATTTCAAATATCGGAAAGTCAGTATAGCGACTTCTACAAATCAATAGGTCCCTGTATCATAGATTCAGGCGACTACAACGCTAAACATACGTTTTAGGGATCACGCCTAATAACTCCAAAAGGTCGTGTTTTGTTTGACACAATTTCAAAAATGCGTCTGAATGCGATATCGAGTGGACAACCCACTTTCTTCGATTTATTCACCTTCTAGATTTCAAATATCAGAAAGTCAGTATAGCGACTTCTACAAATCAGTAGGTCCCTGTATCATAGATTCAGGCGACTACAACGCTAAACATACGTTTTGGGGATCACGCCTAATAACTCCAAAAGGTCGTGTTTTGTTTGTCACAATTTCAAAAATGCGTCTGAATTTGATATCGAGTGGACAACCCACCTATTGGCCTACTGATCGACAAAAAATACCTGATGTTATTGATTTTGGCGTGATTAAGGGTATTCCGCGGGATATGATTAAAGCTGAAGCGTCACTTGAATTATCCACAGATCTTTCACCCACTATCGTCTATATATGGGATAAACAAAACATCATATCACCAACGACTAGCACAAGCATTAATTGGTTGAAATATAGGAAGTATCTTAGTACTCATTGTTTCCGTGTGGAGTTGTCGATCTCCAATCGGACGCGTCCCCAGGTGGCGGATAGGGGGGCGAGTAGTGTCATATCTCCTGCGATTCACCACCATAATGGTCGCATGATGTATGACGTGGCTTGGGTAGAGCCCGGGCTCTGTGGATTCTGCTATACAGTTGCACAGGGTCTGGGCACTACAAGGTTGGGCAAATCAGCCCGTTTTCTGGAATCTCTTGGGCATGGAAAACATCCACCCATAATGGTGCCATGTGTGAGACATCTCAGAATGCTAGTCATCCACCTGGATACATTGAACAAATGGTTCAGGGGAGTGACTTGCATTTTTAAACGGGTCAGCTGATTCAGTTCAACCCGCAGACCAAAATTGACCCACTTGTAAGATGAAGGTGAGTGGCTAGTTAGGGGTAAAAGAGGACTAGTCTTTAACAGCTCCCCTCGACGCCAAGGCACGGGTCGGGTGTAAAAATTTAGTTGCCTAGTCCATGTACGCCGTCCCTGCATGGATGGTCTAACCCCTTACGCGCTCACTCGTGGCAACAAAAATGCAAAACTCAAACAAAAACAAAAAGAACAATATCGAAAACGAAAAGGACAATAACAACAATAAAAATAACAAAAAAGAACAAAATGTCGCTGAAGGGGAGGGGAAACCCTCGCCTGCTGAATGCAGTGGTGTCCCAACAGACCAACATAAACCGGCTGTTGAGGACAACTCAAATGCAGGAGACCAGCAGGGGAAACCTCAGCTGGCCAAATGCAATGAACACCCAGCTACAACTTCAGCTGTGGTTAACTCTAACGAGGTACCTCTCGACTTTTCAGTCGGTACCTCGAAGGCCTGTGCTGGTAATAAACCAGCAGTAATCCCTTCTTCGGGTGCCACGGTTAAACCCGTGTGCAACCCTGAGGTAATTTTGCCAGCTGAACCTTCTGCCCCGGCAGCAAATTCAGCCCAGGCACTCACTTGCGCCCAAACGGCAGTCGATGCAGCCCCCAAAGACCGCAAAAGCATATCTCGAAAGGCCTTCATTGAAGGGCGCGCCGCCCAACGTCTGGTAAATAAACTCGGAAGTTTGCCCTCCGATAAACTTTCAAAGGAAGAAAAATCTTCCCTTGCCTGGGCAAAGGTCTATTTAGCTGCTGCGGACAACTCCAATTCCGAAGTCGATGTAGAAAGACCATCTACATCGACAGCGCCGAAGAGGCAACGGTCGGGAGAGGAGAAGTCCCAGCAGCAAAATATCCAACCGGACACCAAAAGTCCAAAAACAACAGGCAGTATTACTCAGTCCAGAGTCGTCAATAGGCCTTACAGTGAGGTTGCTAAGGTGGTGAGGTTGCTAAGGTAAGTGAGGGTTCAGCTATACAACTCAAGCAGGATGTTACGTCCCTAGGGGAAGTGTGGCCAGGTGCGAGATTGGACGTGGTTCCGGTAGCTGAAATCCCTCGCAGACCGAGATCCGTCGCAATCGACGATTCTGGCGATCATCCGGAGATGAAATCGTGGCCTACCGACCAGTGACTGGAAGGTGGTGAAAGTCTCCGATCCGGTGGGTCTGACCAGAAAGGCGGTTGTTGTCCTTAATAAAGACTCTTTGTCACCACTTCGAAAGAAGCAAGGCAAAATATATTATGGATACGACAGTATCAAGCTGAGCATCTATCGAGGTGATGACAAAACCAACCCCGAAAGCTCCAGCGACCAACTGGTAGGGTCGCAAGGTAAAGGCGTGACTAAATGCATTAGCAAACTGCAGCCACAAACGAGCATTAATCCTTCGCCTTATGGAACGAGGTGAAGATATAGCGTTAGTCCAAGAGCCGTGGATCAACAGCGGCAAAATATGTGGACTTAACGCACGAGGCTACAAATTGATGTATGCAACAACAGCAGGTAACAATAACAAAAATATAAGAGCCTGTATTTTAGCTAGAGACCACCTCAATATCTTCATTTTATTTGATTACAGTGATGAAGATACGGTGTCTGAAGTATGGGAGGATGCAAAATCGGCAGTGTGGATATCCTCCACGTATATACCACATGACCAAGCAGAATCTCCACCCAACAGCCTGGTTAGCAAAATGGCCAGAGCAGCAAAGGCGAAAGGCGTTCCTTTAGTAATGGGCGCTGACGCAAATGCGCATCACCAAATTTGGGGTAGCTCCGACACAAACTACAGAGGTGAGTGTATCTTTGATTTTATATTTAAAAACAATCTAGAAATTGCGAATAGGGGGTCCGAACCTACCTTTGTTGTATCAAACAGGCAGGAGGTATTGGACATCACGCTAGTTAGCACACATCATGCACTTTTAATCGAGAATTGGAAAGTCTCAGATGACTGTTCCTTCTCCGACCATCGTTACCTGGTCTTCTCTATTAGTAGGAAGAAGGGTTCGACCATAGTCTATAAAAATAGACGCAAAACGAATTGGGAGGAACAAAGAGTTTTTTGCAGTGACATTGAAAATTTTTCTGATACTAACCGACTGCGTAAAATACTGGCCAAACAAGCGCCTATTCCTGGGTATATTCAAAAGGCAGACGGCACTTGGGCAACCAGTGCACAAGAATCACTGGAAGTTCTAATGGAAACCCACTTTCCAGGATGTCAATCCATTACGGGACGGCAACACAATTCCGTCCAAACTAACCTTGTACCTCATACCGTAATCATTGATGCGGATAGGCTGCAATGGGCCATAAAAAGTTTCCATCCCTATAAGGCTCCAGGGCCGGATGGCATAGTTCCCGCTGACCCACTTGTAAGATGAAGGTGAGTGGCTAGTTAGGGGTAAAAGAGGACTAGTCTTTAACAGCTCCCCTCGACGCCAAGGCACGGGTCGAGTGTAAAAATTTAGTTGCCTAGTCCATGTACGCCGTCCCTGCATGGATGGTCTAACCCCTTACGCGCTCACTCGTGGCAACAAAAATGAAAAACTCAAACAAAAACAAAAAGAACAATATCGAAAACGAAAAGAACAATAACAACAATAAAAATAACAAAAAAGAACAAAATGTCGCTGAAGGGGAGGGGAAACCCTCGCCTGCTGAATGCAGTGGTGTCCCAACAGACCAACATAAACCGGCTGTTGAGGACAACTCAAATGCAGGAGACCAGCAGGGGAAACCTCAGCTGGCCAAATGCAATGAACACCCAGCTACAACTTCAGCTGTGGTTAACTCTAACGAGGTACCTCTCGACTTTTCAGTCGGTACCTCGAAGGCCTGTGCTGGTAATAAACCAGCAGTAATCCCTTCTTCGGGTGCCACGGTTAAACCCGTGTGCAACCCTGAGGTAATTTTGCCAGCTGAACCTTCTGCCCCGGCAGCAAATTCAGCCCAGGCACTCACTTGCGCCCAAACGGCAGTCGATGCAGCCCCCAAAGACCGCAAAAGCATATCTCGAAAGGCCTTCATTGAAGGGCGCGCCGCCCAACGTCTGGTAAATAAACTCGGAAGTTTGCCCTCCGATAAACTTTCAAAGGAAGAAAAATCTTCCCTTGCCTGGGCAAAGGCCTATTTAGCTGCTGCGGACAACTCCAATTCCGATGTCGATGTAGAAAGACCATCTACATCGACAGCGCCGAAGAGGCAACGGTCGGGAGAGGAGAAGTCCCAGCAGCAAAATATCCAACCGGACACCAAAAGTCCAAAAACAACAGGCAGTATTACTCAGTCCAGAGTCGTCAATAGGCCTTACAGTGAGGTTGCTAAGGTGGTGAGGTTGCTAAGGTAAGTGAGGGTTCAGCTATACAACTCAAGCAGGATGTTACGTCCCTAGGGGAAGTGTGGCCAGGTGCGAGATTGGACGTGGTTCCGGTAGCTGAAATCCCTCGCAGACCGAGATCCGTCGCAATCGACGATTCTGGCGATCATCCGGAGATGAAATCGTGGCCTACCGACCAGTGACTGGAAGGTGGTGAAAGTCTCCGATCCGGTGGGTCTGACCAGAAAGGCGGTTGTTGTCCTTAATAAAGACTCTTTGTCACCACTTCGAAAGAAGCAAGGCAAAATATATTATGGATACGACAGTATCAAGCTGAGCATCTATCGAGGTGATGACAAAACCAACCCCGAAAGCTCCAGCGACCAACTGGTAGGGTCGCAAGGTAAAGGCGTGACTAAATGCATTAGCAAACTGCAGCCACAAACGAGCATTAATCCTTCGCCTTATGGAACGAGGTGAAGATATAGCGTTAGTCCAAGAGCCGTGGATCAACAGCGGCAAAATATGTACACTTAACGCACGAGGCTACAAATTGATGTATGCAACAACAGCAGGTAACAATAACAAAAATATAAGAGCATGTATTTTAGCTAGAGACCACCTCAATATCTTCATTTTATTTGATTACAGTGATGAAGATACGGTGTCTGAAGTATGGTAGGATGCAAAATCGGCAGTGTGGATATCCTCCACGTATATACCACATGACCAAGCAGAATCTCCACCCAACAGCCTGGTTAGCAAAATGGCCAGAGCAGCAAAGGCGAAAGGCGTTCCTTTAGTAATGGGCGCTGACGCAAATGCGCATCAGCAAATTTGGGGTAGCTCCGACACAAACTACAGAGGTGAGTGTATCTTTGATTTTATATTTAAAAACAATCTAGAAATTGCGAATAGGGGGTCCGAACCTACCTTTGTTGTATCAAACAGGCAGGAGGTATTGGACATCACGCTAGTTAGCACACATCATGCACTTTTAATCGAGAATTGGAAAGTCTCAGATGACTGTTCCTTCTCCGACCATCGTTACCTGGTCTTCTCTATTAGTAGGAAGAAGGGTTCGACCATA
Organism: Phasia obesa; assembly: GCA_949628195.1. Lineage (NCBI taxonomy): Eukaryota > Metazoa > Arthropoda > Insecta > Diptera > Tachinidae > Phasia > Phasia obesa. Next base: position 22,407,476 of record OX451220.1, read on the forward strand.
GTCTATAAAAATAGACGCAAAACGAATTGGGAGGAACAAAGAGTTTTTTGCAGTGACATTGAAAACTTTTCTGAGACTAACCGACTGCGTAAAATACTGGCCAAACAAGCGCCTATTCCTGGGTATATTCAAAAGGCAGACGGCACTTGGGCAACCAGTGCACAAGAATCACTGGAAGTTCTAATGGAAACCCACTTTCCAGGATGTCAATCCATTACGGGACTGCAACACAATTCCGTCCAAACTAACCTTGTACCTCATACCGTAATCATTGATGCGGATAGGCTGCAATGGGCCATAAAAAGTTTCCATCCCTATAAGGCTCCAGGGCCGGATGGCATAATTCCCGCTGATCTTCAGAATAATTTGGATCTGGTAACACCTTGGCTTTTAGCTATATATAAAGCTTGTCTATCCTGGTCTTACATTCCAGACCAATGGACAAAGTGCAATGTGATATTTATTCCCAAGGGAGGAAAAGTGTCACATGCGAGAGCAAAGGATTTTAGACCAATAAGTCTAACATCCTTTCTTCTCAAAACACTAGAAAGACTTATCGAAATCCACATACGGATGAAAATCGATAGGAATCTCCTTTCTCCGTCCCAACATGCTTACACAAAGGGCAAATCTGTTGAGACGGCGCTGCACTCGCTCGTGGGCTACATAGAGAAGTCCTTGGAGCATAAAAAATATACTATGGTGGCCTTCATGGACATTGAAGGAGCATTTAATAATATTAATCCGATGGCAATAACTCCCACACAGAGGTTGGGGTTGACCATTCAATCATCAGGTTCATAACAAACCTGTTAGGATATAGGGAAATATCATCCTTATTCGACTTAGCTGAAGCCACCAAGATACCAATAAGAGGCACCCCTCAAGGCGGAGTCAAGGCACCTACATTAAATTGGGTAACACTAAATCTATCTGATAGCGCGAAATATTTAGGCATAATATTAGATAGTAAACTATCCTGGAAAATTAATGTTCAGGCTAGAGCGTCTAAAGCTATGACAGCAATATATGTATGTAAGAAAGCCATTGGCATGACTTGGGGAATGAGCCCAAGGAATGTGAATTGGCTGCTTGAAGCAGTAATCAAACCAATATTATTTTATGGTGCAACTGTCTGGTGGAAAGCACTAGATATTAGGACAAACGTCTATATTATAGAAAGGGTGTTGCGCACTATGGCGATCCTTATAACTGGAGCCATCAAGTCAACACCAACGAAGGCGCTTTTTGCAATACTTAACAGGTTACCGGTAGATCTACTGGCCAGGTATGTGGCACTAAGGATAGCTGTTAGACAAAATATTGTAGGTGCATGGAACCATAGATCATGGGGACATGCCAATCTTCTGCAACAACGGATGTTATTCCTGAACTCTTAGACTACTGCACCCCGTCACCCTTCTTCACACGAAGATTCCACTTTGATTTGACGGAGGGATACTCTCTAACACCTCGAACTTTACTGGTTTACACAGATGGTTCCAAAAGGGAACAAGAGTGGGAGGTGGAGTCTATATAGAGAAGTTTGGGATCAGAATATGTTTCAGGCTTCCGAATGACTGCAATGTCATACAAGCAGAAATATCTGCTATTAAAAAGGCTTCTAACTGGCTAAAGTACCACAGGATATAAGACAGAGATATCTGGATTTGTACTGATAGTAAAGCCGCTATCATGTCCCTTATAGGTGTGTAACACATCAAATCTTGTCCTTGAATGCCGGACATCCTTAAATGTGATGGCGGATAATTCGACTAATCAAGGCAACTGTGCTGCCGATGAACTAGCCAAGAAAAGGAACGCTATTGCACGATGATGCCATAGACATCTATTGTGGCATTCCCCTCTCGGCCTGTTTGCACCGCTGGACCAAAAGAAAACGGTCTCGATATTTCGGCTGCAGAAAATGCAGATACGCGACTCAATAGCAATAATCACTGGTCATTGCTTATTTGGAACCCATGCAAGCAGGATGGGTATCTCTTATAATGACTTCTGCAGAAGTTGCCAGGATGAAGAAGAGGAGGAAACGTTTGAACACCTTCTCTGTCATTGTCCTGCATTAGAACACTGTCGCCTACAACACTTGGGACGACGATGTTTTGAAAGCCTTTCTTGTATTTCATCTCTGGAACCAATCAGGATTAACTCCTTTTTAAGGAACTGTGGTTGGTTTTCTAACCCTCTTCCAACTGAAGTGACATAGTTGCTCATCAATGCATGTCACGTCCAATAGAGCCTTCACAGCTAACAACTTCCCCGTCTATGACCTTCTACCCACTTATGTCTCTAAACTTCTTCCTCAGTCTATAATGAACTTTATTCTCTATCTTTTCTGTCTATCTCTTCTCTTATCTGCAGGTATCACAAAGGGACCAACATAATGGACCCGCTAGTACCGCTAAGATTTGAATTCGGTGATATTGAAAAGGCAATAACGCTTTTAAACACCAAAAAATCCCCTGGCGTTGATAAAACCAGTAACAAGATGATATTTGAGTTGCTGGTTTTTTAATGCCATTTTACGACTTGAGTACTTTCCCACAGAGTGGAAGATGTCCTTGATTACCATAATTCCTAAACCAGGAAAAGACCATACAAAAATTGAATCATACAGACTAGAGGCCTGCACAAATGTATTTAAACATCAAACATACCCTCATGTTTAAATGGTTTGCACACATATTCCTTGCATTACAACAACATAAAATACTATCGTTACTGTTCGTAGCACGAAGTAAATAGAGAAGTTCGTGTATGTGATTATTTTTAAATACTGACAAAAACAGTATTTGTTCGTAATAAAGCCTTGTGTGTCAGTAAAAATCAGATTACCGAAATGTACACTCACTATTCATTTATGTATGAATCACAGACTGACAAAAAGTACTTATAAAATAAATGTAGTTAAGTATTTACACATATTTTTGGGTATTAGTTATACCTATACTTATAACACAGAAAATACCTACACATACTCATTTGCAGTGAAATAAGTATGGGTGTACTCAATACTTATAACAAACATTATTTATACACAACGAACTTAAAAATGTATACGTAATGCATATATGAGTACAACTGGTTGTAGGTAGATAATGTGATGGGTATCTGTCATACCCATACTTATAACTACCTAATACTTACAAGTATGGAAAAGTAGTTATAATTCTCTAAGTATACTTAGGAATTGTGTGTATAAAAAGGTGTGTATAAAAAGGTGTGTGATGTTTGGCAATATTTTGTTTATAACCGAACATTGGTTAAGTATGGAAAACCAAAATAATTTTTATATTAGGATGAAGGAATGAATGAACGTATTTTTAAATTGTGAAATAAATAATAGATATAGTTACATATATTTATAAAATACTCTAAGTATACTTAGAGTATTTACATACTTGTACTTATTCCTACTCTATACTTACAACTATGGGTATAGCCAATACTTTATCCTACTTTTACTTATACTTAGTTGTATTGCGAAAAATAATGAACAAGTATGCGAACACTTTTTCTCTGCCTATACTTGTAGTTATTTAAGTTGAAATTGATATGTGTGTATGGCCGATCATCCTACGTGTCTACCGAGGGGACGACAGGGACGACCAGATTCAGGGAGATGATGATCCTTCTCCGGTCGTGGCAAACTCTGAGTTCGTAGGTGAGTTCTTTGAGAGGATGGACGATGCAGTTGACGAGGACGCCCTCTTCGACTCTGATCAAGAGGACGTCAACGTCACAATTGTACCCGCCACAAGAGATGGTGAAGGTGACGCAAGTCAATCTTCATCACTCTAAAGCAGCTTCGGCTACACTGCTCCTTCGCCTGGCTGAGAGGGGAGGAGCTTGTTTTAGCCCAAGAACCCTGGCTACATCAAGGCAGGGATTGCGGGCTTGGTGCAAAAGGCTTTAAGCTACTGCACACGAATGGTCAAGGTAAGATCAGAGCGTGTATAGTGGCTAAAAGCGACTTGAATATCTTCATTTTGTCTGATTTCAGTGATGAAGATACTGTTGCAGCCGCCTGGGAGACGGAAAACAAAACAATTATAATTGTCTCCAGCTACATGGCGTACGACAGCGAAATGGCAAACAGATTGGGCTTGCCGGTTATCATTGGAGCAGACGCAAATGTACATCATGTCGTATGGGGAAGCTCCGACTGCAATACAAGGGGTGAGTTTCTACTTGATTTTATCCTTTGTAGTAAATTAGACGTAGTTAACGTTGGTTCAGAACCTACTTTTGTTGTGATAAATAGAAGGGAGGTGCTTGATATAACGCTAGTAAATACTAGGCACTCAGATTTGATTAGCTCGTGTAGGGTCTCAGATGACTGCTCCTTCTCTGGTCATAGGTATATTGAATACAAAATAGACATTCAGGGTAAAGGGGTTACACCCCGGCGTAACAGAAGGAAAACAAACTGGGAGCAACAACGATCTTTTCTGTCAGACTTTCTTTCGAACCCTCCGGTTATTAATGATAGGCAGGGTATCGATGTCGCAGTGGGTGCCCTAACAAATGCATTCGAATTAGCCACGTCGGAATCATGCAGATTAAACATCTGCCGTGGTAGGAGCAAGCCACCCTGGTGGAACTCCGACATAGCGGAAGCTCGAAAAGCCTCCCGCAAACTCTTCAATGAGACAAAAAGACTGGGCAAATGGTCAACATACAAAGCCTCAGTTAATAGATTTAAAAACCTGATAAGAAATGCGAAAAAGGCGTCATGGAGATCCTTCTGTAGCGGCGTAGAAGGGGCTTCTGAGAAGAGCCGGCTTCGTAAAATCTTATCAGTGTCGCAAGTTGTGCCGAGTTTCATTAAGAAACCATGTGGCAACTGGACTACAAGTGGACATGAGACCCTTGAGGTACTTATGGACACGCACTTCCCTGGTTGTACTTCCCTAACAGCGGAGCACTTGACCTGCTTAGATTGCCTCCCACAAGCCCCAATCCCTATTAGCAGGGAAGGACTCTTGTGGGCTATAAAGAGCTTCGACCCGTTCAAATCATCGGGTCCAGATGGCATTATACCTGCTGATCTTCAGCATAATGCGGATCTTATAATACCATGGCTAACCCGAATATACACATGGGCGTATATTCCGGAACTGTGGACCAGGTGTTCCGTTGTTTTCATCCCTGAAGGAGGAAAAACATCGCACACCTCACCGAAGGATTTTAGACCTATCAGTCTGTCATCCTTCCTTCTAAAAACACTGGAACGGATAATTGATCTCCATATGAGAACAACAATTAATCCGAACCGACTCTCCACACCTCAACACGCATACACCAAAGGCAAATCGGTTAAGACGGCACTGCATATGCTTGTAGGATACATTGAAAAATCTCTAGAGCATAAGGAATATGCATTGGTGGCGTTCCTTGATATAGAGGGAGCGTTCAACAACGTGAAACCGGAGACCATCATTAGGGCTCTGGAAGAACTGGATGTAAATCAGTCAATTATTAGCTTCATTAGGAATTTGCTGACCAATACAGTCATCATATCCAATATGGGGCGGGCTACTGTCTGTAGGGCAGCTAGACGAGGGACGCCACAGGGAGGTGTGCTGTCACCTCTCCTTTGGAACCTCGCCATAAACTCATTGTTTACGGTGCTGGACTCCATGATGTTCACAACTGTAGCATATGCGGATGACGTTGCAGTAGCTGTGTCAGGTATACACAGCTATCAGGTATGGACACTCTATCGCAACGTTTGCAAACATCACTTAGACATATTAGTAAGTGGAGCACCGAAAGTGGTCTAAGTATTAATGCGCAGAAAACGGATCTTGTATAATTCACCAGAAGAAACAAGATTCATACATTTCCGCTACCACTCCTAAACGGAATGGAGCTTAAATTATCTGACAGAGCGAAATATCTAGGTGTTATTCTAAATTACAAACTGTCATGGAACCCTAATATACAATTTAGGGCAAACAAAGCTCTAATAGCCATATATACCTGTAAGAAGGCCATAGGTACAAACTGGAAATGCCTACTGGCTCTTCAATACAGTGATAAAGCCCATACTAATGTATGGAGCGCTATTATGGTGGCCTGCATTAGGTAAGCCTACATACTGTAGCATAGTAAACAAAGTACTACGCACTTCAGCCTTGATGATTACGAGTGCCATACGCACGACGCCATCAAAGGCTCTGTTAACAATGTTGCACTAGCTTCCAGCCGATCTAATGGCCATACAGCTGGCCTTGAACTGTCGTTAAGTGTATGGGGCATGAAAATCGAAGAGTTTCGGCCATGCAGATTTTGGGATGTGTGCGCATATCGACTATCCCGGAAAATGTTGACTATTGTGCACCCTCAGCCATGCCGACCAGAAGGTTCGGAGTATCAACTTCAGGCACGTCATCTATGATGACACATAATCGTCATCAAGAAGACGTGCTTGAGGTCTATACAGACGGATCTAAATCGGAAAATGGAGTGGGGGGAGGCGTCTTCATTCTTTTTTTTTCAAATACGGATGAGGTTTAGGCTGCAAAACCAATGCAGCACTGTTCAGGCTGAAATTTCTGCCATAAAAAGAGCGGCAAACTGGCTTAGGTATCACAGGGTATATGGTAAAGATATCCAGTTTCGTACCGATAGCAAAGCTGCGATACATTCCTTATCAGGCGTTTATACAACGTCCAGTTTGGTTCGTGAATGCCGGACATCTCTAGATGAGATGGAGAGACATTCCAACCTGGAACTCTTTTGGGTGCCAGGGCATGCGGGAATGCCCGGAAATGAAACTGCGGACGAACTGGCTAGATCTGGAACCTACCTTAGGAACCAGGAGATAAATCAACTAGTTGGCGTTCCGCTAAATTGCTGTAAAGATAATTTCCAGCAGGATCTACTGGGGGCTGCGCAAACCAGATGGTCCAACGAGCCCACCTATATGATCTCGAGGCTTTTATGGCCTCAGTATGATTGCAAACGTACTGCAACCCTACTGAGAATCCCTCGAGGACAAATTGGCACACTAGTGGCTGTGCTGACAGGGAACTACACTATAGGTGCACATGCTAGGAGATTAAATCTGCCGTATAATGACTTCTGCAGAAGTTGTCAGGACGAGGAGGAAGAGACGGTGAAGCACCTCCTCTGTCACTGTCCGGCCCTATCTACGGAAAGGGCGGCGCTGCTTGGCAGCCCGTTACTACAAGACCTTGCAGACTTATCGGGCTGCGATATTAACAGGATAAATTCATTTATCCGGCTTTCTGGGTGGTTTTTGCACCAAACCTAAAGTGTGGATTAGGAGGTATCTTCCTGCTCATCCCTCTTTCGGGCGTCACAACGGGACCAAAGTGAGTTTTCCCTCTACACGGAGCCGGCGACCCGTGCAACCTAACCTATGTGTGTATCAGAGATCTGCTACAAGTGCTAAATTTTCGGTTATAATTACTTAATCATGCACATTGATTTTTATGATTTAATCGTTTTTGTTCAAAAGCAAAAAACACTTGTTTACGCAACCAGTCGTTTCAAACATTCAGTTTTATTCACTTGTTGTTTTGTGCGAAAATGAATGTTCTGACTGTGTCGTTAAGTGTATGGAACTCATTTTGCATAGAAGCCAACGTGTTGTTAGCAAAACAAGTGTTTTATTCAGTTGTAAAAGAATTTTCTACTCGTCACCGAGAGAAGTGTTATAAAAAGTTTTTTGTGAAAATTAGTTATCTTTAAATGAACTGTGAATTTCTTTAAAGTTTGAAATGGAGCAGTGTCCAGAATTTATTTCCGAAGAAATTGCCAAAGGCAATATTTTGTCAGGGAGCCGGAAAGGTCGTAGCGTCGTATGGAATATTTTGACAGAAATTCTAAAGCCAGAGAAAACTGTACTTTCAAACTTCGTTTATTTATAAAAGTTTATTTTAATCCTTAAAGTGTTTCTTCTTCATACTAACATATTACAAATTTTATCATTGCTTTGTCAAATGTTTTTTTTTTTCGAGGAAATAAAAAAATTTTCTGCAAGCCGCTTTTTTACTTTTAAGTGGCTCGAGTGTTTTTCGTTCAATTACAATCAGATCATGCACAACAAAGCCGTCATGCAAAAAAACCAACTGTGAATAAACAAGACTTTTTATTTTCATACATTGTAGTTCGAATCAAGTGTTGGAAATGATTTACACTTGCTGCTGAGTTTTCTGCTTGTGCATAAAAAGCGAACAAGCATAAAATTGAATAATACTTGTTTGAGTTAAAATTCAACGTTAGTTAATAAGTCGGCTCGATCGTACTTGTTGCAGGTCACTGGTGTGTATGGTATGTAGTTAGAGCTGAAGCTATAAATATTTATACATTTTTGGCCTCAAATACTTAAGAAGAACTAAAAATTATACTTTTGTCATTCTCTGGTATGAATATGTACATTTTATTCATGGCACAATCAACAAGGTAGACTCGCGGCGAAAATAGAGTACAACTCTGTAATAAAAATACGTACATTTTGTTTTTGTATAAATCATTTTTGGCTATCAAAATAAAAAATGTTAGTACATTTTGACACTGGAAGATGGAGACAACAAATAGTCAGCTGAGCTCTCGAGCTTACCTGTTATAAATTTGCCTTGATTTTATTTTTTAGCTGTTTCTTATCATACATGTGTGAGAGACTACAGAATTTTTTTTGTGATTTCATTTATGAATGCGATATTTTATTTTTTTTTTCTCTACAAAAGTGAATAAATAACAACATATTTTGTTTTTTATATTTGAGTGTTTATATTTGTGCATATACAATTTTGATAATTTTTCAAAAATGAAAAGATCGTAGAAAAATATGCGCTAAGCATTCACGTATATAAATGCACGCAAATATGTATGTATTTTGTAATGTGCAACTGCCGACGTATGCAGTAACAAAATGTTTTTTCATTTCTTTTGGAATATATTGTAAAATAGTATTTTGAGTTAATATATATGTGTGTGTTTTTAAATAACACCAAAAATAACATTTAGAATACACATACATATGCAAAAGAACATTACGGATTTTCTATATTTTTCCCTTTTACATGTAAGTACCTAAATATGTATGTTAAAAAAAGTTGATATATACATACATGTGCGATCGTAGGCATAAAATTCTTTAATGTTCAGTTATGATAAATTTTTAACGTTCATAAATTTACATATACATTTATGACAAAGAACATTAATGACAACAAGCTAATTTATCACATATCATGTAGGTATGTTACAAAAAAAAAAAAAAAACTGGTGCACGCATGCATGTATGAACATAGGCAGAAAATTTTTTGTTGTTCCTTTATTTGTATGAAAAATAAATATAAAATTTTAGATTTCTCATTTATCTATATCATCTATGTTGATTTTTAAATGTTCATAAATGAACAATTTTGAACCCTGGTAAAAATAAAGAGCAAAGAGTATTTGAAAAAATACAACTAAAGACGATCATCTTAACTTGTAATTTGTTTCTTTTTCAAATGCTTCTGTTGTTTTTATGTGTGTATCATATGAACGGTTGGATGCTTTGTACAGGTCAATGCGGTAAAGTTATTCAAAATAACAAGAAATTGACGAAACGTCGGGAAAAATGTAATTAGACTATTGTTTTATTTACATTAAAGAAGTTAGGCTGGACTAGCTTATGAAGAAACAACGAACAAGAAATCTACAGCCTGTCCCACAATATCGAACGTAAACTCAAGCGAAAGAAAACTAGCCGCTCACTTTCGATCGAAAAAGCGTCCCACTAACTATCGTCTTGTTGTTCGCTTGACTTTACGTTTGTAACGTAATCCATTTTACCGACTACAAATTAATATGTTACCATATCAATAAAACCTTAAGTTAATCGCCAAATTTAAGAAAAAAACGCTAAAATTAATAAATTGTACCAAAAAAATACAACTCTGCGTTAGTCAAAAATATTACAAATGACATCAAAAAAATGTAAACAAATAAAAAACACATCGTAAACATACATATTTTCTTTTTGGTGAATTAAAGTGATAAAAGTATAAATAAATAAAATAAACATATTTAAAGTGAAAAAAGATAATTTACATTTTTAATTGTATTTAAAGCGAAAATGAATTTGTCTGTGGCAGTTCATTTTTTAGAGGAGGTTGAGGAGGAAGAACAGGTCTCTCGCAGGCAATTGCGTGATGTTTCTAATGTTCTTCATATGGCAACAAACGAGTAAGTAAAACATAATAATTTATACATGTACTTTGTGTGTAATATAAACATTCACATATCTGCTTTTAGATTTGTGGCCAATTTTCGAGTTTCAAAGGAAGTATTTGTTATGTTGTTGGATACTTTGAATCAGAAGTGGACACCAGGATGCCGGAGCACTCATATTCGGCCAGACATTAAATTGGCGACATTTTTGCGATTTTTGGCTACAGGAAGCTATCAGAGAACTGTGGGAAATGAAAGTGTTTCCTCTACATCCAAATCCACAGTTAACAGAATTATTGGTGAATGCCTAGATCTGTTTGAGGAATGGATTTGCCCACAGTGGATACAAATGCCAAGGCCTGAAGAAAGAGGAGAAATTATAGAAAATTTTTTTGACCGATCTGGCTTCCCGGGGGTTATAGGATGCGTAGATGGAACTCACATCCGTATAAAGTCCCCCGGTGATGACATTAAGCGTTTATATTATAACAGAAAGGGTTATTATAGTATAAACGCAATGGTTGTACGTACATAAATATACTTATTATTCCATAATGCAATTTAATATCATTAAAAAAAACTATTTTTTATTTGCAGATATGTGATCATAAAATGAATATAATGTTTGTTGACGCTAGGCATCCCGGCTCCAATCATGATGCATTTATATGGGAACATAGTGCGGCCAACCAAAAGTTACAAAGCGAGTTTGATGATGGCAAACGAAATACTTGGATCCTGGGTAAATTATTATTTGTAACAAAATATGTCCATGTAAATTTAAAACTGAACATATTTTTTATTGTTGCAGGTGATGGCGGCTATAAATTAAAACCGTTTCTGATGACGCCATTCAGGAATGCAAGAGACATTCATGAAACACGTTTTAACAGAAAACACATCAGCACGCGCAACGTGGTAGAACGATGTTTTGGTGTTTTAAAAAACCGATTCCGTTGCATCCTTGGTTCGAGAGGTCTCCACTATAGTCCAGAGCAGACAACAAAAATTATTAATGCATGTTGTGCCATGCATAACATTTGCATAAAATACAAATGCATCGAAGAACCATTAGCTGAACCAGTACTTGCTGAAAATACTACAATAGACGAGGACGTAGAAGGTGAAGAAGACGAGGGTACTGCGATGGCTATACGTAGAAGCATAGCACTAAACTTATAAAGTATGTCATATTCTGTTTTATATCTGCTTAAGACAGAAAAATAATTTTGTGTTATTTAATAACTTCTATTTTTTTAAATAAAATTTAAAAGAATATTTTTTTATTTAATAAAACTTTTTTTATTATTCACATATATACTTATTTTGTTCCGTTGTATGATATGCATGTATGTAACGAGTGATTTTTTAAGAGCTTGAGAACTTTTTTTTTTAAAAAAAACGCATAAAATTTGCAAAATCTCATCGGTTCTTTATTTGAAACATTAGATTGGTCCATGACATTTACTTTTTGAAGATAATTTCATTTAAATGTTGACCGCGGCTGCGTCTTAGGTGGTCCATTCGGAAAGTCCAATTTTGGGCAACTTTTTCGAGCATTTCGGCCGGAATAGCCCGAATTTCTTCGGAAATGTTGTCTTCCAAAGCTGGAATAGTTGCTGGCTTATTTCTGTAGACTTTAGACTTGACGTAGCCCCACAAAAAATAGTCTAAAGGCGTCAAATCGCATGATCTTGGTGGCCAACTTACCGGTCCATTTCTTGAGATGAATTGTTCTCCGAAGTTTTCCCTCAAAATGGCCATAGAATCGCGAGCTGTGTGGCATGTAGCGCTATCTTGTTGAAACCACATGTCAACCAAGTTCAGTTGTTCCATTTTTGGCAACAAAAAGTTTGTTAGCATCGAACGATAGCGATCGCCATTCACCGTAACGTTGCGTCCAACAGCATCTTTGAAAAAATACGGTCCAATGATTCCACCAGCGTACAAACCACACCAAACAGTGCATTTTTCGGGATGCATGGGCAGTTCTTGAACGGCTTCTGGTTGCTCTTCACTCCAAATGCGGCAATTTTGCTTATTTACGTAGCCATTCAACCAGAAATGAGCCTCATCGCTGAACAAAATTTGTCACATTTGAACATTTCGAACCGAACACTGATTTTGGTAATAAAATTCAATGATTTGCAAGCGTTGCTCGTTAGTAAGTCTATTTATGATGAAATGTCAAAGCATACTGAGCATCTTTCTCTTTGGCACCATGTCTGAAATCTCACGTGATCTGTCAAATACTAATGCATGAAAATCCTAACCTCAAAAAAATCACCCATTACTTATATGTATAGATATTATTTATTTAAAATATAAAGTATAAATTTAAAAAAAAGTATATAAAAAGGCGGCGGGTTACGAGATTATATGCGCACAAATTAGAAGATAAAAAATGCATTAAAAAAAAGAAAATTAATTTTAAAAAACGAGTTTATAAATTATGGTAACTAAAAAGAAGGTTATTAATATAAAAATATTATTTATTTATTAAGTGCTGTGTCAATGCCTCGATTGCTCTTAAAATTTGAGCTTGCGTTTCAGCGCTCTTCCTTGCCGATTCGGCTTGTACCTCGGAGGCATCTGCTACTCTTTTAATAACTGCAACTAGGCTTTTAGTAGCTTCAGCCAATGTTTTTGTTGCATCAGCTTGCTCTTTTGCTATAGCAGCTGTATGTTCACCCACCCTTAGTTGCCTACGGATAAGTGATATTTGGTCATCATTTGAAGCTTTTCGTTTTTTTGCAGATGAGCTTATAGGCATTTCATTATCGTTACCAGCGAATTGTTGTTGCCGATTTTGCTGCTGTTGCGGCTGACTGCGTATACGTTCATCCGTCTGTTGTGTAATTATATGTTCTTCTTGTGAACAATGTTGTTGTTGCCTGGAAGGTGTTATTACCGCTACAGCCTTGGAGGTTCTTGGTGGCGTGTCTTTTAATGCAATAAAACATTCATCGATTGGATCGACAGCTTTTATACGGTTTCTTTCTGTGAATCCAAATACCTTGCCAGTAGGTGTTGCAGCCTTAGACAGAAACAGTGTTCTGTCTACAATTTGCTCCAGTTCTGTTAAGTGGTTCATACGATAAAGACCACCGCCTGTTTCCGACATACTTTTTTTGTTTTCTGCAATTTTCTTTTTAGTACGACATTTCAGATCCGCCCAGGACTGTAATAAAATAAATAATGTACAAAAAACGTAAAAAACACAAAAAATATATGCACCTTTTTCCACTCAACAACAGAACGAATAGGTGGCCCCATTGAATTTAATTTTTTGGCAAGCGTTGTCCACTTCTCCTCCACTGACATCTTTGTGCTCCCAAACGTAACACATCCTCTGGCAAACTCAGGATTTTCTTCCATAAATTCAACTAACACTTGCAGTTGGTTCATAGTTGATTTTTTATGCTAAAATGAATATATTTGTTTGTTATATCCCTTTATTTATATTTACTATTATTTACTTACCATTTATTTTCCATTTTTATTTATTTTATTAATTTTTAAAACAATTTTTCCTTTTTGATATTACTTAACGACAAAGTACACATAAGTGACTGATTTTGACATTTCTGTTCGCACAAATGACAGCAAAAATATTTAGTGGGACGTAAATTTGTACTAAACTGTTTACGTTATTGTTCGAGTTATTTATCTTTCGACTTGTCGTGCTGATTATTGTTAGTGGGACGCAAATCAGCTGTTTGTCGTTTAAAAAGCGTGCGAACGATAACGTTCGATATTGTGGGACAGGCTGCTAATTTTTAACTACAAATTTTAAAACTTAAATATTAAATTTTAGGGTAATTTATATTAGTCAATAATTCAAACATTGTTTTTTTTTATTGAAAATACTTAATTGTGCGTATATCTGCGTATTGTTCTACTGAAGAAGGAAATAAAAAGTTAAAATTTTTGAATAAAGCGCACTAAAGCTAATTAACCAATAGCTGAGTTTAATCAAATTAACTATTAAATAAAAACAATCTTCTTGGATTTGCTAAATTTTGCAGTTTTTAAATATAAATTTACATAGGAAAGAGCGTTTAATTAAACCATTTTAATTTTTAGTGTTCAATAACTATTTATGTCTATATTATTTCATTGCAGTACTATTTATAAATATTCTCTTACCTTTTTTAACATTCCCAAATTTGTGTATTTTAACAGATTTTGTACGACTTTACCTATTACATCACATTTAAAATTACCTCTTAGCCACTTTATATAAAACGTTTTACCTTTCAATGTTCAATTAAAACTTTTTTCAAATTTGAAATTACCTCTCAGTGACTTTAAATGAAACATTTTCCCTTCAATGTTCAATTGAAAATGTTTGGCATATTATATTATAGCAATACTATTTATGAGTACGATTTTACCTGTCTTTTGGACATTCCCGAAAATACTTTTTATAAAACAGATTTCTTAAAACCACTATTATTATCCCTTTTCACGCGTAATAAAATGTGTTTTAAATTAGGGCAGTAAGTAATAAAAATTTTCGAAGAGATTCAAACTTAAATGCCGAAGATTAAATACAGAAGAAATAAAAATGTATCAAAATTTAAACATTCTATTTAAAATAATTTTGACTTAATAAATTGGTGGCATATAGGTTAAGTTGCAAAATACATATATAAAAGTAAAGTAACAGTGCAATGCTAAATGGAATTTTATTCAACAAAACTACCAAACAATATGCACAAAAAAACAAAAACAAATTTCTTATGTGTTTTTTTTTTTGCTGTTGTATGTTTATTCAACTATCGTCTAATAAACAAGGTGTTGCAATGCTACAATTTACTCTAGAAATATTTTAAAACGTTTTGAAATATTAAAATATCTTGAAATATCAAGACGTCTTAAAATATTTAAGACATTTTTCAAATACACGCAAGGAAGTATTTGTTTTTTATTTCTACAGTATTTAACAGTATTTGTTGGTCTCGGCTTTACTTTAGTTTACCATTTAAAAAATATGCCATGTCTTGATTGTGTGTTCAAATGGATTTGTGCAGGACTCTAATACAGACCTATAAGCGTTTTATCTCACATCTCAAAGCTTTTGAGAGAAGCTGTTTGAGCTGAACCCTATTCTAAGCGACAAAGGATATATTCCAAACCATCAATTCTGCTTCAGGAAAAAACATAGTACGATCGAACAAACTCACAGGTTAGTCAATGTTTTTAAGAAGACATTTAAAGAGAGATAATACTGCTCTGCGCTTTTTATCGACATTTCGCAGGCATCCGATAAGGTATGGCATGAAGGCCTAATATATAAGATAAAACTGAATTTGCCCGTAAACCTATATAAGCTGCTAGCTAGTTATTTAACCGAACAAAAATTTATTGTGAAAGAAGGAGATTTTTTGAGCTCACCCCAGCTAATCGAAGCCGGAGTTCCCCATGGTAGTATATTGGGGCCCTTTTTATACTTATTGTATACTTCAGACATGCCAACTAGTAACCGAGTTCACACATCGACATTTGCTGAGGACACAGCTTTTTTAAGCCTTCACGAAAGACCCGAAGTAGCATCACGATATTTACAAGACCACATACGAGTTCAATTTAGAAAAATGGTTGAAGAAATGGAGAATAAAGGTGAATGAACAAAAATGCACCCATATAACTTTCGCACTGCGTAAGGAATCGTGCCCCCTATTCGCATAAATAACCAAACGATATCACAGGTTTCAGACGTAAAATACCTCGGCATACATCTTGATCGGCGCCTAACTTGGAAATGCCACATTGAATTAAAGTTAACACAAATGAAGCTAAAAGCAGTCCAACTATTCTGACTTATTGGCAGAAATTCTACTCTCGCTTTAGATTGCAAACTTTTATTGTTTAAGTCAATTCTAAAACCAATTTGGTGTTATGGCATTCAATTATGGGGCACTGCCTCAGCTATCAACGTAGACAAAATTCAATGCGCCAAAATAAGATTCCAAGTAAACACGTCTTAAATGCGGTGGCGATCATACCGCATTTAGTATGAATATTTACTATACCCAAACTATTTGAGGATTGCTAAGTTTGAGTGTCCAGCAGTGTTAGGATTTGTGGTACAATTATAACAAATTTGGTACAATCGGCACATGAGCGGTACACTGGTACCTTTCATGATTTTTTGGTACAATTTCATATAAATTTTTTTTAAAAAAATTTCATATAGAACTTTAAAAAAAAAAATTATTATTCAATATTTTTTTGTACTTTTTCTTATAATAACAAAAATCTCTACTTTCATAGTTCTCATTCATTCAATCCATGCTGATTTGGTACAATTTTATCACTGGGGCAGTACAATTTCAACATGGTCAACACTGGTTCCAGTATACTCAATTAGATTTGTTTGCAGTGTCGGCTTTACTTTACTTCGTAAATATTTTTGTCACTTTCGGCAATCGTACTCATACATGCGGACCACAGAGTACACAGAGATGTAAATAGTGATTGATGAAACTGGCCATAATCAGACTTCCCTAAGCTTTCCTACAATGACACCCTCAGATTTTAATCATTTTATGAAGTTACATAAAGTAAACTATACGCCCTTAAATCAGGAACAGAAGAATGCTGTTAACAAAGAACATAATTATAGAAAAAAAAGGATCGATGGTCAATTACACACCCTACTCGTGCCTTAAAATTATTCAATATAATGCAGTGCCGTGCAGTGTCCGCGGATGTCCATTCAAAATATACGATCATACAACGTTAAAAAACAAATTGACTAGTGCAGGTTTATCATCAGCTCATGTCCAAGAAATAATGAGCAATGTAAGTAATGGCCATTACCAGTTAGCATATGGTAATTTTTTCCAAATCACACACGATTCACCGGAAGAAGTTACCATAACACATCTGTCATCTATTTAAACAACCAAATTAAGAAAAATGAATACAAAAATAATTAATAAATACATCATGATCCCATCCATCTATCGTCAGTTGGTTAGGCTGGCCAGGTTGGTTTACCTTCAACTAAATTAACTAACAGATATAATAAAAGTACTAGAGCTTTGAAAACAAACTAAAATTAAATTGTTACTGCTGATGGCAACTAATACTCACTTATTTCGTATACTTACTTTTTTCGTGCTCAAATACTTTCCATTGTGTGAAATAAAAAGTCCATAAATAAATGTATTTTTAACGAATATATTTTTGAATATTAATAATTTAATAACATACACAGTAAGTACATTGTGATTTTTTTTCGACCTTCTCTGGTCTAGATCCATCATGTTTTACTTTGAACAGCACCACCTCGAGTAGGCTTTTTACCACGCATGATGGTCTTGGGCTTTATATTCGCTACACTTACCCCTGGATTATCGTGGTCTATATATAAAATATATTTGACTCGCGATTTTTAATCCTAGGTGCCAAAAAATTGGGATCGCATCACGACCGGGGGATAATATATAGTACATATTTACATAAATATTGCATGCAAAAAAAAAAATATATAAAGCATTTTATACATTAAAATAAAGAAAATGAATAAAATAAAGTCAATAATTCAATAAAGCAGTTGAAATACTGCCAACATAACAATTTGTAAATAAAATTCAATGATGAAAAATTTAACAATTCAAAGATAAAAAACGCAATAATATAATATTGGCAATAAAAAAGAACAACAGAGAGATAGTGATATTAAATAATTCAATTATATAAACAAAATAAATTCAAAAGTATATAATAAAATAAAATATTTATGTATGTACAAGTTAACACCCCTAATATTTAAGTATGACACTAAATTAAGAACATTGAACTTGTATGAACTTGTATTGCGAAATCATATTGCAACTCAAGCAGTTTATGTCTGCATGTGTGGTAATATGATCGCACTTAAAATTATTAATAATACGAATTTATGTATACCTGCAGAGTAGGCATTTTCCCATAGAATAAAATATTTTAATAATACAAATTTATGTAAAGCTGCAGAGTAAGCATTTTCCCATAAAAATAATTATTAAGCACTTAGAAATTAAGAACTGTAATTAAATAAAATTGAATCAGAGAAATTAATTCAATTCCTGGCTTGCAATAAAGAAGTCGTGTATTTTAAAAATCGTTTTTTAATCAAATTGTGGTGTGAGTACATCAGCAGTCAGGAGCCTTTGGCTGCCTGACTGCAAACCCTTTTTTTTATAACAAGGAGAAGTCCTTGTTTAACTGGCGCCCGAGCAGGGACCGGCCAGTCGCGTAAAAGGATGTGCCGGATCCTTCAACTTAGCTCGTGTGTAAAAATAAAACATAATAAATGAAAAATTATTAAATTTTCGAGGAAAATTTTTGTTTGTGAGAATTGATTTTGTTGTGGAAGTGTTTTAATTTAAATACGTGGGAAACATATAAAATATGTTTTTTTTGGTTAAAGAAAATAAGATGTTAACCAGATAAAATTGCTCCTAAAGAAAGGAGAAAAATTAGAGATAATATTACATAAAAAATATTAATAAAAATTTAATTAAATAAGTATAGTTAAAAGTATCAAATAAAATATGGTTAATATTTAGTGATGAAGGAATAAATTCAAAGTTAAAAATAAAATTTTTAAATAATAAGCATATTTCTAAATATTGAAAAATGGTTAAGTTAAATAAACTTCTAACCAAATAAATTACTCCTAAAGAGGAATGAGTATATTTAAAGTTTTTGGTGTTGACAACGTAAGTGCAAAATTTTATAACATAATAAAAGTGATCAATATGAAGTATATGACTTCAGCGTGCTGCGACCCCGAACTCCGGGCCCTCCAGTGCGTAAAAAATTTATTTTTACTGTCACAATATAACAAATATAACCAATCCTTTTGGGAAAATGTGCAATTCTCCTTCGTAGCACCCTTTTCACGAACGTGAGATTACAAAGGCTAAAGAAGGCTTCTTCTGCAAGTCGTAGTTAACATAAGAACCTGCGCTACTTAGTGGAAAATTCTCGTAAGTTGTAGTTAACATAAGAACCTACACTACTTAATGGGAATTAAGCCTTACTTTTCGCCCGGTAATAAAGGGTCATGGTTGGTAGATTCACAGGGTGAGACAAATCGTGCCTTAGTACGTTGGCTGCTGCCATTCGAAAAAGGACCACACGACCCTCCGTCCAAAGGATTATAAAATAAAAATAATATTATAAATAAAAATAATATATAAATAAATAATATAATAAAAGGCACACCACAATAGAATAGAAAATGAAAATTAACATCTGAAATAAGCGAAGAAATATCAGATGAAAATCCAAAGGATTATAAAATAAAAATAATATATAAAATAATAGAATCTAGTTTTAAAGAAAATGAAAATTAACAGCTGAAATAAGCGAAAAAATATCAAATGAATATAAGATAAAATAGTTTTAATTCCCACAAATAAATGAAAAATTTAATTTCCGCAACAAAATAAATTAAAAAATATGTCCTGCAAACACGAGCCAAGTCTGTAAAAAAAATAATACTAATTTCGTGCTAATTTGTTGATTTTCGTTTTTAGGCAATCTATCAACTCCAACAGCCTTAAATGATTTATCAGCTCAGGTAAGTGCTTGGATATTCCCTTTCCGAAAATATATTTCCTATTTAAAGAAAATAATAAGATGCGGATTTCGCGGAAAACTTGTGCAAAAAATTTGTAGAAAAAAAAATTATTAATTGAGAAAGTAAAGATCACGGAAGTTACAAAGTAGTTTTCTGAAATAAAAAGTTACACAAAAAATGGAGGCTTTACAGAAAAAAGTTTCCTCCGTATGACTTCCTATTACAGGAAGTTTATTAGAGATTACGCAAAAGTTGCCAAGCCATTAACTAACTACATTGACAGAAGAGGCAATAAAGGCTTTTAATGAATTAAAACTCTTGTTGATGTCGTCCGAAGTCTTGACATTTCCAGATTTTGACCAACCCTTTAACTTAACCACCGATGCGTCCAACTATGCCATCGGAGCGGTATTATCTCAGGATTTTACAGGGGCAGACAAACCTATAGCATTTATTTCGCGTTCGCTTAGGAAAGCAGAAGAAAATTATGCGACTAACTAGAAGGAAATGCTAGCCATCGTTTGGGCATTAGATAATTTACGGCTGTACCTATATGGCGCTAAGAAAATAAAAATCTTTACAGATCACCAACCCCTAACTTACGCTCTGGGAAACCAAAATCACAACGCTAAGCTGAAAAGATGGAAGGCCAGGATCGAAGAATATAATTACGAGCTTGTGTATAAGCCTGGCAAGTCGAATGTTGTTGCCGACGCATTGTCCCGATTAGAAACAACCTTTCACCAAATTGATATGCCTAGTGACGAAGAAACGATTACAGCTTCGGAGGGTGATTCAGAAACCGTAACGGCTGAAGAGGGACGAGAGCAAGATGATGCGACTGTTCATAGTGCACAACAGGACTCTAGCGATTTAATCTCGCATGTTGAGTTCCCTCTAAACGTCTTTAAAAATCAATTAATAATACGACAGGGTAAAGAATTACTTAGTAGTATTGAGCCACATCCAGGCTTTACTAGACATCATGTTACTCTTGACAGTATCACTTCCCAAACTTTAACAGAAACATTGAAACGATGCCTTAACCCAAATTGTGTTAATGGTGTCAAGATTCCTGAATGTTTTATTGCACTGCTTAACAATGTGTATTTAGCTCATTTCATCTCATATAAGGTAAGAATCACTCAGAGATTGGTAGAAGATATCAGTAACCCAGATAAAGTTTGTGAAATTATAGAAAATGAGCACAAACGGGCTCATCGTAATGACAAAGAAAATAGCCTTCAAATTCTGGAAAATTACTACTTCCCCCATATGAGAAACCTTATCCGTAATTACACTAAAAATTGTGAAATATGCAAGTTAAATAAGTATGAAAGACACCCTAGCAAACCTAAGATACAAACCACACCAATTCCTTCGTATCCTTGCGAAATTCTGCATGTCGACATTTTTGAAATTCAAGGTTACAAGTTCATAAGCTGCATTGATAAATTCTCAAAATTTTCTAAGCTCTTCCATATTAAAAATCGGTCTGCTACTCACTTAAGGACTAAATTAGCCAAGGTTCTCCATTACTTTGCAGTACCACGTATAATCGTGTCAGACAATGAAAGGGGATTTCTTACCCCAAAAATACTAAACTTCCTTAGATCCTTAAACATTGAATTTTATTTAACTCCCAGGCAGAAAAGTGAAGTTAACGGACCAATTGAGAGATTTCATTCAACGCTACTAGAAATCTATCGTTGCGTATCCAAAGAAATACAAAATCTGAGTCCCAAAGACATGGTAAATATTGCTGTCGACCGCTACAATAATACCATACACTCGGTTATCAAGAAAAAACCCGCTGACATATTCTTTAACAGATCAGAAAGATTTAATTATCAACAATTAGTTAATTTCCGTGATCAAGTAAACCAAGATATCCGTGGCCTCATTGAAAGTAACCAAAAAGCCACTAATGAACGTTTAAATAAAAACAGATCTGTCCCAATTAATTTAGAGGAAAATCAAGAAGTATTTGTCAGGGACAAACAAATTAAATCTAAGCACAAACCTCTATATAAAAAACACAAGGTTTCCGCTAATAATCGCGTAACGTTTTATAATAACAAGGGGAGGAAATACCATAAGTCCCATATAAAAAAACCGGAATAATCCTTGCACTTGCTGACGAGCACTTAAGTTAAGAAAGATTTTTATATATAAGAAAAAAAGCGAAAGTCCATAAGACTAATAATAAATATGTCAATGTCAAAATAAATAATCATGAACTTAAAGCTACATATAATTGTCATATAAAAAAAAGAAGTGGCTACCTAGAATAAAAATATATTTTGAACACATAAAAAATTAAATTGGAAAATGCGTAAATTATATTCATTTTTGATTATTTTAACCGCATATAACTGCTCTATAAATCTTTTTTTGCTTAAAATAAAAGTATATTTTAAATTTATAAAAGAAAAAAAGTTTTAAAAAAATCATTGGGAAAATGCGTATGCGTATATCTACTCACCTTTTTATTGTTTTAATAGATTCTTAAATCATTATTGAATTTTAAAAAATTAACTTGTACTAATTAATATTTGTTACCTAAGCTTGTGTTTACTACTCCCCATCATTGGTGCCTACCAGATCTTCGAATACCGAACACCATTAGTAACAGTAAAAAATGGAGACGGCTGGATAATTGATGGGTATCTTAACTTTGTGCATGTGATAAATCTGCAGAGACTAGAAGAATTGCTTCATACTACTGAAGAAGTTTTTTCATCTATTGAAAACAACGAACTGAACCAAAAAACATTCGAATTCTATCTTCAGAAGTCTTATGATCGAATAAATTCTATTAAAGGTATCACAAGGAACAAGAGATCTATAGATTGGATTGGTTCAGCATGGAAATGGGTTGCAGGGAATCCGGATGCGTCAGACTGGAATCAGGTTCTACAGAACCAAGAGAAAATTGTTGAAAATAACGAACACCAGTATGTGATTAATAATAAAGTGTTCGAGACGACTAATGAGGTTGTGAAGAAAATGAACACCCTAATCAGCAATGTTAATAACAAGGTTTCCAAAGCTGAGATGGAGAAATTTACCCAAGAGTCACTTAACCAACTGCTTATTATAAAAGAAGATATTGAGGAAATAATACGTGCCTGCCAGCTGGCGAAAAGTGGTGTAATCAACACGAATCTTTTAGATATGAAAGAAATTCAACGTATAGTTGCTGAGATTGATTCACTGCCATACAGTAATGAGATTGAAGCCGTCGAATATGGAAAACCAAGTATATTCTCTAATGGTACATCATTACTGTATATTCTTTCTATACCAAAGGTGAACCCAAAAAATTTGAAAAAATTACTGCAAAAGCAGCCATAATCCAGAACAGGCAACTCGATCTAAAATATAATGCAGTTCTTCTGAATCACGAAAATGTGTATGGTATTAAGGATAGTTGCACGATAATCAGCAATACAACAATTTGTAGTGTTCAACAACTAAAAAAGCTCAAGGAGGACGACTGCCTCTCCACAATCTTAAGAGGTAGCAATGCAAATTGCACCTTTCTTTCTAACAAAGAGGTTGTAGTAGAACAACTGGAGGATGACCTTATATTTGTCACAAATTTCAAAGGTGTCATTTATTCTCAACAAAATAATAAGAGCCTAGAAGGCACATTTTTAATAAAATATTTTAATGAATCAGTAGAAATTGGAAACAGGACATTTACAAATGAAATAATTAGCAGTATACAAGCACTGCCGCCCTTGGTTGCCAACATATATGAAAAAGAACGTAAACTTGACGTTAACTTCTTGCATGAACTCCATGAAAAAAATACTGAACATATTGGATATTTAAGATATAATTTAAACCATTTTGGTCACACATAACTGGTTACCTTTTACTAGCCATTACTGCGGGTGCAATAGTCGTTCTATGGAAGAAGATATTCGGAGAACTTAAATTCCCATCCAGCAAAGTTCCTGAAATTACCATCGAGAAATAAGTCTAATCAGCGGGACGCTGATATTTAAGCGGGGAGGAGTTAACACCCCTAATATTTAAGTATGACACTAAATTAAGAACATTGAACTTGTATTACGAAATCATATTGCAACTCAAGCAGTTTATGTCTGCATGTGTGGTAATATGATCGCACTTAAAATTATTAATAATACGAATTTATGTATACCTGCTGAGTAGGCATTTTCCCATAGAATAAAATATTTTAATAATACAAATTTATGTAAAGCTGCAGAGTAAGCATTTTCCCATAAAAATAATTATTAAGCAATTAGAAATTAAGAACTGTAATTAAACAAACTTGAATCAGAGAAATTAATTCAATTCCTGGCTTGCAATAAAGAAGTCGTGTATTTTAAAAATCGTTTTTTAATCAAATTGTGGTGTGAGTACACCAGCAGTCAGGAGCCTTTGGCTGCCTGACTGCAAACCCTTTTTTTTATAACAAGGAGAAGTCCTTGTTTAACTTACATATATGTTGTTAGTAAATAAGAAAAATTTTGAAATTAAATTCAGTAATTTGTTGTAAATGATTTGTTGTTCGATAATGACCAAGCGCAAGCTGCTTTCATGTTAAAAGAAAAATAGAAATATTTAGAAAAGATCTTGGAAACCTTAACAGTTTGCTTTATTTATTTATGGGTAATACAAAGATACTTTGTTTTGAATTTAGGTTCTTTAAGATTTGCATTAAAGAATCGAATAATGAAAGATAGGGTTTAATTTTGACTAACCCATCGAAAATTATTTGGCGAAGACCAATTCGTCTTCAAACTTACGAAGATAATCTACAAAGAGTTGTGGTGAAATGGGTTTACCCATTTGTGGACGCGCATGCGCTGAAAATTATTAGGATTGATGTGTTCCTTACTTAACTTGGGAGCACATCTTAATCTATTAGAAGAATCGACATTAAAAAAATGGACAACATCGTTCCATGACACGTCTTTATTATTAAAATTAATGGTATTTTGAACGCTAAGCAAATAATTCCGAGCACTTTTTAAAAGATGGGGGCAATCATTTAAAAAAATATTCTTTTTTCATTAACAACAAAATATGGCGTTTGAACATTTACGCCGGCTAATTTTGCAAAATTTTGAAAATTGGAGCCCTGGTCGTAAACGAATTGACAAGGAATTAAGCCTATTGCTTGTAATTTTGAAATAGCCTCATAAATATACTTTTGTAACATTAAACCCTGACACTGCCATGCGTCTAACTTTCTCCGCATATTCCACTTGCCATTATTGCCAATATAGCAATAGCTAAACTATTTGAGCGATTTCCATCGCCGAAATCCTGCAGGCCAATAATCATATCTTTGCTTCTATCGTAATGAAGGTAGGTTTTTAAAGACATTTCATCGCAGGAAACGCTAACGACTTCTGGTCTTGAAAAAAACTTCCTTCTAAATTTGTAGGAGTCTTTGGCCAGTTCTCTACAAACCTTTTTAGTGTTCTTATTTTCGGCCAATCTAGCTTTGGTGCCAAAAGGCGATACACAACAGCGACAAAAACAACACTCCTAAAAAAATTAACTTAGTCGCTTGATCATACCGAAGTGTCTTAGTATCTCAGTTATGGTTTTTTAACACATTATCTAAACATGTTAACATGCTTCTCGAGATTTTTAAAGATATATCATTTTTTTTGTATAGCTCCGGATCTAATTTCGTGACTTTGCATAATTCAGATGTTAACCTTGCATTTGCCGTCTTTAATCTCTTCTTTATCCGTCTTTCTGCAAAATACGAAGCGCGGTAATGGTCTAAAGCAGCGTGCAGTGCTCTAAGCTTTCCCTTAATGTTTGTGAATTTCGTAGATACCACAATTGTTATGTCTTTGTCCATTTCTAAAACCTGATTGTCCCGAGAGTCTATGTTTGCAGAGCCTTCTGCTAATAAGGCTCCACGGTTCTTATCCGCTTTATTGTTTGGCGTATTTGTACTTGCAGAATCTTCTGCTAATAAGAATCTGCAGTCTTGGTCTGGTATAATGTCCCCGCAGTCAATGTTTTTAGAGGCTTCTCCTAGTAAGTCTCTACGGTCATGGTCTTCTATGTCGACATCTTTACTATGTCCCCTAATAATTTATCTAAATCATTTCGCAAGGCAACATCTAAACTACATCCGGCCTCGGCATTTGTGTTATATTTCTAGTTTAGAGGAGGAGTCAATTTATCCATTAAGGAACTTGTATTTTAATTTAATACCAAAACATTCATTGTTAGGCAAAGAAAAACGGTGAGTTATATTCCCAAAAAGGTTCTCTTTAGAGAAATGGTGGCTGCACACAAATATGTACTTCAAATTTCAGCCATTGATCACGTCTAAAAGAAACAAAAAAAATCCAATTTGTCGCTCTTTTTTTTAAGGATGTGACAAAAATTTTCATTTTGTAATTTAAAAAAACCAAATTAAAAAACTTCACTGTCGGGAAACCCCTTTCTGATTGGAATAAAATTCTGGTAACCCTATAAATTTTTGTTTAAATATGAAGTGCTTCACTAAGATCACTTTTATTTTAGCCAGAACTTAAAGGTAAAGTAATATCTTTTTAATGATCGTATCATTATCATTATATATAAACCGAACATAGTTTTAGTTACTGTTTGCAAATTTTAAGTGCTTGCCTCCTACAGCTCAAGAAATAAAGACATAAAGACAAATAACTCGTCACTTTTGCAACACCCTTTAAATTTTAGCAATTGTTGTTATAGCGGCCATTTTAAATTTAAAGTAATATTCGCGGAAATTGCATCACTGTTGGAACACCCTTTAAATATTAGTAATTTTTGTTATAGCGGCCATGGTAATACACTTTCTTTCATGTCATATGAGTCACACTTTAATTTTAAAATCAAAGTAATATTCGCGAAAATTGCATCACTGTTGGACCACCCTTTAAATTTTGGTAATTGTCTTATGAGTCACACTTTAATTTTAAAATTAAAGTAATATTAAAGTAATAATATTGAAGTAATAAAATAAGGCAATATACATATGTTAAAAACATTTTAGGTATTAGTAATTGTTACAGCGGCCGAAGTACAACATTTACTGTAAACATTTCAAGAGTCTACCTATTACGGTTCAAAAAATAAGGCTATTTACGTACAAATCATAACTCTGTCGGAACACCCTTTAATTTTGTAACTTGTTATAGCGGCCATGGCAATTCTCTTTCTATGAATATATCAAGAGTCTAACTATTACGAAAAAATAAAATAAGTTATTATACGTGAAGATCATGTCACGGTCAGAACACCCTATAATTTTTAGTAATTGTCATAGCGGCCATGGCAACACATCTTCTATACAAATTGGAAGAGTCTACCGATTACGGTTGCTATAGTGGCCACAGTTATACACCTTCTGCAAGAATTTCAAGTGTCTTCAAAGATAAAAGGCGCTGACACACGGGTTACCTTTTTACCAACCAAAACATACAGACCAATCTATAGAAACAATGTTTGGTAACGATTATGCGAGTTTAATATTTTTTCTTCAACCAAAATGTTTAGACCTATCTATAAAAATCAGCGTTATGTGGTTAAGGTTGTAATAATGATGACGATGTCGCGTGTTTAACAATTTTTCTTCAACCAAAAAGTGCTCAACGTGCCTAAAGAAGTTTTCACTTCAATAAAAGATTTAAGGCCAAATTCATAAGAAATTTTTTTGTTTTATAAAAGTTTTATAAAATAAATTTGCATACGAAATTTGTTTAATAAATCTTTTATAAACCAAAAATATATTTTATGAATATGGCCCTTAATTCGTTATAGTTAACAAGAAAAAATAATTATTTAAATTAACATACAAATTAACAGAAAATTAAAAAAATATAATAAACTTAAATTTTAACGTTCTGTTTTTGGCGTTGACAAGTGCGGACGCGATTTTTTTTAAGCTCGCATTAACAAAAAAAAAAAAAAAAACAAAACATACATTGTGTGAATAATTTAAAACAAAAACAAACAAACCTGTTCTATTACAACAACAAAGTTGTTTGTAAAATATTTGTTTTCCTTTTCTTTATTTTTTACAACGGCATATTGAATTGCTACTTTTAAAACAAAACAAAAACAATAAAGGCCAATGAGCCTCTTTAATTTAAGCAATAAAAATGTGGACAATATTGTATTAAATAAAAACAAAAAAACTGAAAATAATTTGTGTGTAAATGATACGCTAGTTATACGTGCCCAATCTTGTTCGTCGCTTTTACTAAGCGATGACAATAAAATAACTACAAACAAATCGAATTCTGAACACAGCGTTGCCAAAGATAATATGGATAGTGTAGAAAAACCCAAGACGCAAGTGGGAATGGACAGATACGTAACTGTATTGAAAAGAGGTCGAAGCCCTAAATCTTCGCAGATTGCACCAATGGCTAAAGTACAAAAAGACAAGGACTCTAACGGAATAAATTCACATAATCGTTTTGCTATTTTAGATAACGAAGCAATTGAAACAAAAACGGCACCCAAGTCGTTTAAACCACCACCAATTTTTTTAAGAGAGAAAAATTCAAATGACTTAATAACTAAGTTAATCTCAGCTATCGGGAAAAACTCATTCTATGTAATTCCTATCAAACGTGGTAACATTGATGAAACTAAAATTCAATTCATAGACGAAAGTAGTTATCGCAAAGCAGTAAAGGAGTTTGAAAGCTGCAAAAAGAACTTTTATACCTACCAGCTGAAGAGTAGCAAAGGCCTACAGGTAGTCATCAAAGGTGTAGACTCATATGTTAATCCAGTGGAAATAAAAGCTGGCCTCCAAAAAGCAGGATTTAAGGTGAAAAGCGTTGACAATCTCAGAAATCGAGAGCGCGTCCCTCAACCTCTATTTCGCGTTGAACTGGAACCTGGGGATATTAGATTGAAGAAGAACGAAACACATCCCATTTATAATCTAAAATATCTGTTACACCGCAGGATAAGTGTAGAGGAACCACATAAGCGGTCAGGACCCGTCCAGTGTTTAAATTGCCAAGAATATGGCCATACAAGGGCGTACTGCAAGTTGCCTCCCGTTTGCGTTGTGTATGGAGAGCTTCATTGTTCCGCCCAATGTGACAAACCAAAGGATGACTCGAAGGTTAAAAAATGTAGCAATTGCGGTGGAAATCACACCGCTAACTACAGAGGCTGTCCAGTTTTTTCTATGGTAAGGAAGTCAACCCAGAAATTAAATACTCCTGCTAGGCAGCCACAATACCAAGCAAATGCTTATTACCCTCAGTTAGCTCAACCCACAACCAAACATGTTTCATACGCGGATATGTTAAAATCAAATCATGTTTCAGCACACAAAGCGACACCTACAACCAATTCTACCCCAAATATGCATCCAGAAGCTAAAGAACAAACACCATCTGGTAACTACAATCGTCTCGAAGCAAGTATCGAGACATTAGTGCATTCGTTAAACAGTTTTATGAGCTCTATGAGCAGCATGATGCAAGAAATGGTTCGCATGCAATCTATGATGTTGCAGGCGGTACTTAACAAACCATGAACTGTTTAAAAATATGTTTCTGGAACGCAAATGGCTTACGCCAACACAAAAATGAACTCGAGTACTTCTTGAAGAACCAACAAATTGATGTCATGATGGTTTCAGAGACTCATTTAACAACAAATAGCTTTTTTAAAATCAATGGCTATATATTATATGACACTAAAGACCCCCGTGGCAGAGCATGTGGTGGTTCAGCTATTCTAACAAAGGCTCGAATTAAACATCATTTACTGTGTGATTTTTGTGAGGACTATCTTCAAGCAACAAACATCTGTATTGAAGAATATCATCAAAACTTTGTTATTTCTTCGATTTATTCACCTCCTAGATTTCAAATATCAGAGAGTCAATATAGCGACTTCTACAAATCACTAGGTCCCTGTTTCATAGCATCAGGCGACTACAACGCTAAACATACGTTTTGGGGATCCAGACTTATTACTCCAAAAGGTCGTGTTTTATTTGACACTATTTCAAAAATGCGTCTGAATGTGATATCAAGCGGACAACCCACCTATTGGCCTACTGATCGACAAAAAATACCTGATGTTATTGATTTTGGCGTGACTAAAGGTATTTCGAGAGAAATGATTAAGGTTGAAGCGTCACTCGAATTATCCTCAGATCTTTCACCCACAATAGTCTATATATGGAACCAGCAAAATATTGTGTCACCAACAACTACCACAAGCATTAATTGGTTGAAATATAGAAAGTATCTCAGTACTCACTGTTCGGAAAATATACCGCTGAGAAAACCAGAAGACGTGGAACAAAGTATTATTAATTTTGATCAAATCCTCAAATCAGCTGCCCAACATGCAACAGTAACCCGACAATCAGCTAGATACAATCAAATTTACTTTCTAGATGTCGAGCGGCTCTTGGCTGAAAAAAGGAAAATTAGAAGAGAGTGGCAAGCAAACAGATCTCCTCAACTCAAATCTAGACTTAAAGATTGCACGAAACGGCTAAGACAGCTGCTACAATCTCGAAAAGTAGCATATCTGAAAAATTACTTGGAAGACCTCGACGCAACTGCACAATCAGATTATTCATTATGGCGTGCATGTAGAAACCTTAAAAGGCCAGTCGTACGTAAGCCCCCCTTGCGAACTTCTTTTGGAGTCTGGGCAAGAAATGATACCGAAAAAGGTAATTTATTTGTTGATCATTTGAAAAAGGTTTTCACTCCAAATATGTGTACTGATATAGTTGAGTTGCCACCAGTAGAGACTAGTGCCGAAGTACACCTAAGATTTGAATTTAGCGATATTGAAAGGGCAATAGCGGATTTAAACACAAAAAAATCCCCTGGAGTTGATAAAACAAGTAACAAGATGTTAGTTGAGTTGCCCCTTATAGGTCGCAAAATTATTCTGTTTGTTTTTAATGCCATCTTACGTCTTGCGTACTTTCCCACAGAGTGGAAAGTTTCTTTGATTACTATGATTCCTAAACCAGGAAAAGACCACACAAAAGTAGAATCATACAGACCTATAAGCCTTTTATCAAACGTGTCAAAGTTATTTGAGAGAATATTAATAACTAAGCTGAATCCAATTCTTAGCGCGAAAGGATGTATTCCGAACCATCAATTCGGCTTCAGAAAACAACACAGTACGATCCAACAAACACACAGATTAGTAAATGTAATTAAAACGACTTTTGAAGAAAAAAAATATGAGCAAAAATGTACTCACATAACTTTCACACTGCGTAGGGACTCACGCCCTCCTGTTCGCATAAATAACCAAATGATACCACAGCTTTCAGACGTTAAATATCTGGGTATACATCTTGACCGTCGCCTTACTTGGAAAAGCCACATTGACTTCAAGTTAACACAAATGAAACTAAAAGCAGTACAACTAAATTGGCTTATTGGCAGAAACTCTACCCTGAGCTTAGATTGTAAACTTCTACTGTACAAGTCGATCCTCAAACCAATTTGGTGTTATGGGATTCAGTTATGGGGCACTGCCTCAGCTAGCAATGTAGAAAAAATTCAAAGGCGCCAAAATAAGATACTACGTATGATTACATCTGCTCCCTGGTATATAAAAAATTCGAACATCCACAAAGACCTAAACATGCCATCAGTTAAAGCAGAAATAGCGAAACATGCAGTCACATATCTAAAGAGGCTTGAGTCTCATCCAAACCCTTTAGCGCGTAACATGCTGAACGAACCTGGTTACATTCGACTAAAAAGAAGAGATACTGCTTTTCTTGGCCGTACATTAGAGGGATGACCCGCAAATGATTGCAAAATCCGTAAAACAAACATTATTTTTGTCTAGCACTGGCTGGACTTAAAAAGTATATTTTTTATTTTAGACTTAAGATATGAGTAATTATTGTTAGTTCAAAAATATTGAAGATACAATAAACAATTTATGAAAAAAAAAAAAAAAATTAACGTTTTAATATTTTATTTTATGAAAATATATTTTAAAAGTGAGAACAAAAATGATACTCGTCGCTATTTATGTATGCTTTATTACCTAAGTCAATATATTAACTCCAGAACAAATAATAGTTGTAGTTATAATAAACACTGGGTTCGCTAACTAAAGATTTTCATCATAGCCGGCCTTCAGCCGGACGGAAGGAATTCTGCTCTATAGTATGACCATCGGCCGGGAGCATGGATTTTCTTTCACTTTTGATGTTTTTCATGTTTTACACTTATCTCCTTGGATCCTTTGGGGAACTGTGTAATTTTTCCCCTGGTGGACAATCCTTGATGCATCTAATATTCCTGTAAGTAAAAACAATTAAAATATATAAATTTTTTTAAAAGTTGTTAATTCTTACATATTTTTTCCAAATTCCAAAACATACTTATGTTAATGAATGACAAAAAATACCAATCGCAACTTACCTTGAATATGCTTGTTTTTTATATTTCTGCAAAAAATAAATAAATGTTAAGTTAATTAAAATTTCCTTAAAATTTTCCACCCTTATTCTTACCTTTCTAAAATACTTTTAATTTTTATGCGCCAGAAATTTTTTTGTCATAATTTATTTATTGTATCTTCAATTATTTATGAACTAACAATAATTACTCGTATCTCAAGTCTAAAATAAAATATACTTTTTAAGTCCAGCCAGTGCTAGACAAAAATAATATTTGTTTCACGGATTTTGCAATCATTTGCGGGACATCCCTCTAATGTACGGCCAAGAAAAGCAGTATCTCTTCTTTTTAGTCGAATGTTTGGATGAGATTCAAGCCTCTTTAGATATGCGACTGCATGTTTCGCTATTTCTGCTTTAACTGATGGCATGTTTAGGTCTTTGTGGATGTTCGAATTTTTTATATACTAGGGAGCAGATTATTTTGGCGCCTTTGAATTTTTTCTACATTGCTAGCTGAGGCAGTGCCCCATAACTGAATCCCATAACACCAAAATGGTTTGAAGATCGACTTGTACAGTAGAAGTTTACAATCTAAGCTCAGGATGGAGTTTCTGCCAATAAGCCAATTTAGTTGTACTGCTTTTAATTTCATTTGTGTTAACTTGAGATCAATGTGGCTTTTCCAAGTAAGGCGACGATCAAGATTTATACCCAGGTATTTAACGTCTGAAAGCTGTGGTATCATTTGGTTATTTATGCGAATAGGAGGGCATGAGTCCCTACGCAGTGTGAAAGTTATGTGAGTACATTTATGTTCATTCACTTTTATTCTCCATTTTTATAGCCATTTTTCCAAATTGAGTATGAGGTGTTGTAAAAGTTGTGATGCTTCTTGGGCACTTTCATGAATACTTATAAAAGCTGTGTCATCTGCAAAAGTTGATGTGTGGACTAGGGTGCTAATTAACATATCTGATGTGTACAGTAAATATAAAATTGGTCCCAAAATACTACCTTGGGGAACTCCGGCTTTAATGAGCTGTGGCGAGCTTAAAAAGTCACCTTCTTTTAGCAAAAACTTGCGATTCGTTAAATAATCTTTTAAGAGCTTATACAAGTTTTCGGCAAGTTCAGCTTTAGCTTAAATATTAGGCCTTCGTGCCAAACCGAAATCGAATGCTTGAGAAACGTCGATAAAAAGCGCAGAACAGTATTTTTTTTTCTTCAAAGGTCGTTTTAATTACATTTACTAATTTGTGTGTTTGTTGGATCATACTATGTAGTTTTCTGAAGCCGAATTGATGGTTCGGAATACATCCTTTCGCGCTAAGAATTGGATTCAGCTTAGTTATTAATATTCTCTCAAACAACTTTGACAAGTTTGATAAAAGGCTTATAGATCTGTATGATTCTACTTTTGTGTGGTCTTTTCCTGGTTTAGGAATCATTGTAATCAAAGGAAGCTTCCACTCTGTGGGAAAGTATTCAAGACGTAAGATGGCATTAAAAACAAACAGAATAATTCTGCGACCTATACGGGGCAACTCAACTAACATCTTGTTACTTGTTTTATCAACGCCAGGGGCGTTTTTGGTGTTTAAATCTGCTATTGCCGTTTCAATATCGCTAAATTCAAATCAAACTACGGCACTAGTCTCTACTGGTGGCAACTCAGCTATATCAGTACATACATTTGGGGTGAAAACCTTCTTCAAATGTCCAACAAATAAGTTGCCTTTTTCGGTATCATTCCCTGCCCAGCCTCCACAACAAGCTCGCAAGGGAGGCTTACGTACGACCGGTCTTTTAAGGTTTCTACATGCACGCCATAATGAATAATCTGATTGTGCAGTTGCGTCGAGTTCTTCCAAGTAATTTTTCAGAGATGCTACTCTTCGAGAGTAGATTTGAGTTGAGGAGATCTGTGTGATTGCCACTCAATCCGAATTTTTCTTTTTTCAGCCAAGAGCCTCTCGATATCTAGAAAATAAATTTAATTGCATCTAGCTGGTTGTCGGGTCACTGTCGCATGTTGGCCAGCTGATTTAAGGTTTTGATCAAAATAAATTAGACTCTGGTCCACGTCTTCTGGTGTTCTTAGCGGTATGTTTTCCGAACAATGACTATTGAGATACTTTCTATATTTCAACCAATTAATGCTTGTGCAAGTTGTTGGCGACACGATATTTTGCTGGTTCCATATATAGACAACAGTGGGTGAATGAGCTGAGGATAATTCGAGTGACGCTTCTACTTCATTTCACTCAGAATACCCTTAGTCACGCCAAAATCAATAATATCAGGTATTTTTTGTCGATCAGTAGGCCAATAGGTGGGTTATGCACTCGATATCACATTCAGACGCATTTTAGAAATAGTGTCAAATAAGACACGACCTTTTGGAGTAATTAGTCTTGATCCCCAAAACGTATGTTTAGCGTTGTAGTCGCCTGATGCTATGAAACAAGGACCTAGTGATTTGTAGAAATCGCTATATTGACTCTCTGAATACAACATAATTAATAAAAAATGCTATGCAACCTACCTCTGCAAACTCAATAATAAATTCAAAATTAATCCAAAGTCCTTCTATAATTTTGTGAATTCTAAAAGCTAGAATCTGACGATGATCTTGCAACAAGTAATATGTTTGTTGAATTTTTTTCTTCTACATATACGGATAGCGAATGTAATAATTCTGAATCTAATATTTTCTCCGAATCACCAAATTTTCAAATATCTATACCATTTTTGAACGACTCGGTAGTTCTAAACAGTTTGAAGATACTCAAATTTTCTTATAAACATTGAGCTGATGCACTTCCTAGTTGTTTATTGGTAAGATGTGCTGAAAGTCTTGCTGTTCCCCTTACAATAATATTTAACACATCAATTAAGTTAGGTTTTTTCCTAAATACTTGGAAAGCTTCGCATATTATTCCGTATTTTAAATCTGGCAATAAATCTGACATCTTAAATTACAGGGGTATTGCCAAATTAAGCACAATACCTATACTATTTGAAAAACTAATAACTGATCATTTATGTCACCATGTATCGTCCTTATTATCTCCGTTTCAACAGAAAAGGTCACTCAACTATTACAAATCTATTGGAAACTGACGAAATTTATACTGACTTCAGCAAAGCCTTTGATAAGGTTAACTATAAAGTCCTGCTAAAATAGCTTTACTGTATAAAATCATATCTAACTGATAGAATACAAAATGTGCTTTATAAAAATGTGACATCGAAATCAATTTCAGTTACATCGGGTGTTCCAGAGGGAAGTCATCTAGGGCCACTTCTTTTTTCATTATTTATAAATGATTTACCGAAAATAATAAAACATTCTTATATTCTAATGTATGCGGATGATTTTAAAATATTCTACAGTCATAACAACTATGCAGATCAGTCAATCCTACAACAAGACTTGGATTCTCTTCATTCCTGGCGTAACCTTAATTTAATGAAGTTAAATTTTAATAAGTGTAAACATATGTGCTTTTTTCGAAGATGTAATATAAACGCCAAATATGTCCTAGGTGGTCATGAGTTGATTAAAGTAAACTTTTTTTCTTGAAGACCACGAAGCCTTCTTGGATTTATCAAAAGTTGGGCGGTGGAATTTGAGGATCCATATATTACAAAACAATTATATACTTCACTTGTTCGCCCAGTTCTGGAATATAGATCAATAATATGGGATCCAATGTACAAAATACATATTGACAGGGTTGAATCTGTACAAAAACAATTTCTTCTACTGTGCAACCGTGGGTTACGGTGGAATCCATCAAATCTTCCATCTTATACAGCTAGACTTGGGTTTATTAAGCTGCCATCGCTAAAAAGTCACAGAGTAATGCTAAACGTGATGTTTGTGCCGAACGTAATAAATGGTAATATCCGCTCCGATTTCCTTATTAAAAACATTTACTTTAAAGTTCCACATCGTCCAACAGTTAAAGTCTTTAGAACAAACTATGCAAATTTTGATCCGTTCTAAGATGCTGCACTGATTTCAATAGGCTTTATTATTGTATTGATCTTTCTCTCAGTAATAATGTAATTAAACGAAATATAATATATTTATGCGTGATTAAATTATTTTTTTAAGTCATGTCTAAGTCTCGCGTAGTGTAGTGAGAAGAGAAAATTAATAATTATTATCTCATTATCTCCACTTAAGTGAGCTGTAAACCTTAAAAATAATGTAACAAGTTTTTTTAGTAATCAACTCGCTTACATACAAAAAGGTTTGTATAACCTAATAATAAAATCGAATTTTTTATAAAGTGATAATTCCCCGTGTTCTTTTTCTTTTTACTACCGGAATATTTTGCTTAACTTGGACTCCCATACCCCAACATTCTTTGGACCTTCGAGCCGGATCTCAAGAAGAGGATTTTTTTTTTGGCAAATATATTCTTTTGTGGAAAAAAAGTCTCCAACCCCGTAAAAAATCAAGCCAAGGAATTCTTGTTTCAACTCCCAAAGAAATAACATCTTCCCCAAGTAATCCTTATTTCAACCCCCAAAGGAGCAACATCTTCCTCAAGGAATTATTATTTCAACCCCCAATTGGAAGCATCTTTAAATCATCACAAGAGTATATAAATCAAAGTAAGTGTTGTGTTTCTACCATAAAAAAGTGCTCCATTATATTAAAAAAAAAGTGCAAAAACAACAAAATTAAGCATACAGTTATTATATGCTAAAATAAAATTTCCCCGCACAAGTGAAACAAATTCCCACATTTTAAAAAACATATTCTTTAAGTGTAAAAATATCTATTGAGTGTGATATTTTAAATTCAAGAAATCTTTTTGAGCGAGCAAATCCTCCAACAGTGTTGAATTACAAAATAAATGAGAACAACAAACAAGTTATCAAACTACTTCGAACTTAAAGAGTTAGAAACAGAATATTGGAATTGTAACGCGTTTTATCGAACATTAAGTTTGAAGTCTGATGAAACCACAAGTTGTAAAGTAAAGAGAATCGAACATTATTAAAAATTTCTTAAAAACAAATGTTGTGTTTTGAGTTTGATGAAAACGAAAACCTAAGCAAAGAAGTGATCAAAGTTCAAACACAAGCATACATAAATAAAAGAAAAACAAGGGCATAAATAAAATAAGTAAACATACAAGTTACAGTTGTTATAACTTCATGTATCTTTTTAACCGACTTCAAAAAAGAAGGAGGTTATCTATTCGTCTGAATTTTGCTTTTTTTTATGTATGTAACCGCAGAACTCAGCCATTTCTGAACCGATTTTAAAATTTTTTTCTTTATTTGAAAGGTTATGCTTTCAGATTGGTCCCATTTTAAAAACAGTTCATTATATTAAAAATTAAAGGGTGTCCCCATACAACATACATGTTTTTTACGTGTATTAAGAACCGTAAATGAAAGCAAATTAAAATTTTAAAAAATTGCGTGCCGCTATAGCTCCCAACAGCAGAAATTAATAAAAAAATTAATTTAAAAATTAATGGGTGTCCCCATGACATAATTTGACCTATTTGGGTCTATCTTTTGAACCGTTATAGACAAAACCTTGAAAATTTGACAGAATGTCGATTACTATGACCGTTATAATAAAATGTATAAATATTCTAAATTTTAAATTAAAGGGTGCTCCAATAGTTCATTTAGTTTGATGTATATGGCCAAACTTTTGAATAGTTGTTCACAGACCGCTGAAATTTACAAAGAACCTGTAGTGCTAAGTCAGCTATAACAAAAAGAATAAAATTTTAAATTTGGAACCCTTTTAGTTAATGTAATTCTATGTATGTGGCCAAACTTTTGAACTGTTAGAGACAGACAGCTGAAATTTACAAGGAACCTGTATTGCAAAGTCCGGCAATACAGCAAGTAAACAATTTAAAGTTAGAAATTAAAGGGTGTCCCCATAAATTACGTAATTTGAGATATATGACCCTATCTTTTGAACCGTTAAACACAAACACTTGAAAATTAGGCAGAATATCCACTACTTTCTCTGGTATGATAACAAGTATAAATATTTGCAATTATAATGTAAAGGGTGTCCCAATAGTTCATGTAATTTGATATATATGGTTAAACTTTTTAACCGTTATAGACAGATAGTTGAAATTTACAAAGAATCTTTGTGGCCAAGTCCTCTATAACAACAGGTCTTTAATTTAACATTGTAAATTAAAGGGTGTCCGAATAGGTGATGTTATTAGATCTGTGTGCCCCTATCTTTGAAACCGTTATAGACAGAGGCTTGAATGGTGTCCCCATACAAGACGGATACTGGTGAAAATAGCTTAACTTTTGAACAGTAATAGGGAGAGGCTTGACATTCAATAGTCTTAATTTTTTTCCCTCTAATTTTGGCGCATCTTTTATTTGGTTTAAATCTCATTCTTACAGATTACTTCTTACATTTTTAGTTTAGAATTGGTGCCCTTCTATCTGTTTTGAAGTCGGTTTTTTCGGCGTTTATGTATATTATCTTTGCTTGTTACACTGTTTCAATTCAAAATGTTATTTGGTTTTTCTCATACAATATAAAAAAAAATAACACATTAAATTAAAATTTAATTAAACAAAAGTTCACTCAAATAACAATTGCTTCAAGTTTAACAGTATTAAAATAAAATTTTAATACAAATTAAAGAACTGTAATTTAATTTAAATGGAAATTATTTTAAACCAACCTAATAATTCATCCAATATACATATATAAATAAAATTAAAGTTTCACTAAATATAACTTAAATTGAAATAAAGACAGTTTTATAAAATTTATTTAATCCCAAATAAAGTGAAATAATTACTGTATGCCTGCTTTCCGTCCTACCATTATTGGTAAATTATTCGCTGAAAAAAATTTTATATTAAAAAAAAAAAAACAAATTTTTATATTTTTAAAATTTATTTTAATTACTCCTTGAACAAATATTAGCGCTTCGATCACGCGTATTATACTTTTTGTTTATCTAGCTGTCGGTCTCCTATTTGGCGAGTGTTCTGTAACCCCTAGTGTTATAATTTGGCATCATAACACGGTTTTATTTAAATTCATTTCTGGCATTAATTTATATAAGTAAACCCTTATAATTATAAACGTCATTATGTCCATATTAGACTCTTTTATCCGTGCATCTGACCGTGTGGTAGAGTTTCAAGCATATTTTGCTAACCTGCCTGCTGACATTCATTCAGTTCATACCCTAGAGGTCCAAAAAAAATGAAATTGTCCGCCTCTGGTCGCAATTTCGAACGTGTTACGATGACATTTTAGATAAATTTAATGAATTGGAAGAGGAAGTCCAAATCGAAACATTAAATTCGCGTTTTTATTCAACTTTTGAAGCCCTCGTTAAAGTGCTATCAAGATCGAATGAGTTGTTGGATGCTCTTTGCCAAAAGGCTGATCCCAATAAGGTTTCGACTTCAGCTTCACTCCCCCAAAATGAATCTGCTCCTAATATTTCTTTGCCGCCCTGCGACACTGAAATATTTTATGGAGATTATAAGTCATGGCCAACGTTTCGTGACATGTTCACGGCGTTTTATCGAAATTGCCAAAGATTATCTCCAGTCGAGAAAATGTGACATTTGCTTAAAAAGACACAGGGGGAGGCCCGAAAGTTATTTAAGACATGTCCGATAACTAACGATGGATTCAAAATGGTGTGGAATAATCTAGTTAATCGGTACGAAAATAAAAGAATACTAGTCAACGCTCAGCTAAAGACCCTTTTCAACATAACCCCAATTTATAAGGAAACTGGTAGCAATATTAGGAGTATTCAACGCACAATAAATGACTGTGTTACAAATCTTAAACTTCTTTAAATTGATACGGAAAG
Source organism: Phasia obesa (assembly GCA_949628195.1). Lineage (NCBI taxonomy): Eukaryota > Metazoa > Arthropoda > Insecta > Diptera > Tachinidae > Phasia > Phasia obesa. Next base: position 22,447,545 of record OX451220.1, read on the forward strand.
CTGGGACATCATATTCTTGTACATCTGCTCGACTTGCCTACCAGGAAATACTCTTGGTCTCTGGGAGCAGTCCCTTCCTAGTAGCATAGAGTTGCCGACATGGAAGCAAATGGACGGAATGGAGGAAATGTAGAAGCCAATATGTTTGCCATACATGCAAGCAAAAACATCATTCCTTGCTTCATCGAACGGAGCACGTATCTAACGCAATTCAATACCCCAACCCCCAAGCGATGTCTCGCACTTTAGCTTCGCCTTTGAATACGCACCCGAATGACTCTCGTATTCTAAACCCCCTTCAAACATCAAATTTAAACACGAATCCCTCTACTTCTGCTCAAGCGGTAGCCCAAATGAGGCAAACGTATTCCACTCAGCTACAGTCCACTTCGAATCCCACAATCTTACTCGGTACTGCTCTTATCGATGTCTATTCAGATTGTCTAAAATATACCGTTCGGGCTTTAATTGATTCTGCGTCAGAGGCGACTTTTATCTCGAAAACTCTTCAAAGCAAACTTTCCCTAAAGACTCGGAAGTTTACAGACGGAAGTTCGTGGCTTGAACGATGCCTTGGCCGCCACTTCAACTCAATTCTGCCATCTCCGCATTGGATCACCCATCGAAAGCTCGTTTGAAACCCACGCGAATGCCTTCGTTGTCAAGAAGTTAACGGGAAAACTCCCTTATTATCCGTTATCAGCGCTAAAAGATGGCGATTTTTCAAATTTATTTCTGGCTGACTCAAATGGTTACAAACATCTAGATATCGATGTTCTTCTAGGGGGTGACGTATATCCCAAGCTTATCAAGAATTGTGTGCATTGGGACAGGGATCAAGCTTTAGTGGCACAACAGACTTTTTTTGGATGGATTGTGACGGGAAAAATTGCTATGAAAAACTCCATGTCTTCAGTCTCAACGTTTTATAACGAACTTGCCCTTAATGATCAAATTCAAAAGTTCTGGGAACTTGAAGAAGTCCCGAAGCAAGTTTGTCTCTCTGACGACAATAAGCATTGCGAATCTGTGTTCCAATCTACAACGTACCGTGAGGAGAATGGACATTTCGTGGTTTCACTGCCATTTCGACGCGAATGTCCTGATGATTTAAACATTGGTTTTTCTCGTCACATTGCCTTATCTCAGTTCATTAGGAATGAGTCTAGATTGCTTAAGAACCCCCAATTAAAATCTGAATTTCTTAATCAAATGAAAACAGTTCAGCCGTCAACGAACACTAATACATATTACTTACCCCATCATGCTGTTCTGAAACCCGATAGCACTACCACGAAATTACGTGTAGTGTTTAATGATTCTAGCCCCTCATCAAACGGAAATAGTCTTAACGTCTTGCTTTACCCCGGTCCTATTCTGCAATCAGATTTAACCATATTAGTTTTGCGCTGGAGGCTATTCAGATACGTTTTCAATACCGATATTGAAAAAATGTATCGCCAGATACTAGTCAACCCCAACACTCCCCATTTCAAAGGATAATTTTCAGAAGTTCGCCTGAAGAAACCCCACAAGATTTTGAGCTTAATACCGTGACATTTAGTGTAAATTGTGCTCCCTATCTGGCGTTACGTACCCTGCTTGAGTTAGCTAACATATACGAACCCACTAACCACTTCGCAGCCGACATTCTTCGTAATAATATGTACGTAGACGATGTTTTAGCTGGCGCCTACACAATTTCTGCCGCTCTGAAAGCGAGAAATTAAATAATCGAAGTCCTTCAATCCGCTGGCTTCGCGCTACGTAAATGGACAGCAAACAGTGACTACTTGCTAAAAGATTTATCCCCCGATCATCTACTAGATACAGAGTTCCTGAAACTGTCAGACTCGTGTACCACCAAGACTTTAGGCTTACGATGGAATGCTGGAAGTGATCATTTCTATTTCCGCTTAAAGAATTACCCCGATTGAAATTCTATCACAAAAAGATCAGTTTTGTCTCAAATCGCCAAACTGTTTGACCCCGCCGGTTGGCTGGCCCCTAAAATTATTGTTGCAAAAATGATCATGCAGCAAATCTGGAACGATGAAACAAACTGGGATGAAGATCTTAAACCGACAACATTATCTAGTTGGCATGGGTTTATATATGATTATGCGAATATAGAAAATATTAAAATACCGCGATTTGTTGACTTCGATCCCACATTCTCAATCGAATTGCATGGATTCTGCGACGCTTCAGAAAAAGCATATGCCGCAAGTCTGTATTTACGAGCAGAAAATTTAGGTTCTGTTTCGACTCATCTCCTTGTCGCAAAGACGAAAGTCGCCCCCGTTAAGTTTGTTTCATTACCCAGAAAAGAACTTTGTGGCGCCCAATTAATGGCCAGAATGATAGACTCGATTCAGTCCCAATTCAACCTCAAGCTATAAACTATTTCTGTGGACCGACTAGACTATAGTCTTGGCATGGTTAGTCGGTCCAAAAATCCCCTAACAGATGGAAAACTTTCGTGGAGAATCGAGTCTCTTCTATAATTGAAAAGGTTGGGAATCAATCTTGGTTTCATGTTGATTCTAGAGATAATCCGCTGATTTGGTAAATTGGGGACTCACCGTATCACAGCTTATAGCTAGCAAATTATGGTGGCATGGACCCTCATGGCTTAGCCTGCCGCAAAGTCAATGGCCAATGAATTCAAAGAATTTCGACACCGAAGAGGAGATAAAACCTGTGTCAGCTCACGTGACTCAAATCCGCAGTACGGAACTCCTCGCAAATATTTCAGACTTTCCAAAAGCCTTGCGTGTTATGTGTCATGTATTTCGTTTTTATTACAGGTGCAACGCAAGGTTACGACATAAGCTCGTGACAACTAATGAATTTACCAAAGCTGAACTAGATCACGCCAAGTCGCGAATGATAATCTCTTTCCAAAAGTTGTACTTCGAACGTGAATATAACTTATTATCGCATGGCCTAGAGCTACCCCGAAAAAGTAATCTTTTAACTTTTAATCCATTTTTGGATACCGCTGGCATTATGAGGGTTAACGGTCGCTTGACTAACTAACCTGTTTTAAGTTACAATGAAAGGTTTCCGATATTGCTGCCTTATCACGGATGCTATACAAGGCACTTTTTAGCATATCTACACAAATACTCGATCCACGGTCAAAACGCCCTATTGTTTAGACTTATGAGGCTTTATTACTACGATCCTAAACTAAAAGTCCTAATTAAAACTACATTATCACAGTGTCGAGAATGTGTAAATCAAAAACGTCAGAAAAGTCAACAGATAATGGCTGCCTTACCTTCCGAGAGGACAACTCTTTCTCGTCCGTTTACCAACACTGGAGTCGACTTTGCGGGCCCCTTTGATGTCAAAACGTATGCTGGCCGTGGTTGCAAAATCACGAAAGGCTATGTGTTAGTTTTCATCTGTTTCGCAGCTAATGCGATACATCTAGAACTCACAAGTGAAATCTCGACTCAAGCATTTCTAGCAGCGTTTGCACGTTTTTTCTCGCGCCGAGGCTCCCCAGTGCTAGATATTACAATGGTACCGCTTTTGTTGGCGCCTCACATATACTAGATGCGGAAAAACTGAGTTCTTATCACTAGTACGCCAAAAATTACTTAATCAATGGCCTGGCTAGAATGGCATTTTATCCCGGCAGGTGCACCTCCCATAGGTGGGCTTTGGGAAGCTGGCGTGAAAAGCTTCAAGATTCATCTCAAACGAGTGTCTCATAGTCAGAGTTTCACCTACGAAGAACTTTCTACTATGCTAGCAAGAATCGAAGCGTGTTTAAACTCTCGGCCACTTAGTCCAATAAGCGAAAGCCCTACCGAATTATGTGCACTTATCCCCGGTCATTTCCTTATAGGCAACCCACTGCTATCTCCCCCAGAACCTGATCTTTCAGATCATTCATTGAGTCATGTGAACCGTTAGCAAAAATTAAAGATTCTGCATCACTATTTTGCTCAAAGGTGGAAGGAGGAGTACCTTAAAGAGCTTCACAAGCTTAACAAGTGGAAATACCCCTAGCGTGATTACGCTACCGGTGATCTTGTCATTATAAGAAAAGAAAATCCACCCCCAAATCAGTGGCGTCTCGGCTGTATAGAAAATGTTACCCGTGGTCGAGATAACAGAGTTAGAGTCGCCGAAATACGAACTGCCAATGGCAGTTGTGGCAATCAAACACAACTAATAATGCACTTTTATATCTACTTACAGCCATAACAATGCCACGTCATAGCCGCAGAAGCCTCTCACCCCCTGAAAAAAAGGACCGTAGCCGTCACCAACGCAACTCTCGCTATCCATCAAGGTCTTTTGATTGCCGCATATGTAATAAGGATCATCCCCTTCGAAGATGCATAAAATTTAAACGCATGAATGTTTTGGAAAAATTTAAAGTAGTGAAAAAATAACAATATTGTGAGAACTGTCTGGCACACTCCCACAAAGTCAACCGGTGCCGCAATACCGATCGATGTCGCCAATGTGGAAGTAAACACCATACGTCACTACATCGCCACGAACGTAAATAAAGTAAAAACTGACTCCTCGAAAGAAACTGCCTCCAGCCTACGTAGCGTAGCACTGATACCTACAATCATTGCGAAAGTAGAGCTAGGGAAAGAATGGGGAAACGTCCGAGGGATACTTAACCCTTATGGTATCGGCAAAGGTAGTTAGCGATCTACCACGTAAGCAACCTATAGAAGAAATAGATGAGAGAGTAGCGTCTTTGTACAGCAACATACGTCTTGCTGACCCCAACTTTTACAGAAACGATGACATTAACCTAATACTTGGCGCTGACGTGTACCCACGCATTATAAAAACCAACATTCAGCCAGAGACAGTTAGTACTCCCATGGCTCAAGATAACGTCCTAGGCTGGACCATTATTGGCAGGTTTGGAGTCTAGATACTTTTCTTTTTACTTTTATTTCTTTACAATATAATATTATTAATACAAGTAGTCTACTAAATTTTATATTTTGCATTGAATTTAAGCGTATACAACATTTATTGTTTTTTTTTTCTTTCTTAAACCAATATTATGTATCTATTATGATGAATTTAAATTCTTATGCTCTAAACACATAGACGACAGCAGACTTCATAGCTTCATGGCTTCAAATGCTGTCAACCTTAAATGCTGTTCTGAAGTCAGCTTCATAAATATTTTGAAGACAGCAACAACATTATAAACAGCTGATAAATATTAAAAATTACTTCAAAGTTTAAAAATAAAAAAATGAGTAAAGAAAATTTAATGAATTTAATTACATCTATTGTTAAAATAGCTCATACTACATCTGAAGTGTATAAAGTCCATAAGTCGAATAGTACAAGAAACCGAAGATGGTGGGTTCGCCCAGTAAATATTACCCGTGATGAAGAGGGATTTTACAAAACCTGTGAACAACAGCTAAAAGAAAAGGATGAAGAACACTTTTTTAAGGCAACCAGGATGAACGTAGGTAGTTTCAATATACTACTGGAACTATTAAAGAAAAACTGGAGCGATTTTCTAACAGAAAAGCCATTGATGTCGAGACACGCTTGGCAGTAACAATTATGTAAATATAATCTCTTTCTTTCTTTTTGATATAATACTCAAAACGGTTCTAGGTACTTGGCGCAGGGATGTTGCTTCCAAATTCTTGCCTGGGCTTATAAAATGGGGATTTCATGAGCTCAAAACAATGTCGGACAAGTTTTATGTAAAAACTGGTATGCCAAATTGCTTGGGAGCTGTTGATGGCAAACATGTGCGCATAGTTTGTCCAAACAAAAGCGGTTCACTGTATTCAAATTACCAAAAAACTGTTAGTATAGTGTTAATGGCAGCTTGTGATGCAAATTACGTTTTTACACACGTAGATGTGGGTGCTCTAGGTAGCCAGAGTGACGTATGGTGGCGTATTTCCTCAAAGTGTCTTTGGAAAAAAATTATTGAATAACACTTTAGAAATTCCTCAAACTTCAAATTTACCAGGTTCTTCAATAAATTTCCCGTATTATTTTGTTGGCGATAACGCATTTCCATTAAAGCATAATTTAATGCGACCATTTCCTGGAAATAACTTGCCTCAAGATAAAGATAAGTTCAACACAATATTATGAAAAGCTCGAGTTCATATTGAAAATGCTTTTGGCATATTAGCCAACAGGTGGAGAGTGTTACACACAACAATACATATGAACCCAAAAAATGCAGATAAAATTGTGCTGGCCACCACAGTGCTTCATAACTTTTTAATGTTGCAAAACGACAGAAATTATTTCACTATTGAGCTTGCTGACCACTCGATTGACAACAGAGAAATCCAGGGTCAGTGGAGGGATGAACTACATTCTTTGCCATCATACCAACCTACATCATCGAACCGCTCATCCACAACAGCATTTGAACTCCGAAATACGTTCAAAGATTTTTTGCAAAATAATACTCTATAATATTGGTATATTCATATGTATAATTGTGCATTTATATTATATACATACAGTGCCGGTAAAAATAATAGCACCAAGGAAAATTTTTTGTTTCGTTTTTATCTCTTAATATATTAGTGTGATATTATATGTATGCACTCACCTTTAAGAAAAAAATTCTTGAATAAATCGTTTTTAAAATAAAACAATCACATTAACTTTTTTTCATTTTAAAAATAAAACGTTTATTTCATTGTTTTCATGTTTTTTAAAATAATATGTATGTACTATGTACATATCTACAAACTATATTAACATTGTTTTAAAAAATAAATTTGCACTTCATGTGATATCAACATTAACTAGAATTAAAACCTAATTTACTACATTTTGATAATTAATATGATCTATTTGTTTGAGCTTAAAGGTTTATTTTTTCAACATTTCGTTCACAATTTAATAATTTTTCTGACGAGGATTACATATGTAAAGTAAAATATTGAAGCAAATAAAAACAAAATAATATAAGACCTTTAAGCTCAAATAAATAGATCATATTAATAACTGAACTCTTAATTCAAGAATTATTTGAATAAAATTTTTCTATTTCTGAAAAAAACTAAATTCGATACCTTACTTTCGATTTGGTTTACAATATTTTTTGGCATATTTGCGTCGTTAATTCTTGCAGCTAAAGTTATAAAATGTGCTGAAGTGGAGTCTTCGGTCTTAGACGCTGCTGCAAAAGCCCCACAGCTCTCAGAAATGCTTGATGCGGCCAAATCAAGGAATTCCTGAAACTTTTCGCTGTCCTTTTTCTGAAAGTTATGTATATGTACCTTTTTTTCACGTGGACTCTCAATAACACATTCACTCGGAAAATTAGAGGACTCGTTTAAGTCCATGTCAATAAGTTCCTCACTGTTCATGGACACATCATTGAATATATTTCCAACAGTGATAAAAAGTGTAATAAATAAACATTAATATATTTACCACAGCGTTTGCCATGATGAAAATAAAGTTCCACTATGGCATATGATATTTAATATTACATTCATATATTACTTACGGTCTTGAATTTGTAAAATTGTCTAAAAATGACATGGCATCAAAGTACTTCCACTTCTTTTTAGGAATGTTAGCACCACTGCCAGAAGCGACTTGCTCCATTCTCTTACACCGCTTGTAAGAGTCTCGAAGCACCTTCAACCTTTTCTTACAGTCTAATTCTATAACAGCACAATCACAATTAAAAAAAGAATACATAAGTACATACATTCATTAATGCAAATTCATTTATCCTACCATTTAACTTAACAATAGCTGCAACTTCCCTCCATTCCTGCTCCTTTTTCTTTAAATTTTTGTAGTTGGTGTGGCCCAAATCAAACAAAATTTTGCGGTTGCGCATCTCTTCGATTAAATGTTCATTTACGTCCATACTACTCCTCTGCAAAATTTTACAAAAGTATTAAAAATAAATTAGTCAAGTGCGAGTTAGACTCGCACACGTAGGGTTCCGTACTATGTTCAGTATAATTTAAAAATTCCAGTTGTTTATTTCTTTATGTCTTATGGGACACCCTTAAATTTTAAAATTAAAGTAATATTCGCGAAAATTGCATCATAATTAGAACACCCTTTAAATTTTAATATATAATTCATTTAATAGCGGCCATGGTAATAAAATATCAGGAGCCTACCTATTGCGGTTAAAAAAATAAGGTAATATTCGTGAAAAACACGTTACTAATGGACACACTTCAATTTAAAGTATTTGTTATAGCGGCCGAAGTAACATATCTACTGTAAACATTTAAAGAGGGTATCTATTACGGTTTATAAAATCATGTCACTGTCGGAACACCCTTTAATTTTATTATTCATTATAGTGGCCATGGGAACTTACTTTCTATAAATATATTAAGAGTCTACTTATTGCGATTAAAAAATAAGTCACTATAAGTGAAAAACATGTCACTGTCGGAACACCCTTTAATTTTTAGTAATTGTCATATCGGCCGTGGCAACACATCTTCTGTACAAAATTTCAAGAGTCTACCTGTTACGGTTCAAGAAATAAGGCTTTATACATGCAAATCACGTCACTGGCGGAAAACCCATTAATTTTTATTATTTGTTATAGTGAACATAGTTATACACCTCCTGTAAAAATTTCACGATTTCACCTATTCATTCAAAACTTAGGATATATACATGCAAATCACGTCACTATTGGAACACCCTTTAATATTTAAGTTCTATTTTGTATACTTGCTTATAAAACAAACATAGTTTTAATTACAGTCTGCAAATTGTAAGTGGTTTCCTTTTACAGCTCAAAAAAAGACATAAACGTAAATAACACGTCACTTTTGGAACACCCTACGTTTTAGTATTTTTTGCTATTGTGGCCGCAGTTATACACTTTTGGTAAAATTTTCAAGAGTCTACCTATTATAGTCCAAAACTTAGGCCTTACACATACAAAGCACACCACTATCGGAACACCCTTTAATTTTTAGGTTTATTTTTTTTTTGGCTTGTTTATAAAGCGAACTAAGTTTTAAATACTGTTTGTAAGAAATAAACACATATTCGTAAATAACACCTCTCTATCGGAACACCCTATAAGTTTTAATATTTGTTGCTATAGCGGCCATAGTTATACACCTTTGGTAAAATTTTCAAGAGTCTACCTATTATGGTTCAAAACTTAGACCTTATACATGCAAATCACACTACTATCGAAACACCCTTTAATTTTTAGGTTTATTTTTTTATACTTGTTTATATAGCGAACTAAGTTTTAATTACTGCTTACATATTTTTAGTGTATGCCTCCTACAGCACAAGAAATAAACACATATTTGCGAATAACACCTCTCTATCGGAACACCCTATAAATTTTAATATTTGTTGCTATAGCGGCCAAAATTATACACCTTCTGTAAAAATTTCAAGATTCTACCTATTATGATTCAAAACTTAGGCCTTATAAATCAAAATAACACCACTATCGGAACACCCTTTAATTTTTAGGTTTATTTTTTAGACTTGTATATAAGACGAACTACGTTTTTATTACAGTTTGTAAATTTTTAGTGTATGCCTCCTACAGTTCAAGAAATAAACACATATTCGTGAATAACACCTCTCTATCGGAACACCCTATAAGTTTTAATTTTTGTTGTTATAGCGGCCATCGCTATACTATGGTTCAAAACTTATGCCTTATACACGCATTTCACACCACTATCGGAACACCCTTTAATTTTTAGTTTTATTTTTTTATACTTGTTTATATAGTGAACTAAGTTTTAATAACTGTTTGTAAATTTCAAGTGTATCCCTCCTACAGTTCAAGAAATAAACACATTTTCGTAAATAACACCTCTCTATTGAAACACCCTATAAGTTTTAGTATTTGTTGCTATAGCGGCAACAACTATACATCATCTGTGAAAATTTCAAGAGTCTACCTATTACGGTTTCAGAGATAAAAGGCGCTGACAGACGGACAGACGGACATACGGACAGACGGACAGATGGACAGACATTGTAGCGAAAACAATAGGGTTTCGTTTTTACACTTTGTGTACGGAACCCTAAAAACAACAGAAAATCAAACAATTACTTACCATCATCTTAAAACTAAAAATTAAATAAAATATAACAAAAATTAACTCAAACGAAAAACAACATATGAAATTAAAAATGAACAGCTGAGTATTTTAGCAGAAAAGGTTTTAGAGATGTCACATATATATTTTATAATAAATAAAATTGAAGTTATTGATCAAAAACGTAATAATATCAGGAAAATCTAAAAAAGACAAATAAACTTATTTCTTTACTTCAATTTTGTAATATTTTTTATGCTAAACATTAAAAAATATGTTTTTCATCTTATTGTTTTTAATTTATATACATAGTGGCAATACTTTATCTGTTTGTTGCTACCTGTCAAAATAGAAATTAGCCTAATTTGGCAGCAGCAGCAAATGCTGTTGTGCAGTCGTGCTGCTGTGCTGTCGTCAAAATAATAGTTTTCATTTAAACACATAGATTTTATTTTTGACATATTGCTGCTTGCTGTCTGCAGTTTAGAGCATTAACCTACAATTTTTATACTATGTACTTAGAAGATTACCCTAATGGTCGTATATATTTTTATACCCTTCACCACAGGTGGAAAGGGTATATATAAGTTTGTCATTCCGTGTGTAATTTCTACAATATTCATTTCCGACCCCATAAAGTATATATATTCTGGATCCTTATACATAGAGAAGTTGATTAAGCGATGTCCGTCTGTCCGCCCGTCCGTCTGTCCGTGTTAGTGTTGTAATGTCATTTACCAAGGCACCAGAAGAGATACAAAAAATTTAAGCACAGCAATCTGTCAGGCATAGTTTCGAAAATTTTGGTATTGCAATTCAGCAACATCGGATCATTCCTTTGAAGGCTGCGGGCCAAAAACCACGCCCACCTATATTTAACCTAAGTTGACGATAGAGAAAAAATCATTATTCATGAGTTAAAGAAATAGAAGACAAATGAAAATTAATTCCGTTTGCTACAATTGTCCCCGTGTTGTCAGCTACTTAATGATATTGAAGCCGACAGCTACATCGTAAACTCTGACATTGTTGTAGAAATACTTATTTTGCTTTTATAAAATTAAATAACTTTTTCAAAAACTTATAAATATTTCCTCCAAAACTTTTTGTTTGTATATGAATTTATAATTTACAATTTTGTGACATTTTCTTTTGTTGAATAAAATAGAAATTAGCCTAAGTTGACGACAGCCACAACGGTGGTCGTGTAGCCATGTAGCTTTGCTGGCTTCAAAATAATCGTTTACTTATAAACGTGTGTATTTTATTTTTGACAGTTGGTAGTCAGTATCCTGATGATGTCTATGTATTTAATGCACCCAGGTTTTGAAACAGAGATATCATCTATTTAAAAATCAAACTCATTTAAAACAAGTAAAAGTGCTATATTCGGCCGTGCCGAATCTTCTATACCCTTCACCACGGTGATTTTATTTATACAGACATGTACAGCATTATCCATATTGTAAAGAAATAGAACACAAATGAAAACAAATTCCGTTTGCTACAATTGTCGCCGTGTTGTCAGCTACTTAATGATATTGAAGCCGACAGCTACATCGTAAACTCTGACATTGTTGTAAAAATACTTATTTTGCTTTTATAAAATTAAAAAACTTATAAATATTTCCACCAAAACTTTTTGTTTGCATATGTATTTGTAATTTACAATTTTGTGACATTTTCTTTTGTTGAATAAAATAGAAATTAGCCTAAGTTGACGACAGCCACAACGGTGGTCGTGTAGCCATGTAGCTTTGCTGGCTTCAAAAGAATCGTTTACCTATAAACGTGTGTATTTTATTTTTGGCAGTTTGTAGTCGGTATCCTGATGATGTCTGTGTTTAATGCACCTAGGTTTTAAAACAGAGATATCATCTATTTAAAAATCAAACGCATTTAAAATAAAAATCAAACGCATTTAAAAAAATATGTTACTCTATATACACACAAAAATACATATGTATAATCTTAATATTAATTATATGTTATGTTACAGTCATGATGTTTATTTTCAAAGAAATATTGAAATTTTTGTTTTAATATTTTGAAAATTGTGTGTAAAAATTTTTTGTAAAAATAATTTTTTAACAATTTTTTGTAAAATTTTATTCGAAAATTTTTTGGAAAATTTTTAAAAAAAAATTTTTTTTGAATATTTTTCTGTAAAATATATTTTTGAAAATGTTTTGTAAATTTTTTTGTAAAAAATTTTTTGTAAAAATTTTTTTTTGTAAATTTTTTAAAAAAAAAATTTTTTTTTTAAATTTTATTGAATTTTTTTTTTTTGTTAAATTTAGGACCTTTCTGCAGTCTATATTGAGTTAGAATGGTCAGACTAAAGCAAAAAAAAATCCTTACAAAAAAAAAAATTTCCTCATATTGACACATGGGGGGTCCTTTTAACTGCTCCTATTTATCAGTGGGTACCCTGTGGGTCCATTGGCTACCTCTATGTGTATTGTTTTCTATTAAGGTCACTAATACAAATCAAAGCAGAAAAACCCTACCAATCTAAAAACAAAGAAAAATCGCCCCTCGTAGGGGGTTATTGATCCCCCGAGATCTGTATGCACTCCTTGCGATCTACCTGTCGCAGTCTAATATTTATTTGAGAAAAAAAGGCAAAACAGAATCATTAAAGCTGAAAAAAAACTTAAAAAAAAACCTGAAAAAACGTGAAAAAATATAGGTGGGCGTGGTTTTTGGCCCGTAGCCCTCAAAGGGATGATCCGATGTTGCTGAATTGCAATACCAAAATTTTCGAAACTATGCCTGACAGATTGGTGTGCTTAAATTTTTTGTATCTCTTCTGGTGCCTTGGCAAATGACATTACCACACTAACACGGACAGACGGACAGACGGGCAGACGGATAGACGGACAGACGGACATCGCTTAATCAACTTCTCTATGTATAACGATCCAGAATATATATACTTTATGGGGTCGGAAATGAATATTGTAGAAATTACACACGGAATGACAAACTTATATATTCCCTTTCCACCTGTGGTGAAGGGTATAAAAATATGTTACTCTATATACACACATACATACATATGTATATTCTTAATATTAAATATATGTTATGTTACAGTCATGATTTTCATTTTCAAAGAAATATTGAAATTTTTGTTTTAATTTTTCGAAAATTGTGTGTAAAAATTTTTTTTTAAATATTTTTTTAAAAATTTTTTGTAAAATTTTTTTCGAAAATTTTTTGGAAAATTTTTAAAAAAAATTTTTTTTCTAATATTTTTCTGTATAATGTCTTTTTGAAAATACTTTGTAAATTTTTTTGTAAATATTTTTGAAAAAAATTAAAATTTTTTTTTTAAATTTTTTTAAAAATTTGATTGAAATTTTTTTGTTAAATTTTGGACCTATCTCCAATCTATTGAGTTAGAATGGTCAGAATAAAGCAGAAAGAAATCCTTACAAAAAAAAAAAATTTCATCATATTGACACATGGGGGGTCCTTTTAACTGCTCCTATTTGTCAGTGGGTACCCTGTGGGTCCATTGGCTACCTCTATGCGTATTGCTTTCTATTAAGGTTTCTAATACAAATCAAAGCAGAAAAACCCTACCAATCTAAAAACAAACAAAAATCGCCCCTCGCAGGGGGTTATTGATCCCCCGAGATCAGTATGCACTCCTTGCGATCTACCTGTCACACTCTAATATTTATTTGACAAAAAAAGGCAAAACAGAATCATTAAAGCCGAAAAAAATTAAAAAAAAACGTAAAAAAAATATAGGTGGGCGTGGTTTTTGGCCCGTAGCCTCCAAGGGAATGATCCGATGTTGCTGAATTGCAATACCAAAATTTTCGAAACTATGCCTGACAGATTGGTGTGCTTAAATTTTTTGTATCTCTTCTGGTGCCTTGGTAAATGACATTACAACACTAACATGGACAGACGGACGGGCGGACAGACGGACATCGCTTAATCAACTTTTCTATGTATAAGGATCCAGAATATATATACTTTATGGGGTCGGAAATGAATATTGTAGAAATTACATACGGAATGACAAACTTATATATACGCTTTCCACCTGTGGTGAAGGGTATAAAAATATGTTACTCTATATCATACATACATATGTATGTATATTTTTAATATTAAAAATATGTTATGTTACACTCATAATTTTAATTTTCAGAGAAATATTGAAATTTTTGTTTTAATTTTTCGAAAATTGAGTCTAAAAATTTTTTGTAAAATTTTATTCGCAAATTTTTTGGAAGATTTTAAAAAAAAAATTTTTTTCGAATATTTTTCTGTAAAATATCTTTTTGAAAATGCTTTGTAAATATTTTTGAAAAAAAATTTAAAAATTAAAAATTTTTTTAAAACAATTTTTTTAAAATTTTCTTTTTTTAAAAATTTGATTGAAATTTTTTTGTTAAATTTTGGACCTTTCTCCAATCCATACTGAGTTAGAATGGTCAGACTAAAGCAAAAACGAAATCCTTACAAAAAAGATTTCATCATATTGACACATGGGGGGTCCTTTTAACTGCTCCTATTTGTCAGTGGGTCCATTGGCTACCTCTATGCGTATTGCTTTCTATTAAGGTCTCTAATACAAATCAAAGCAGAAAAACCCTACCAATCTAAAAACAAACAAAAATCGCCCCTCGCAGGGGGTTATTGATCCCCCGAGATCTGTATGCACTCCTTGCGATCTACCTGCCACACTCTAATATTTATTTGACAAAAAAAGGCAAAACAGAATCATTAAAGCCGAAAAAAATTTAAAAAAAAACGTAAAAAAACGTAAAAAAAATATAGGTGGGCGTGGTTTTCGGCCCGTAGCCTCCAAAGGAATGATCCGATGTTGCTGAATTGCAATACCAAAATTTTCGAAACTATGCCTGACAGATTGCTGTGCTTAATTTTTTTGTATCTCTTCTGGTGCCTTGGCAAATGACATTACCACACTAACACGGACAGACGGACAGACGGACATCGCTTAATCAACTTCTCTATATATAAGGATCCAGAATATATATACTTTATGGGGTCGGAAATGAATATTGTAGAAATTACACACGGAATGACGAACTTAGATATACCCTTTCCATCTGTGGTGATGGGTATAAAAATGTTACTCGATATACACACATACATACATACGTATATTCTTAATATTAATTATATGTTATGTTACAGTCGTGATTTTCATTTTGAAAGAAATATTGATTTTTTTTTTTTATTTTTCTGTATGCACTCCTTGCGATCTACCTGCCACACTCTAATATTTATTTGACAAAAAAAGGCAAAACAGAATCATTAAAGCCGAAAAAAATTTAAAAAAAAACGTAAAAAAACGTAAAAAAATATAGGTGGGCGTGGTTTTCGGCCCGTAGCCTCCAAAGGAATGATCCGATGTTGCTGAATTGCAATACCAAAATTTTCGAAACTATGCCTGACAGATTGCTGTGCTTAAATTTTTTGTATCTCTTCTGGTGCCTTGGCAAATGACATTACCACACTAACACGGACAGACGGACAGACGGAAAGACGGACAGACGGACATCGCTTAATCAACTTCTCTATATATAAGGATCCAGAATATATATACTTTATGGGGTCGGAAATGAATATTGTAGAAATTACACACGGAATGACGAACTTAGATATACCCTTTCCATCTGTGGTGAAGGGTATAAAAATTTTACTCGATATACACACATACATACATACGTATATTCTTAATATTAATTATATGTTATGTTACAGTCGTGATTTTCATTTTGAAAGAAATATTGATTTTTTTTTTATTTTTTCGAAAATTGTGTGTAAAAATTTTTTGTTTTGTTTGTTTTTTGTTTGTTTTATGTTATGTTACAGTCGTGATTTTCATTTTGAAAGAAATATTGATTTTTTTTTTATTTTTTCGAAAATTGTGTGTAAAAATTTTTTGTAAAAATAATTTTTTAAAAATTATTTGTAAAATTTTATTCAAAATTTTTTGGAAAATTTTGAAAATTTTTTTTTTTGCTTATTTTTGTGTAAAATATCTTTTTGAAAACGTTTTGTAAATTTATTTGTAAAAATTTTTTTTGTAAATTTTTTTTAAAAAAATTTTTTTTGTTAAATTTAGGACCTTTCTGCAATCTTCATTGAGTTAGAATAGTCAGGCTAAAGCAAAAAGAAATCGTTACAAAAAAATTTCCTCACATTAACACATGGGGGTCCTTTTAACTGCTGTTATTTATCAATGGGTACCCTGTGGGTCCATTGGCTACCTCTATGTGTATTGCTTTCTATTAAGGTCTCTAATACAAATCAAAGCAGAAAACCCCTACCAATCTAAAAACAAACAAAAATCGCCCCTCGCAGGGCGTTATTGATCCCTCGAGATCTGTATGCACACCTTGCGATCTACCTGTCGCAGTCTAATATTTATTTAACAAAAAAAGGCAAAACAGAATCATTAAAGCCTAAAAAAATTAAAAAAAAAACGTGATAAAATATAGGTGGGCGTGGTTTTTGGCCCGCAGCCTTCAAAGGAATGATCCGATGTTGCTGAATTGCAATACCAAAATTTTCGAAACTATGCCTGACAGAGTGGTGTGCTTAAATTTTTTGTATCTCTTCTGGAGCCTTGGCAAATGACATTACAACACTAACACGGACAGACGGATAGACGGACAGACGGATAGAAGGAATAAAATTATACAAAAAATTTTTAAAAAATTATTTTTACAAAAAATTTACACACAATTTTCGAAAAAATAAAACAAAAATTTCAATATTTCTTTGAAAATGAAAATCATGACTGTAACATAACATATAATTAATATTAAAAATATACATATGTATGTATGTATGTAGGTATGTATATAGAGTAACATATTTTTTTAAATGCGTTTGATTTTTTTAAATACGTTTGATTTTTAAATAGATGATATCTCTGTT
This sequence comes from Phasia obesa, assembly GCA_949628195.1. Taxonomy (NCBI): domain Eukaryota; kingdom Metazoa; phylum Arthropoda; class Insecta; order Diptera; family Tachinidae; genus Phasia; species Phasia obesa. The sequence continues at coordinate 22,464,539 of OX451220.1, forward strand.
TTAAAACCTAGGTGCATTAAACACATAGACATCATTAGGATACCGACTACAAACTGTCAAAAATAAAATACACATGTTTATAGGTAAACTATTATTTTGAAGCCAGCAAAGCTACATGGCTACACGACCACCGTTGTGGCTGTCGTCAACTTAGGCTAATTTCTATTTTATTCAACAAAAGAAAATGTCACAAAATTGTAAATTATAAATTCATATACAAACAAAAAGTTTTGGAGGAAATATTTATGTTTTTGAAAAAGTTATTTAATTTTATAAAAGCAAAATAAGTATTTCTACAACAATGTCAGAGTTTACGATGTAACGTCGGCTTCAATATCATTAAGTAGCTGACAACACTTCGACAAGTGTAGCAAACGGAATTTGTTTTCATTTGTCTTCTATTTCTTTAACTCATGAATAATGATTTTTTCTCATACGACTTTATTTAAGCAAAGAGTCAACAATCTGGATAATGCTGTACATGTCTCTATAAATAAAATCACCGTGGTGAAGGGTATAGAAGATTCGGTACGGCCGAATATAGCACTTTTACTTGTTAATATTAAAGCTGAATTATTTGTATATATTCTTAAAACAAAATTTCTAACCAACTTCCGGTTTTCCAAGGTTGCATAATAGCAAGGGGGCCGGGATGTTTATGCGTGATTAAATTATATTTTTAAGTCATGTCTAAGTCTCGCGTAGTGTAGTGAGAAGAGAAAATTAATAATAATAATAATAATTATCTCATTATCTCCACTTAAGTGAGCTGTAAACCTCAAAAATAATGTAACAAGTTTTTTAGTAATCAACTCGCTTACATACAAATAGGTTTGTATAACCCAATAATAAAATCGAATTTTTTATAAAGTGATAATTCCCCGTGTTCTTTGTCTTTTTACTACCGGAATATTTTGCCTAACTTGGACTCCCATACCCCAACATAATGTTTGCCTTAAATAATTAAAATATATGTCTTATGTTTGTAAATTTGTATATTATATTAATTGTCTGTAAGGATTGTAATCCATAGACTTAATAAATAAATAAATACGTGTGTGTATCTTTGCTGTCTTTAGTAGTTATGTTAATACGTGTATAAGTTTATACTCAAGAGAGAGGGCGTGTTTACTTTATACTTGTTTAATGTTCGTTTGTGTATGCGCTACTCATTTTATATCTGTTTTTTATGAATGTTTGCATATGGGGTATTTCTAGAAAGATCGACAACAATAACTAAACATGCATAGCGATGTTCTTTGTTTCTTTCATTCATTATTGTAAGAATTATTACGTATTTCTTTTCAGAGCTTATAAATAATTCTTTCGTAACACTACCCCCTTCTGAAGCCTGTTGGTCCCACAGATGTGGCTTTTCCATAAAAAGCATACGACAGGTACTTATTACTTCATATGCAGGCATTTCCAACCTGCATTTCCTATGTTGAAACAGCATTTTTAGTAAAGAATTACAATAAAACTTGTCTGCTATAAAATTCAGTATTTGATTGCTGACGAAGATCAGAATGTACATATATAGTACTGCATGTAATAAAAACTGTAACTATATCTCAATTTATTATAAAACCAAAATTAAATATTTTTTGTTGCTTCAAGAAGTAATATATAAACATATATTTGATATATTATTAGTCAAACTATTTATTTTACATACAGATGAAATTTGAAGAATAATTAAAATTAGAAATTAGATAATTAACATTACAGAAAAATTCGAAAATTTAATTTTAGACACCAGCAGAATGGAATGCATTTTCTAGACAGCTACGTCCATCATCAGCAGTCTTCGTATCTATCTACTTAGGGTAGTGTTTTAGTTGTAAGCAACATCTATGTATTTAACCAAGCAAACTCAGATAAAGGAATACGAGAAAACTATATTTAATCATCAATCGTCATTTACAGATAAAGTGTAAGGCCCCAAGAAAGCCTAGATCTGCTTCGCCTCGAGGCAAATGGGCAAAAGTTAGACGTTTTAACTCCGGCAAGGTGGGCCATTTGCAGCGAAACTTTAAACCACAAAAAAGAAGAAAGAGATCTGCCTAGCCACCAGAAAACAACAAGCGGATTAAGAAAAACAAACTCTACAAAACATATAAAGCAACCGGTTCGTCTGTTGACTATGCAAGATATTCTTCCCTTCCTGCTGAATACAACATAATTAATAAAAAATGCTATGCAACCTATCTCTGCAAACTCAATAATAAATTCAAAATTAATCCAAAGTCCTTCTATAATTTTGTGAACTCTAAAAGAAGATAAACTGGCTATCCACCCGTTATGAAGTTTTAAGAGCTAGAATCTGACGATGATCTTGCAATAAGTAATATACGGATAGCGATTGTAATAATTCTGAAACTAATATTTTCTCCGAATCACCAAATGTTCAAATATCTATACCATTTTTCTAAACAGTTTGAAGAAACCCAAATTTTCTTATAAACATTAACCTGATGCACTTCCTAGTTATTTATTGGTAAGATCTGCTGAAACTCTTGCTGTTCCCCTTACAATAATATTTAACACATCAATTAAGTTAGGTTTTTTCCCAAATACTTGGAAAGCTTCGTATATTATTCCGTATTTTAAATCTGGCAATAAATCTGACATCTTAAATTACACGGGTATTGCCAAATTAAGCACAATATCTATACTATTTGAAAAACTAATAACTGATCATTTATGTCACCATGTATCGTCCTTATTATCTCCGTTTCAACAGAAAAGGTCACTCAACTATTACAAATCTATTGGAAACTGACGAAATTTATACTGACTTCAGCAAAGCCTTTGATAACGTTAACCATAAACTCCTGCTAAAAAAGCTTCACTGTATAGGTTTTTCCCAAAACTGTTTAAATTGGATAAAATCATATCTATGTAACTGATAGAATACAAAATGTGCTTTATATAAATGTGACATCGAAATCAATTTCAGTTTGTGAGGACCCAAACTTCGTAGAATTTGGACCCACACAAAATACACTAATAAACAAATGAAAAATATACAAGTGTTTGTGTTTTAGTGGGAAAGTGGATAACATCCATTAAATGGGAGGAGCGAATAATATTCGCTATAATATGGTAAAATGATTGTTTAATTTCAGGACAGAAGAGAAGAAAAATCAGCAGAAGAGAGTCAGAGCTAAGCAGTGGAAATGGCAGAGAGAGTGACAGAGAGAGAGAGAGCAAAAACCAACTGGAAGAAAATGTAGTTAGGAAGCTCAACGTTAACAAATTCACAGACAACGAATTGCAGCCACACCGACTACAACACACAAAAAGGAGAATGAAGTCAAACCAACCGCTATCGGTTCAAACCATACGCGGTTGTGTATTCGTGTAGTTGTGTAGTGTAGCTGAAGAAGGCGGCTATAAAAGCAGGAGAAGACAGTGAATCGTGAACAGTGAAAGTGACTAAGCGGTAACAAAGGCCGGAGTAATAAAATATTATATCGAGCAGTGATAGAATAAATGTGGATTGGTAACACTAATCCTAGCCAAGCTATTACAGGGAAAATAACAACGGATAACATCCGGTTTACCCCTTTGGAGTAAGGAGAGTTAGGCACTGGCTCAGGGCAAAAGAATTAAGATAGTTTTCCCGAAGGCTTACACTCGGAAAACTCAGGAAAAGAGTGGGTCCTTGAATAACATTCAAGGACAGAAACTTTAGAGTAGAAACCAGAGGCTAGGAGACTAGGGTGTCGGCAAGTGTTACCACGGAGGTCTATAAATTTTATACACTGTGTACTTAAACCAAATTTATATAATAAAGCAAAAGATAGACCGCACACGGTCAGAAATTACACGGTGTTACTAAAAAAAAAGGAACCTTGGCGAACTGAGCTAAACCCGCACATCCAACCCGGAGTAACCGGAGGTTCTTTATATTGGCGCCCGAGCAGGGACCCGTGTAAAACGTAAATAAGAGGCTACAAAATGGTCCGCACATCGTGGGTATATACACTACGCAGGGATGAGCTAGTACAATATCTGGACGAGTTCGGTCTAGACGCTAGCGGCACTGTAGATGAAATGAGGAAAAAACTGACGTTTGTATCAAATAGCCATGAGGAGAAGGCTCTTAACAGGCTCGAAGAACTGGAGAATAAACAAGGACGTTGTCCGACGCCAACTGGTGCAGGGATGGCAGCGCAGCTGGCATTGCCAGTTTCATCTTTTCAGGCTGGGCAACAGGCAGCCACAGGCCACCTGATTTTCCCAGCGCAAGAAGAAGTTGGCATGCAAAATGTCTCGCAACAACAAAACAACCAATCAGTAAGTTTGCCATATTCAGCCGTGATGGATATAGTGAGGAAGTGGTCGTTTCGCTATGATGGGGGAAAAGACCCTATTGCTTTTATAGAGAGAGTAGAAGAACTGGCAGAAGTCTACGGCCTCGACAAGGATATGCTGCCTCGAAAAATGACCGAGTTATTAAAGGACACGGCACTGTTATGGTACCGAAATAACATCCGCCAATGGCCAACGTGGAAAGGGTTCAGAGAACATTTCCTAAGGTTCTTTTTGCCACCACAGTATTTCGAGGGTCTGGAAGACGACATTCGCCGGAGACTGCAAAAATCACGGGAGTCGTTTAAGGACTTTGTAGTGGTATTACAAAATATGATGCGACATACGGGATACACAGCAGAACAACAGCTCGATAGAATTTTTAGAAATTGTTTGGTGGACTACCAGCTGTACATCAGGAGGAAGGATTTCACAACGTTAGACGAGCTCATAAGAACGGCCGAGGACTATGAGGTAATAAGAACATCACACCCGGAAGTAGGCCACGAGCGCCGAGAAATCCGGCAAGCACAACGCAGGGACGACAGAACCCGACAAGTGGTTGTCACTGAAGATACAACCATTAATCCCGCTACTGCTTGCCGCAGGTGTGGTCAAGAAGGCCACGGTTACCGATTTTGCACAAACCCAAGCGTATTATTTTGTTGGCAGTGCGGTAGAAGTGGGCTTAGAACTCGTGAGTGCTGTCGCATAGGTCAGGGAAATGCCAGAGGGTCGCGCCAGGAGCAAGGGGTGGTAGCGAGCCAAGGAAGTCAAGCCCTGCACCAATAAGTGCTTTAAAACTAACAGACACCCGTTTACTAGCCCAAGTTGAGCTTGGCGGACAGCATTGGGAGGCCACCATCGACACCGGTGCCTCGAGAAGCTATGTAAGTGAGAATGTGGTAAGACAGCTGAGTAATAGAAGTGAAGTTATGCCATCAGAAAGCCGAATCAGACTGGCTAACGGAACAACAGTGGAGTTGAGGAAAGCCATAAAAGCGGAAGTACGATTGGGTGGTAAGAGTTGCCATCTGGAGCTAGGGGTGATGCCACAAATGTTGGACAATGTGTTGCTGGGAATAGACTTCTTAAGAGCGGTAGACTGCGAGTTGCGATGTGGTGACCAGAAAATTAGGTTTTCGCACGTTCGTCACCAGGTAATGTCGGCGGTTGAAGTGCAAGAGAATGCGAGTATAACCCTTCCAGATGAAAGGAGTGTGATTTCGGCATTCCTGGAGCATGAGTTAAGAAAATTCAAGAGTGTTAGAGGACCGACGACCTTAGATGAGCACAAAATAATACTTAAAGATGACAGACCGATCCGCCAACGTAATCCCGAGATGCAAAGACGTATAAATGAGGAGATAGACTAGCTTTTAAAGAACGGCTGTATCGAACCAACTAAGAGCCCCTATAGCGCACCTATTGTGATGGCACCGAAGAAAACCGGCTCCCTCAGGCTCTGCATAGACTACAGACTACTAAACGCCAAAACGGTGGCCGACGAGTACCCGTTGCCTAGGATAAATGCTATACTGGATCGCCTAAGATATGCGAAATTTATAAGCAGTATAGACCTAGAGAACGGCTACTGGCAGATACTTATGGCAAAAGACAGCAAGCAGTACACAGCGTTTACGGTGGCCGGTAAGGGTTTGTTCCAGTGGAGAGTGATGCCTTTTGGGTTAACGTCAGCCCCCGCAACATTTCAGCGAACACTAGACAGAGTGGTTGGCGCCGAAATGGAGCCTCATGCGTTCGCTTACCTGGATGACATTGTGGTGTTAGGTAATTCCTTGGAAGAGCACATGTCAAATTTGAAGGAAGTGCTTAGAAGACTTTGTGAGGCACGGTTGACTATTAACCAAGAAAAAAGTAAGTTCTTTCAAAAGGAGATAAAGTATTTAGGCCACGTGGTCAACGAAAGTGGCATAAAGACAGATCCCGAAAAGATAGCGGCGATCCAAGAGCTTCAACCCCCTAAAAATGTGAGAGAGCTAGGTAGATGCTTAGGAGTTGCTTCGTGGTACAGAAGATTTGTACCTGATTTTGCTAAAACTGTTTACCCGCTAAACGTGTTGCTAAAGAAGGGAAAACACTTTCGATGGAACCAAGAGCAGCAAGAGGCGTTTGAAAATTTAAAAAAAAGCTTACTGAAGCCCCGGTTTTAGCGTGCCCGGACTTCACAAAGAGGTTTACGCTACAAACTGATGCGTGTGACTACGGATTGGGAGCGGTGTTGACGCAGCAGCTCGATGGTCAGGAAAAGGTAACATCCTATGCTAGTCGTCGGCTAAACCCGGCAGAGATGAACTACTCAGCAACGGCGTGACCCGATCGATGTACGTCAAGCCCTGCCGGAGAAACCCCAAGAGTGCAACTGGTGGCGAAGAAAATGCGAAGAGGTAGAAAGAGAACCAGAAAAATTCCCAGATTTTACCATTCACGAGGGCCAACTCTATCGACATTTACCGTCAGCAGATAACGACGAAGATGTGGTGGCCTGGAAATTATGAGTCCCCTCATTCCAGAGGAATATAGTGCTAGAAGAGAATCATGATTCGCCCACCGCCGGGCATTTAGGAGTACGAAAAACCATATCGCGCGTCTGCAATAGGTATTATTGGCCAGGGATGTATAGAGACATCCGAATGTATGTTCGCAGGTGTCAAGTGTGTCAGCGGCATAAGCCTGATCAACAGCGTCCGGCAGGCCAAATGCTGTCTAAAATTGCGGAAGAGCCGTGTGTGCCGATTTTGTGGGGCCTTTGCCAAGGTCAAAACATGGGAACTCAATGTTACTAGTCTTGACCGACAAGTTCTCTAAATGGTCTGAGCTGATACCTCTGCGCCGAGCTACAGGTGAAACACTGCGAAAATCATTCCGGGAAAGAATTTTAGCTAATTTCGGGGTACCAAAGGTGCTTATTACGGACAACGGCTCACAGTTTACCAGTGAGGTGTTTAAGGCGTACTTGAACGAGATCGGAGTGCATCACCAGCTAACTGCTCCATACACACCCCAAGAAAACCCCACTGAACGCGTTAATCGTACGGTAAAAACTATGATAGCGCAATACGCTGGTTCAAATTAGAAAACTTGGGATGAAGCCCTACCAGAAATACAACTTGCGCTTAACACGTCAAAGTCAGACACCACGCAATATACGGCCGCTTTCTTGGTTCAAGGCAGAGAGCCTAGACTTCCAGCTGCGTTGTACGATGAGGTAACACCAGGAACAGGCACAGAGGGAAGACAACCAGAAGTAAAAGCAGAAATGCTAAAACAAATTTTCAATTTGGTCAGGAAGAACCTGGTGCGAGCGGCCAAAGACCAAGCGCGTTATTACAACCTGAGGCGTAGGAAGTGGAGTCCTAAGTTAGGCGAATTGGTCTGGGTAAAGGAACATCATTTGTCCAACGCTGCCGAAGGTTTTGCGGCCAAGCTTCCTCCGAAGTTTGATGGTCCCTACCGAATACGCTCCTTAATTTCACCAGTAATTGTGCAGGTACAAAATGATGGTCAGAAAGGCCTCCGCACTGCCCACGTCGATTATTTAAAAATGTATAGGGGATCTATCGAAGAAACCAGATAAATAACCAGAGTTAAAAAAAGGGTTAATTTTTCATATAATTACTATCATAATAATAATAATAATATTAAAGTTAACAACAGTGTCAACGCTGCTGGCAAATTGCATTTGGCCGAGTCAGCATAAAATGAATTTCACAACGTTCACACGCTCATCCGTTCTACTGACAAATACCAAAGGTGTCGAGTGGCACGAGAACGCTTTTCTGCAAGATCAGCGTCTGAGTGTTTGCACATGTTGATGCAACGTGATCATAAACTTGTATAGCAGAAATTATGTTGTAGAACAATCAGTCTTGGCTACGTGTTGAAACGATTCGGTTGTGTTAATTAAAATTAAATCTAAAATCTTTTATCCAAATTTCTAATAAATAAAATTATAAAATCTTCTATCTAAATTTATAATAAATAAAATTAAACAATTTAACTAAATTATTTGTGTTTAAATTATTTCAAGGCGCAGTTGGATCGCCTTAATTAATTTTTTTAAATAACGTCGACTAAAGGACTTTAACTGGCGCCCGAGCAGGGACCTGCCTAAAAAGTGCAGAGTCCTAAATAAATAAAAAAAAACATAATAATAAAAAACAAGCGTTCTGCGATTCCTAAGAGACCCTCCAGAACTTATAAAAAACTATAACTGATAATAAAAATAAAAAAGGGATCCTCCTCCGCCAACCTGATATTCCTGGTGATTCCAATACCTAAAAAAATCACATAAGATTATCAGAGCGGACGTGAAACAACCCGTACCCCAGTAGGTATCCACGAATAATAAAGTGGATCTCCAAAAAGGACGAATACGGACCTTCCGAGAGGAAAATCATCCTGAAGTTCTCTAGTCGACCGCGTCGCGAGGCTCAAAAAATAATAAAAATAAAAAAAGAGCAAAAGATTTAAAAAAAACCAAAATAAGAAAAAAAGTAAATTAATAAAAAATATAAAAGAAAGAATTGAAAAAAATCTCAAATTTATAACCAGAAAAGAATTCAAAAAAGAAGATATATTATTAAGAAAGTTAATTATACGAAAGAAAAAGAAATTAAATAAAAAATTACATAAAAAAAGGAAAAATATACATACATATATATCAAAGAAAATAATTCAAAAAAAGAAGATACATAATCAAGAAAGTTAATTATACAAAAGAAAAAGAAATTAAATTAAAAAAAAGAAAAATATACATACATATATATCAAAGAAAATAATTCAAAAAAAGAAGATATATAATCAAAAAAATTTTAATTGTACAAAAGTGAATTGCAACGATTAAGGATCCTACAGGTGAGTGAATCCATCTTTTTTTCTTGTCCTCCTCGACAGCACATTTTAAGAAATTTAATATATAAATATCGAAAATGGAAGAGTTGAAAACTACAGTGACCACCTTGACCGGTGCGATGAATAGATTGATGGAACAGGTTAGATCAGTTGAGGGAAGAATGAGCAATATAGAAACAACATTACGCGGAGACGCGTTAGGACAGGTTTTAAGTAGGTTAGATCAGCTTGAGAGAACACAAGGAGTTGGAGCTGGTCCTGTTGAAGATGAAGTCAGACCCCTCCAACGGCCACGCACAGAAGACGACCTGAAGGATATAAGCCGGTTGCCGGATAGTGTAAAAGAGTTAAGAACATTCGACGGAAATCAGACCCAATATATCTCTTGGGTACACTCTGTGGAATCTATTTTAAAAGATTTCGAAATAGTGAAACAGAAACCAATTTATCGTGCTATTGTGCAAAGCATCCGCCAGAAGGTTATCGGCGCTGCCGATACCGCCTTGGTTTCTTATAATGTGTTTGATGGTGATTGGGGGGAAATCAAAAAGGTCCTTTCTCTTCACTACGCCGACAAGAGGGATGTCCAAACATTGGAACATCAGCTAAACCAGTTGTCACAAGGGTCCTCAACGGTCGATGAGTTCTACTCGACCATCAACCACCAACTGTCACTAATTATAAATAAACTCAAAACTGTGTCCTACGGCGAAGAAACGGTCAGGGCTCTTACTGAAACTTATCGCAATAGATCATTGGACATATTCGTACGAGGATTGAATACGGAGCTTTCTCGAATGATTATTATTCAAAGATCTCGCACTCTTCCTGAAGCGTACTCTGCTTGCCTGGAGCTGCAAAACTTGACTATGAGGAATAACATCCTGCACACGAAGGCGAATAATAAAGTGCATGTTTCTAGGTCTACAGAAATAGCAGAAAGGTCAGCACCGCAAAGGCAAATGGCCATGCGTTGGCAACAACAAAACTTCCGTCCAAGACATTGGCAATATGATTACAACCAAACCGCCATGCGAGGAAATAGGTTTAATTTCAGTCCAAGGCCAGCTTTACCGCCTAGATACCCAGCTATTAAACATGAACCGATGGAGGTTGATAGATCGATCCAATCACGTCGGGTGGACTACATGAACCACCCCAGGGCCACTCAAACGAGAAGTGCGCCTCCAGCTGAGCACTTAAATAAGCACTCTCGCCTTTACCATGTAGAAACACCTATAGAAACTGGTGATCTTCAACATGAAGTACAAGAGCATGAGGAAAATTTAGGCGATGCCACTAATGAAGTAAATTTTATGGGGGCAAGCCATCAAGCTTACCTTACATAGAATATCTAACTACAAATAATAAAATCTTACAATTTTTCATTGATACGGGCTCTAATAAGAACTTCTGTAGTCCGTTATTATCCATAGGTAGTACACTTTTAGAAAAACCAATAATAGTACGATCAGTCGGGGGTGACGTTATCATTGAACGAAAGGTAATAGGACAATTTTTCAAGCATGTGGGAATCGACAAATTGATTTCTTTTTATGTTTTACCTGATCTAAAATCATTTGATGGCATAATCGGAGATGATACTCTTAAAGAACTAGATGCAGTGGTCGATCGCAAGAGAAACATCTTGACCCTGAGGGAGAACATTGAGATTCCGTTGAAAGAGAAAATGTCGAACGCAACAAATTATATCCTGTATGAGAGAAGAAGTTGAAAGACAAATTGAAGAGTTACTTTCTGAAGGAGTGATAAGACCATCGAAAAGTCCCTATAATTCTCCCATTTGGGTCGTACCAAAAAAACCAAAACCTAATGGGGAAAAACAATACAGAATGGTGGTCGATTTTAAACGCCTTAACGCGGTTACTATTTCTGATACCTACCCTATCCCTAATATAGCGTCCACCTTAGCCAACTTAGGAAATGCCAAATATTTTACTACAATTGATCTTACGTCCGGTTTCCATCAGATAGCTATGAAATCGCGGGATATTCCTAAAACAGCTTTTTCCACAGTAAATGGTAAATACGAATTTCTGAGATTGCCCTTTGGTTTAAAAAATGCCCCGGCCATCTTCCAGAGGATGATAGATGACGTTTTAAAAGAATACATTGGCAAAATTTGCTATATATACATTGATGACATAATCGTCATAGGAAAAAATATAGAGGATCATCTTAGAAATATCAACACCATATTCTCAAGGCTTCGTTGATGTTGATGCAACGTGATCATGAACTTGTATAGCAGAAATTATGTTGTAGAACAATTAGTCTTGGATACGTGTTGAAACGATTCGGTTGTGTTAATTAAAATTGGTTGTGTTAATTAAAATTAAATGTAAAATCTTCTATCTAAATTTATAATAAATAATATTAAACAATTTAACTAAATTATTTGTGTTGAAATTATTTCACGGCGCAGTTGGAGCGCCTTAATTAATTTTTTTAAGTAACGTCGACTAAAGGACTTTAACTGGCGCCCGAGCAGGGACCTGCCTAAAAAGTGCAGAGTCCTAAATAAAAAAAAACATAATAATAAAAAACAAGCGTTCTGCGATTCCTAAGGGACCCTCCAGAACTTATAAAAAACTATAACAGATAATTAAAATAAAAAAGGGATCCTCCTCCGCCAAACTGATATTCCTGGTGATTCCAATACCTAAAAAAATCACATAAGGTTATCAGAGCGGACGTGAAGCAACCCGTACCCCAGTAGGTATCCACGAATATTAAAGTGGATCTCCAAAGAGGACGAATACGGACCTTCCGCGACGAAAACCATCCTGAAGTTCTCTAGTCGACCGCGTCTCGAAGAGTAGCCAAGGCTCAAAAAATAATAAAAATAAAAAAAGAGCAAAAGATTTAAAAAATAAGAAAAAAAAGTAAATTAATAAAAAATATAAAAGAAAGAATTGAAAAAAAAAATCTAAAATTTATACAAAGAAAAGAATTCAAAAAAGAAGATATATAATCAAGAAAGTTAATTATACGAAAGGAAAAGAAATTAAATAAAAAATTACATAAAAAAAGGAAAAATATACGTACATATATATCAAAGAAAATAATTCAAAAAAAGAAGATATATAATCAAGAAAGTTAATTATACAAAAGAAAAAGAAATTAAATTAAAAAAAGGAAAAATATACATACATATATATATATATATATATATATATATATATATATATATATATATATATATATATATATATATATATATATATATATATATATATATATATATATATATATATATATATATATATATATATCAAAGAAAATAATTAAAAAAAAAGAAGATATATAATCAAGAAAGTTAATTATACAAAAGAAATTAAATTAAAAAAAATGAAAAATATACATACATATATATCAAAGAAAATAATTCAAAAAAAGAAGAAATATAATCAAAAAAATTTTAATTATACAAAAGTGAATTGCAACGATTAAGGATCCTACAGGTGAGTGAATCCATCTTTTTTTCTTGTCCTCCTCGACAGCACATTTTAAGAATTTTAATATATAAATATCGAAAATGGAAGAGTGACCACCTTGACCGGTGCGATGAATAGATTTATGGAACAGGTTAGATCAGTTGAGGGAAGAATGAGCATATATATAGAAACAACATTACGCGGAGACGCGTGAGGACAGGTTTTAAGTAGGTTAGATCAGCTTGAGAGAACACAAGGAGTTGGAGCTGGTCCTGTTGAAGATGAAGTCAGACCCCTCCAACGACCACGCACAGAAGACGACCTGAAGGAT
>OX451220.1:22477719-22726639 GCA_949628195.1 Phasia obesa
TTTGTGTTTTAGTGGGAAAGTGGATAACATCCATTAAATGGGAGGAGCGAATAATATTCGCTATAAATATGGTAACATGATTGTTTAATTTCAGGAGAGAAGAAAAGTCAGCAGAAGAGAGTCAGAGCTAAGCAGTGGAAATGGCAGAGAGAGTGAGAGAGAGAGAGAGCAAAAACCAAGTGGAAGATAATGTAGTTAAGAAGCTCAACGTTAACAAATACACAGACAACGAATTGCAGCCACACCGACTACAACACACAAAAAGGCAAGGATCATCAAACAGAAGAGAGAATGCAGTCAAACCAACCGCTATCTGTTCAAACCATACGCGGTTGTGTAGTCGTGTAGTTGTGTAGTGTAGCTGAAGAAGGCGTCTATAAAAGCGGGAGAAGACAGTGAATCGTGAACAGTGAAAGTGACTAAGTGGTAACAAAGGCCGGAGTAATAAAATATTATATCGAGCAGTGATAGAATAAATGTGGATTGGTAACACTAATCCTAGCCAAGCTATTACAGGGAAAATAACAACGGATAACATCCGGTTTACCCCTTTGGAGTAAGGAGAGTTAGGCACTGGCTGAGGGCAAAAGAATTAAGATAGTTTTCCCGGAGGTTTACACTCGGAAAACTCAGGAAAAGAGTAGGTCCTTGAATAACATTCAAGAACAGAAACTTTAGAGTAGAAACCAGAGGCTAGGAGACTAGGGTGTCGGCAAGTGTTAGCACGGAGGTCTATAAATTTTATACACTGTGTACTTAAACCAAATTTATATAATAAAGCAAAAGATAGATAGCACACGGTCAGAAATTACACGGTGTTATTTTTTTAAAAAAAGGAACCTTGGCGGATTGAGCTAAACCCGTACATCCAGCCCGGAGTAACCGGAGGTTCTTTATAAGTTACATCGGGTGTTCCAGAGGGAAGTCATTTAGGGCTACTTCTTTTTTCATTATTTATAAATGATTTATCGAAAATAATAAAACATTTTTATATTCTAATGTATGCGGATGATTTTAAAATATTCTACAGTCATAACAACTATGCAGATCAGTCAATCCTACAACAAGACTTGGATTCTCTTCATTCCTGGCGTAACCTTAATTTAAAGAAGAAAAACAAAAAATAAGGTGGTAAATATTAAAAGTAAAAATATTCAACAAGAGGGAAGCTTAAGGTAGTGGTACACTTCGTTCTCACCAACTGACGATTGATAATTAAATACAAGTTTTCTCGTATTCCTTTATCTGGGTTTGGTTGGGTAAATAGATGATGCTGACAACTAAACACTACCCTAAGTAGATTAGATACAAGAGTGGTGATGACGGACATGGCTGTCTAGAAAATGTGCATTCCGCTCCTGCTGTTGTCTAAAAAATTAAATTTTCCCAATTTTTCTTTAATATTATCACCTTATTTGTAATTTATTTAATTCTTTCTTAGAGAAAATAAAAACGAACTTAAGCTTGATTATAAATTTCATTGTATGTAATACATAAACAGTTCGACTAATAATAATTAAAATTTGGTTTGATACTAGATTAGTGTTAACTAAAAACGAATGTTGGAAGTAAAACAAATAAACAAAAAGTAACTTCATTGCTAACCAAAGGTTCGCTGAACAACAAAATATGGGTGGTAAATATTAAAGTAAAAATATTCGACAAGAGGGAAGCTTAAGGTAGTGGTAGACTTCGTTCTCACCAATTGACGATTGATAATTGAATACAAGTTTTCTAGTATTCCTTTATCTGGGTTTGGTTGGTTAAATAGATGATGCTTACAACTAAAACACTACCCTAAGTAGATTAGATACAAGTAGTGCTGATGACGGACGTGGCTGTCTAGAAAATGTGCATTCCACTCGTGCTGGTGTCTAAAAATTTAATTTTCCCAATTTTTCTTTAATATTATCACCTAATTTGTAATTTAATTAATTCTTTCTTAGAGAGAATAAAAACGAACTTAAGCTTGATTATAAATTTCATTGTATATATATTTGAAATATTATTAGTCGAACTATTTGTTTTACATATAGATACAATTTGAAGAATAATTAAAATTAGAAATTAGATAATTAACATTACAAAAAAATTCGAAAATTTAATTTTAGACACCAGCAGAATGGAATGCATTTTCTAGACAGGGTAGTGTTTTACTTAGGGTAATGTTTTAGTTGTAAGCATCATCTATGTTTTTAACCATGTAAGGGCGCTTGAAGCAAAATTAATTTTAGTTTCATCGTTTTTATTTTCTTTTATTTTTTTTGTAGATTTAAATAATTATATATTCAAATACTTAACAGTCTTCCATTAACGTTCACCATTTGATGTTTATTAACATAAACATAAATGTACTAAGCCACTCTGTACTTTTTACACACATAAAAAAAATGGTAAAACAGTTTTGGGTATTTGATATTCGGATACTTGGTAATGAGTATGTCAAATGTATATACTTAAGTATATAAACTAACATCACTTGCTCTAACACCACTTTTCCAATAACTGAAGTTCTTATGAGGTATAAAAAGGCAAATTGTGGCGTGACATGCGCATTTCTGTAAAAGTTGCATCAGTGATCCAGTTTTAATTATTATTTTTGAAAAAAACCTTCTTTTCTTTGCCTAAATTCTTAGACATCTACGAAAAGGTATTTATTTATATTTAAACTAAAACTCTATTCTCCTATTTTCTTCATTTAAAATGTTTCTTAGTAGGAATATTCCATTGCCAACAATAATAACCCTGGTTGGGTTATTATTATTGAACGGGAAATCCTCAACGGAAACCCGCAGAAATGTACCTCCAATCTTCGTAATAAATCAGGGAAAGAGTGCAGTGGTTGTAAAAATGAATTTTTTCTTTGTGTTATCAAAAGTGAAGAGATTGCTAAATAGATTGCTAAATAGAATGAAACCTAAAGCTAAATAAAAATATAAAATTAAAATCATTACCCAAAATAAATCTAAAAACAACACGGGAAAAAGGCCCACCAATATTAAAATTTAAAAATCTAATTTAAAAGTGATGAAACTAAGTTTAAACAAAAAAAAACCCTAAAAGCTAAATAAAGAAAAAACTCTTAAAGCTAATATTACAGAAATAATATTGCTTCACAGAGTAAATGATAATTTGTGCTCAATTTGCTTAATAAAACTTCGTGGAATCAGAAAAAAATCCCTTAAGAGTCGTGCAGTGATAATTTTCATAAAAATATTAAATATATTTGTATATTTTCCTAATTTAGTTATTAGCTGTTTTAAATTATTCAATTTAATCTTATAAAAGTAAAAAAAAAGATCACAAAGAAAAAGTGAAGAAAAATTAATGATAATTTAAATTAGTGATATTCTAATATATATACTTATGTACATATATATGTAGTATAATTATTTGCAGTTATACAAGTTGAATTTTATTTAGTTTACTGAGAAAAAGTTCATGAAGTGAGAATACCGGTATAAGGTAAAATAGTGCTCAACGAAAGTAAGCCCACCCTTTCGAAACAAAAGAAATAATTTTTAATTTTTTAAAAGAACTTAAATTTCGGTTCGCTATTTTATAAAACAAGTATATTGAACTAAATTCATTTAAATGTATAATTAAATTCATTTAACTGTCTTACCCAAAATCCCTACAACTACAAGCCCAACTACTGAAAGATCTTTCATCGATGGAGCATTAACATTCAAGTAAGTTTTTCGGTAATATTTATTTTCATTACCTAAATTATGCTTATGTATTCCTCGTTATCAAAAGCAACAAGTGTTAGTTCTACACCAACTAAGTTGATTGGTACTATTTATATAGCTCTGCTCTGTAAAAATGACAATGTTAATAAAATAACGAGTAATACATAAATTTTCTTTAACTTATTTTTTTTTTTAAATAAATAAATCAGAAATAAAATAATTTTTGCAAAAAAAACCGACTTCAAAACAGATAGAAGGGCACCAATTCTAAACTAAAAATGTAAGAAGTAATCTGAAAGAATTAGATTTAAACCAAATAAAAGATGCGCCAAAATTAGAGGGAAAAAAATTAAGACTATTGAATATCAAGCCTCTCCCTATTACTGTTCAAAAGTTAAGCTATTTTCACCAGTATCCGTCTTGTATGGGGACACTATTCAAGCCTCTGTCTATAACGGTTTCAAAGATAGGGGCACACAGATCTAATAACATCACCTATTCGGACACCCTTTAATTTACAATGTTAAATTAAAGACCTGTTATTATAGAGGACTTGGCCACAAAGATTCTTTGTAAATTTCAACTATCTGTCTATAACGGTTAAAAAGTTTAACCATATATATCAAATTACATGAACTATTGGGACACCCTTTACATTATAATTCCAAATATTTATACTTGTTATCATACCAGAGAAAGTAGTGGATATTCTGCCTAATTTTCAAGTGTTTGTGTTTAACGGTTCAAAAGATAGGGTCATATAGATCAAATAACGTAATTTATGGGGACACCCTTTAATTTCTAACTTCAAATTGTATACTTGCTGTAGTGGACTTTGCAATACAGGTTCCTTGTAAATTTCAGCTGTCTGTCTCTAACAGTTCAAAAGTTAGACCACATACATAGAATTACATTAACTATTGGGACACCCTTTTAGTTCCAAATGCAAAATTTTATACTTTTTGTTATAGCTGACTTAACACTACAGGTTCTTTGTAAATTTCAGCGGTCTGTGAACAACTATTTAAAAGTTTGGCCATATACATCAAATTAAATGAACTATTGGAGCACCCTTTAATTTAAAATTTTGAATATTTATACGTTTTATTATAACGGTCATAGTAATCGACATTCTGTCAAATTTTCAAGGTTTTGTCTATAACGGTTCAAAAGATAGACCCAAATAAGTCAAATTATGTCATGGGGACACCCATTAAATTTTAAATTTATTTTTTTTATTAATTTCTGCTGTTGGGAGCTATAGCGGCACGCAATTTTTTAAAATTTTAATTTGCTGCCATTTACAGTTCTTAATACACGTAAAAAACATGTATGTTGTATGGGGACACCCTTTAATTTTTAATATAATGAACTGTTTTTAAAATGCGACCAACCTGAAAGCATAACCTTTCAAATAAAGAAAAAAATTTTAAAATCGGTTCAGAAATGGCTGAGTTCTGCGGTTACATACATAAAAAAAAGCAACATTCAGACGAATAGATAACCTCCTTCTTTTTTGAAGTCGGTTAAAAAAACATTTAATTTGAGCCCAAAATCATTAGGAAATATTAAAGTTTTAAGAAGTTAGAGGGTAAAATGCATTTAATTATTTAATGCTTGTAATTTGTTTTCGCATTTCTAAAAATAGACGAAGAGAGAAAAAAATTTGAATTCGCCGCAAAATTACATAGTGTAACAGTGTTGCCGGTGAACATTTTTTTTGCTTTTGTTTTGAAATTACGGGAAAAATATCAATTATGATTACGATATAATTTGGTCTAAATTAAAAATAAAATATTTTATCATCATAATTAAATATTTTTTTATTTACTTTTTCCAGTTGTTATTATATAGATATATAATTGTTAAATCTATTTATAATTTATGGTAGGCGAATTGTATGCCTTATGTTTTTTTTGTGATTTTTTACTTCTGTAGAGTAGGTATAGTAAGAAAAAAAATTGTTTAAATATCTTGTAAACTTAACAATTCAAAGTTATGGTTTTCCTAACTTTATAAGATTTAATAAACTCTATTATAATGAGGCTTTAAATTTTTGTATTTTGATTTCCTAAGCTTCTGCTATGTAGATAAATGTATCTGGGATCATGTAGGCATATGTTTATGAGCAAAATTACATGATCATGGTTGGGAGGGTAAGTTTTAGTTGTGTTAACATCAATCACAACACAAACAATGCTGAAATAACCTTTAGACTTTAAAGTAGCTTGCCGTTTATATTTTTTACATTAAAAACATTTCTTCGAGCATGCATAATTAAAATTATATATTTGTAGTTTTGGTAATTTGATATCGACTAGAGTAGCTACGAATCCACACATTAGCCGACGAGACAGGAGCCGGAAGATAATTGCATGCTAATGCTACTCAAAGTTCGTAAAAACTAAGCCAAATTCTACTCGTGTAGACCGATACATGCTACAGTAAATAATTTTTGGCGCCCAACGTGGGGCACACACTTCCTACAAATTCATGTGTAACAACATCTTTGGATCTAATTAAATTTTTTTGTGTGTGGCTCTTTATTTCCTGCTGTCTAATTAAATTCTTACTATTTACTTTTCTTTTATTTCCTTAATCTTTGATTTTGGTTATGTAGACGTATGTTTGGAATTTAACAGACGTGTATCGTTGCTGTTAACTAACATAATCATATCCACCGCCTTAACTATTACACTTAATGTAATCAGTTATAATATGAAGCTATCAGGAAATTCTATAGTTTGGCTTAATGCTAGATAGAGACCGGTAGTGGAATCTTGTAATGACTTTATCCCTATTTTATGTTTCTAAGGTTTGGAAAGGACTATTTGTCTTATAGTCAAATTAGTACCAACCCTAATATGTGTTTTTATTCCAACTTTCACATCAAATATTTCTTAAAACGACTGTCATCTTAAATGAAAATATGATTATTATTTCAGTATTTCACAAACAAACCTATTCAGTAGTACGCTGGGAAATCAAAAATTTTATGATTTGTTTTTTGAAACCATATATATTTTTATATCTTTATAAATGATTTAAAAACAAAATTAGATAAAACGAAAACAAATTATTTTGAAGGGTAAATCTACAGAAACCATTTTTTTCTGCATAAATTTACTAATAGTATTGCACCTGATACGTTTTATACTGATTATTAAATTTCCTATAATTTTAATGTTAACTAGGCTTAAATATTCTTTTATCTTGTTTCCGATTTATTTTGGGGATTTTTGCGCTTTCTTTTATTTTCTACAAAAGCAAAGAAAAATACAATTTTAATATTGTTCTTAAAATTTGCTGGTTCGAATATCTTTTATTCTGAACATAGTTTTTTATCTAATGGCTACCGGTCGATCAGATGAGTGGTGAGTCAGGCATGGGCACACCTAATTGTGTTCTATGTAATCAGACTATTAGCGATAGTATCTATCTGTTTAAACCACCTTGCGGTCACCCTCTCCATAAGGCATGTTATCAAAAAAATGCTAAATCAAATCCTAATTGTTCCGTTTGTGGCAACAGACTTTCTGCAGCAACACCAAGCGGAAATGCTTATTTGTTTCCACACCCTCCTATGATAACAAGATCGAAGACTCAGAGGGCAATAGATTTCGAAGCAAAATCTACGGAGAAATTATCGCCACTATCGCAAACTATTAGTGAACAAAATCCGTAACAACGTTTGCCCCAATCTGATAGTTCGCCATAAGACCAACGCGACCAGATTCGTAATTTGGTTACTGCTGCGGTTGGTGCACGGCAGGCAGAAATGTTGACAAGTTTAAACCAAACACTAACAAGGTTAATTGAAACCAATATTGAGGCAGGTTTTAGTAAATTACAAATTAGTTCTCAACCGTCAGTAGGTAATAATGAACGTAGTTCATTAAATATCAACCAAACTGTGCCAGCAGTTCAACAAAGTCTTAATGCTTTACTTGGTTTGCCATCACCTGGTCCTTATATTAATCAAAATGCAGAGATCAATGATCAAAATATCAGTGGCCATAATATGTCATCCATTAGACCAGATAAAATTCGGTATATTATACACAACTGGAAGATACGTTTTTCAGGAGACTCACGTGGCATGACGGTGGATAGTTTTCTTTATCCTGTGGAGGCCTTGACAAAGCAGACCCTTAATAGTAATTTTAATATTTTATGCGATCATCTATCTACTTTGTTCGACGGAAAAGCAAATGATTGGTTTTGGAGATATCATCAATCGGTACCTTCAATAAAATGACCAGAATTATGTGCAGCTTTACGGAAACAATATAAGGATTCACGAACAGATATCGATTTACGCGAGTTGATTAGGGACCGAAAGCAAAAATATTCTGAAAGTTTTGATGTTTTTTATTAGACTAGCAGATATTATGATAGACTAGCAGAACCACTAAGTGAAGCAATCCTGTTCGAAGTATTGTGACGAAACTTATTACCAGAGATACAACAAGAAATTTTAAACCTAAAAGTTAATTCTGTATCTGAACTTCGTGATATTAGTCGTCGCAGGGAATTTTTCCTACATGATATTGGGAAAAGGCAGACTGGCCCAAATTCAATACCATTTATTAAAAACAAAATTCATGAAATTAACGAAGATCAATTGAAAATGACGTATCGGCTATCTCATTTGTGTGTTGGAACTGCAGTAAAACAGGTCATCGTTACCAAGATTGCTTGGAAGATAGACAAGTGTTTTGCTATGGCTGTGACTTAGCAAATGTCTATAAACCAAAATGCACCCAATGTAATTCGGGTTCAAAAAATTTATTGTCCAGTACACTGAAAGGTGTACGCAGACAGAACCAGTCAACTACTACCGACTAGAACCACAATCCTTCAACATACCGCAAAATTATTTTAAAAACTTACCTGATTTACCTGAAAATATTTCTAGAATTACTGATTGTCCTGAAGTAGATAACCAAACAACCACTATTGATACTAATAACTTAACCAATATTACATCATGCGATCAGCATTACGAAAATTTTATCAAAGTTTTGAAAAGTCCTATTGTTGACAAAAAATTGTGAATGAATCAAATTCACTACCGTGCTTAAATCACCAAAAAAGAAGTAAAACATTATCGTCTACACCACCAATTTACCTAAAACGATTCCATGTAAGACTAGCCGAATATAATGTCAGACGTAGTCAAATATTTGGCGAACCAAATCTCACAGCGAGGCATAAGCGTTCAACAGAACGTGTGCGCAACTTCTGGTCGCAGGTAAAACAAACTCGTCGTGGTTTACTAAATACAATTTATGACAAACCACATGATATCCGGCCATATGCGGACGTAAAACTATTTGGTAAGGTGAGTATTGGTTTACTCGACAATGGGACATCTGTTAGCTGTTTAGGGGCACAAGCTGCTAAAGAATTCTTGGAGACGAATAACCATTTTAAGAAGATACGACCTGCGGTAAGAACTGCAGATGGTAAAAGGCAAGATGTGGTCGGGATCGTAAAAACTGATATTACTTTTCGTGGCAATACGAAGCAAATAAGTCTATACATAATACCAAATTTATCCCAAAATCTTTATCTCGGCATTGATTTCTGGAAACTTTTTGATCTATTGCCAGCAAGTTTAAAGCAGCAAATTAATTCGCTTGGTTCTATAAGTGAATTAGCGGAAAACTCGGAGCAAAAATATTTCACTACTTTACAAAAGCAGCAACTACAGACGGTTGTTAAATCTTTTCCTTCATTCGCGAAAGAAGGCCTGGGAAGAACCAGCGTAATTTCACATTTCATCGACGTAGGTACCTCGACACTGATTAAGCAGCGCCATTTTCCGGTATCACCTGCAATTGAAAAACTTATTTACGCCGAGATAGATCGTATGCTGCAAATGGATGTGATGGAGGTATCTGTCAGCGCGTGGTCGTCTCCTATCGTTTTAGTTCAAAAGCCCGGAAAAGTAAGATTATATTTAGACAGTCGAAAGGTCAATTCCGTTACTATCAAGGATGCATATCCTCTTCCTATAATTGATGGCATTCTGTCTAGGCTTCCTAAGGCTGAATATATTACAAGCCTGGATCTAAAGGACGCCTTTTGGCAAATTCCTCTCGACAAATCATAGTAAGATAAGACGACTGTTACTGTTCCTGGCCGTCCCTTGTATCATTACAAGGTCATGCCATTTGGCCTTTGTAATGCGCCTCAGACCATGTCAAGGTTGATGGACAAGGTAGTGCCAGCGGATCTGAGAACGGAAGTGTTCGTCTATCTGGATGATTTGTTGATAGTGTCTGACACATTTGAGAGGCATTTGCAGGTATTGCGAGGAATGGCTCGACAATTTCGTACCGCAGGACTGACGTTAAATGTAGAAAAATCCAAATTTTGTGTACGGGAGGTCCATTATCTTGGCCATGTAGTTGGAGACGGGGTAATCCGTACGGATCCTGATAAAGTTTCGGCCATTTTAGATTTTCCAGAACCAAGATCCGTTAAACAACATCGCAGATTTTTAGGGATGTCCGGTTGGTATCGAAAGTTTATTAGGAATTTCGCTACGATAACTGCTCCTTTAACAGATTTGTTAAAAGGAAATCGTAAATTTATATGGAGCGAAATGGCTCAGCAAGCTTTTACTAATTTAAAGCAAATCTTGACAACCACCTTTTTACATACATTGTGAAGCTAGCAACACTGGAATAGGAAGTGTATTGGTTCAGAAAACAGCGGAAGGCGAAGAGGTTCCTATCGCCTTTATGTCGAAGAAACTCAACCAAGCCCAACGTAAGTACTCTGTAACCGAACAAGAGTGTTTAGCAGCAATGCTGAGCATCAAAAAGTTTCGAACTTACGTGGAGGAACATGAGTGGCTCATGTCTCAAACGGATTTAAGCTCTAGGTTAGCAAGATGGGCTTTAAAATTGCAAGGCTTTAATTTTAATATCGAACACCGCAAAGGAGTCGTAACGTGGTTCCTGAAGCCCTTTCGAGAGCCAACACAGAAGATTTGTCCGAACTACTTGGTTTAGAATTCTCTGTTTTAGAAGATGCCGGGGTTTTCGTAGATCTTAATTCAACATATTTTCAAGGGACGGACTACACAGAACTTATGGACCGGTTTAGGGAAAATATCGGTAAAACGCCAGACTTAAAAACTATTGACGGGTACTTGTACAGAAGAACGAAGCACTGTTCTGGTGAAAAAGTGCAGGATGATCTGGCATGGAAGCTTTGGCTCCCCAAAGAGTTTATAAAGGGTGTCCTTCACAAAGCGCACGATAGTCATCTGTGAATGATGTAAGAGAATATGTAAACTTGCGAAACGTGCAAAACAACGAAACATCCTAATTTCGTGATGCGACCACAAATGCGGAAGACCACTACTTCTTCTAGAGTCTTTCAGAAACTTTATGTGGATTTTTTAGGACCTTAACCCCGTTCTAAATTGGGCAATATAGGAATATTTATAGTTGTTGATCACTTTTCAAGATTTTGTTTTTTAAAACCAGCAAAAAAATTTACAACCGATGTAATAATCAAATATCTGGAAGAAGAGCTTTTTCATACATTTGGGACTCCTGAAAGTTTAGTATCCGACAACGGATCACAGTTTAAATCAAAACAGTTTAATAAGTTACTGCAAAACTACGGCATAAATCACGTTTATACAGCGGTTCACTCGCCCCAATCTAATGCTTCTGAGCGGGTTAATCGTTCAGTATTATCTGCGATACGGGCATATATAAAGCATGACCAGAGTAATTGGGATGAGTAAGTATTAGCTGTGCTTTACGGTCCGCTATACATGCTTCTATAGGCACTTCACCTTATTACATGGTTTTCGGTCAACATATGATTACGAATTGTAATCCTTATTAGCTGCTGCGTAAACTAGAAATGTTGTACGATAGATCAGTTCAATTTAACCGTAAGGATTCTTTTGATATCATTAGAACTAGAGTTGTAAAGAATATGGCTAAACAACAAGTAAGGAATGAAAGATCGAATTACTTACGTTCTAGAGAGGTCAATTATGTTGTCGGACAAGAAGTTTTTAGAAGAAACTTCAGACAAAGTAATTTTGAAAAGGGATATAACACTAAACTAGCTCCACCATTCGTCAAAGCAAGAATAAGAAAGAAAACTGGCACTTGTTATTATGAACTCGAAGATTGTAATGGTCGTTTAGTTGGAATATACAACGCTAAGGACATACGTCAATAGAGTTATCTGTTTTTTTTTTTTGTTAAATTTTATTCACTTTACACCAATCGTTTCAGCTTCAAGCGGTATCAGATTTGTTTGGAAATTCATCCATCAAATCTGATTTCGGCGGGGGTATTGTAAGGGCGCTTGAAATAATTTTATATTCAAATATTTAACAGTCTTCCATTAACGTTCGCCATTTGATGTTTATTAACATCTTCTATATATAAATAGGCAAAGACAAAACTTTAGATCCCTTTTTCTCCTATGTTTGTCAACCGATTTTGTTTATTTTTTCACCGGTTAGTAGATATTATCTAGCTTTAGTGCACAGTCTATATTTGATTAAAATCGGTTCAGTATTTTAGGAATAAATGGCTCTTTAAATTGCTACCACTACACATGCTAAAAACACACATGTATGTGGTAGCTTCAAGTAAAACCAAATGTGCGTGTTTGTATGCAATTTAATTTTTTTTGAAAACAAAAAGAGAAGGAGTAATTATACAGTTGTTTCTCTATTTAAATGAGTAAAGTTGAAAATACAACAACAGATGAGAGTTAATAAACATAATTAAATATGTACATTTGTATGTATGGCTACGCATTCCTACATATGTTCATATGTGCAAGAATGACGAAAACATGAAAACATCGTATGTACACATAACTAAATAAATGCCTTTAAGATCAATGCAAGAAATTTGGAAACATTTATTTTTTCGATTTGCTTTTGTTTGTAGGTGTTTTGTAAATGCATTATTTTTCAGCTTTATTTTATTCTTAGCTTCAAATTATTAAAGCCTTTGTTAGGAAGTGTTAATTAAAAGTGAGGTGGTATTTTTTTTATTATTTACCTTTTTAAAATTTTCTAAAGTGTATGTACATAATTTATAAAACGTTTTAAATCGGTTTAAGATTTTTAAATATTTTTGCCTTTGAATTCAAAATGACTGTTATCCTAATTTTGCATTTATTCTGAAAATATATTTTCTTTTTTGTTAAAGAAACTAATTTTTTTATTTTTTTGAGATGCCAGGAAGACGATCAATAACTGGTAGAATGGAGAGACGGCGACGAGCAATTCAATATCTTACTCAGAACAGATCTGGAAATATTAACACCGACAATCTGCGTAATGATAATGAATTATTAAATAATTTTAAATGTGCTTTCAATATTGTTCCAAGTAATTTTGTAAGTCATAACTGTGGTCCAATGCACTTAATATGCCGTTTTTGTAGTGGTAAGCATTTTGAGTCTGAAGTAACTCAAAATGATTTAACTTCTTTTACAGCATGTTGCCACAAGGGAAAAGTTTCTTTAATGCAATTGTCTCAAAATTTTTTAATTCTTTATTTAATAATTTGAATTCACAAAACGCTGTTGAAAAGCGCAAAATAAAAAACCTTTTTTTAAAAAAAATATTCGTGCTTTTAACTCAGCATTTGCAATGGTTAGTACAGAGGCAAAAATTTATAGAAATTGCATGCAAGGAATCTATCATTTTAAAATTCATGATGTGTTTTATCTCGCGTCGGTGCATTGGTGACTGAATGTGGCAGAAAACCATGCTATGCGCAGTACAATTTGATATGAATTACGCACAATTTATTTACTTTTTTTAAACCGAAATAAAATACGTCTCATTACTACGAGTATGTATAAGATTTTTGTTACAATTTTGTTTCCCATTTTGTTTAATTTAATAAATATATGAATAACATGAATTGCTATTAACGTTTGTTTCATTAAAAAAGAATGTGTACTTATAAACTACATATATAAAATGTGTCAGAAATAAATTTGGTCGAATTTCGACCACGGGGCGAACTCTAGTAAACATAAATGTACTAAGCCACTCTGTACTTTTTACACACATAAAAAAAAATGGTAAAACAGTTTTGGGTATTTGATATTCGGATACTGGGTAATGAGTATGTCAAATGTATATACTTAAGTATATAAACTAACATCACTTGATCTAACACCACTTTTCCAATAACTGAAGTTCTTATGAGGTATAAAAAGGCAAATTGTGGCGTTATATGCGCATTTCTGTAAAAGTTGCATCAGTGATCCAGTTTTAATTATTATTTTTGAGAAAAAAAATTGGGAAGAATAGAGTAAATTAGGAAAAAATAGAGTAAATCCAACCTTATTTTCTTTGCTTAAATACTTTGACATCTAAAAGGTATTTATATTTAAACTAAAACTCTATTCTCCTATTTTCTTCATTTAAAATGTTTCTTAGTAGGAATATTCCATTGCCAACAATAATAACCCTGGTTCGGTGGGCCTTTTGCTCGGGAACGGGAAACCCTCAACAGAAACCCACAGAAATGTACCTCCAATCTTCGTAATAAATCAAGGAAAGAGTGCAGTGGTTGTAAATATTAATGTTTTCTTTGTGTTATCAAAAGGGAAGAGATTGCTAAATATAAATATGAAACCTAAAACTGAATAAAAATATAAAACTAAATCATTACCCAAAATAAATCTAAAAACAATACGGGAAAAAGGCTCACCATTATTAAAATTTAAAAATCTAATTTAAAAGTGATGAAACTAAGTTTAAACGAAAAAAAAACCTAAAAGCTAAATAAAGAAAAAACTCTTAAAGCTAATATTACAGAAATAATATTGCTTCACAGAGTAATTGATAATTTGTGCTCAATTTGCTTAATAAAACTTCGTAAAATCAGAAAAAAATCCCTTAAGAGTCGTGCATTAACATATTAAATATAATTTGATAATTTTCATAAAAATATTAAATATATTTGTATATTATACTAATTTAGTTATTAGCTGTTTTAAATTATTCAATTTAATCTTATAAAAGTAAAAAAAAGATCACAAAGAAAAAGTGAAGAAAAATTAATGACAATAAACAATAATAACAATAAATTAGTGATATTCTAATATACATACTTATGTACATATATATATGTAGTATAATTATTAGCAATTATACAAGTTGAATTTTATTTAGTTTACTGAGAAAAAGTTCATGAAGTGAGAATACCGGTATAAGGTAAAATAGTGCTCAACGAAAGTAAGCCCACCATTTCGAAACAAAAGAAATAATTTTTATTTTTTTAAAAGAACTTAAATTTCGGTTCGCTATTTTATAAAACAAGTATATTGAACTAAATTCATTTAAATGTATTATTAAATTCATTTAACTGTCTTACCCAAAATCCCTACAACTCTAAGCGACAAAGGATATATTCCAAACCAACAATTCTGCTTCAGGAAAAAACATAGTACGATCGAACAAACTCACAGGTTAGTCAATGTTTTTAAGAAGACATTTAAAGAGAGATAATACTGCTCTGCGCTTTTTATCGACATTTCGCAGGCATCCGATAAGGTATGGCATGAAGGCCTAATATATAAGCTAAAACTGAATTTTCCCGTAAACCTCTAAAAGCTGCTAGATAGTTATTTAACCGAACGAAAATTTATTGTGAAAGTAGGAGATTTTTTGAGCTCACCCCAGCCAATCGAAGCCGGAGTTCCCCAGGGTAGTATATTTGGGCCGATTTTATACTTGTTGCATACTTCAGATATGCCAACTAGTGACCGAGTCCACACATCGACATTTGCTGATGACACTGCTTTTTTAAGCATTCACGAAAGACCCGAAGTAGCATCACGATATTTACAAGACCACATATCCAATTTAGAAAAATGGTTGAAGAAATGGAGAATAAAAGTTAATGAACAAAAATGTAGTCACATAACTTTCACACTGCGTAGAGAGTCTTGCCTCCCTATTCAGATAAATAACCAAACGATACCTCAGCTTTCAGACGTCAAATATCTCGACATACATCTTGACCGGCGCCTTACATGGAAACGCCACATAGAATCAAAGTTAACACAAATGAAGTTGAAAGCAGTCCAACTAAACTGGCTTATTGGCAGAAATTCTACTCTAGCTTTAGATTGCAATCTTTTTTTATACAAGTCAATTCTAAAACCAATATGGTGTTATGGCATTCAATTATGGGGCACTGCCTCAGCTACCAACGTAGAAAAAATTCAAAGGCGCCAAAATAAGATTCTTCGTATAATTACATCTGCTCCTTGGTATAATAAAAAACTCGAACATCCATAAACGTGCCATCAGTTAAAGCAGAAATAGCGAAACTTGCCATAAGGTATTTCAAGAAGCTTGAAACTCATCCGAATCCACTGGCCCGCAACATACTAAATGAACCAGCTACATTCGACTAAGAAGCAGGGACACTGCTTCTCTCATCCGTACATCAGAGGGATAACCCGCAAATTACAGTAACCGTGAAACATACAATTTTTTGTCAAGCACTGGTTGCACTAAACAAGTATATTTTTTTGGACTTAAGATATGAGTAATTATTGATAGTTCAATTATATTGAAGATACAATAAATAAAAATTGCGAAAAAAAAGATCAAAACCATTTTGCAAAACTCAACGCAAAAATTGCCTAAAACTTTTTTTATTTTGTTTTTGCTAACAATATACATATATAGTTTTTTTAATTATACGATATTGTTACGTTTTTAATTTACGTTGGGTTCTTTTAAATGCACTAAGTCACTTTATTTATTGACACAACTCTTTAAAAATACATTAACTATTTAACAATCTCTCAACATGTCCCATATAAAGGACATGTTTTTTTTTTACATATGACTTTTTAATTGTGTGAGTCAAATGTAATTCTGTATGTCTGCCAAATTGCTTTTTTCAAATGGCTTTTAATATTTGGGGACAAACGTACATGTGCACTTAAGTCTCTCTTTTCACTATACAGACATCCAAGCCGTTCGGTTGCAAAATGACTTGTTGCCGCCCTAAAATATTTTTGTGTGCGCTACAGAATTGCTAACGACTTATGTATTTTTAAGGTTTTTTTATACTCTAAATGTAAAGAAGTTAAGTTTGCATTAAATGATTTAATAATTGTTGCCAAATATACAAAATAAGTTAAAAGCATATTCAGATATTGCTCTTGTAAAGTATTACCTTTAGCGGCTATTGATTCCGCCAATGGTCAATCGCCGTTGATTGTTTTCACATGACATAGTTTTTTGGCAACACTGAAGCACTGTTTATGTCGGATGGTTTGTCAGATCGAAATAAAACACATCATAAATGAAGTTTTGTCGGATGACTTTGCACATTAATATCACAGAAGCAATGTTTTAACAGTCACACACGACATGTACGTGTTTTGCAGTGGGAAATTATATATGTCAGATGTAAAAAACATATCGTTTATATGCAGCTTTTGATGTTTTAAATAATACTGCCGTGCCGCGAGCAACCTTTTCATTGACGTTCGCATCATGAATCGCTTGCAAAGCTTTACTATCGCACTAACCATCTGTCTTATCTACTACTACCCCTTTCTGAATGAAGTAACACAGTTAATGTAGGCATTAAGTGCCTGAGTGTAACTTCTCTCAAATAAAAACCAAAAACGTAAGGGTATTTGGTGTGGATTGCTTTCAAAGCAAAATCTAACAAAATATTGAAGGACGCTGACGAAGTGGCGGGCACAGCTAGTGATTATATAAAACAGTAAATTAATTTATATAACATAAATATATGAGTAGGAGAATCTAGGGATTCAATTAATTAATAATTTAATTTAAAAAGGTATAGACGGATTTTTTCATTTTATTATGTACATATTTACAAATGTATATATAGTATACGTATCTATTGTTTCGTTTTTACTTTACGTTGGGGTCTTTCAATTACAAAGTAAATACACACTGTTATTACTTTTACTGTAAGGCGCTTTATTTATTAACACCACTGTTCAAAAATACACAAACTGTTAAACACTCTCTTACAATACGACTACTGAACTCTTTGACTTTTGAAATAATACTGCCATCTTACTCGCCTGCACGATTTGCTTATATAGGCGAGTTAAAAGCACCAGCATGTTCTATTCCTGATAGATCTGGCAGGTTCGATTGTTATTGCTCTCGTTTTCTTCTTTATATCTGTTTGTGTGGTTGTTTATTTCTTTATACCTGTTTGAGTGGTTGTTTATATCTTTATGCTTGTATTTATTATGTGCCTGTGTATTTAACTGAAGAGTGTTTAATTAATGTGCGTGTGTATATGCGCCACTCATCCCGTGATTGTTGTGTTATGAATGTTTCTACATGAGGTATTTCTAGACTAGTCGACAACAACTAGATAACTAACGATGCTCTTTGTTATTCATGCAAGAAAACAAACCACTAATGTTGCTATTCGAGAGTACTGTTGTTCAGAGCCTATAATGAATAAATTCTTCTTTCGTAACACTAACCCCTTCTCAAGTATATGTACCTTTTCCGTAGTTGGCTAGCCGCTCCAAGTGCACAACTTTCATTTTTGATCTTGGGCTCTGAAACTTCTGTATTCTGTAAACTACGTCGTATAGCTGCTTCACTACTTCACAAGTTTCATCCCAATGAACTTTCTTCTGTTGTGGGTTGTGGGAGTTCGCAGTACGTTCAAACCTGGACTTCATTTGATCACTTGTGCACTCAATCCTCTTACGCACAAATTCATGGAGAGATATTTGTCTGTCTTCTTTATCCAAAAAACCTGTTGACAACTTGTGGTTACCCTTCTGCGCCTTCGTTAATTCTTTGCTCGTACCTATGTTTACACGTTGCACATTTACGATGTGGTGTCGTCTCTCATCCTTCTTACCATTTCTGTTTTTCCGATGGCGTATTTTTTTATCTTCCTTGGCGCTCTGCAGTTACGTGCAAAATGCCCCTCTTTACTGCAGTTGAAGCATTTTGCTGGAGCCTTTATCTTATACTCGATTTTAAGTGGTATATTCACATTTCTCCAAATCATTGTTTGCTGACTCATACGCAAATCGATTCCATTATAAATCATAAAGTCGACTCCGATCATTACTTCATGATATATATAGCCACACTCATGTTGGTTATAGTTAATCTGACTTTAGCCTTACCATAGACATTAGCAAATTATCCGGTAGCGGTACGCAGACTTACATTATTCAATTGTTCCACTTTTCCCTTTACTAAATCGGGCCTTATTATGTGACGCTCCTGTGTCTACTGTCAGAATACGCTTTCCTCCGTTGATATATTCGCTTGCAGTAAGCTTGCTGTTTTGCTGCTGTATCACAGATATGGAGATTGTGGGGCCCTCGGTTGTGGGAGCAAGCTCATGCCCCGTAGTGCTAGCTCTCTTTAGTTTAACGACTCTAGAGATATTTTGTGAGTCGCACGTTTATTGTTTCTTGGCGGCGAAACAGATCTGGCTCGTTTCCTTGCTGCCTTACAGTTTGCCGCAATTAAAGCACTTAGCGTTTGTCTTACCTTGTCTTTCATCTAAGACTTTCTTTACCGATTCAAGTACTTGCCTTATGTCGTCCATTGTTGTTTATTCATCTTCAGCAGCAACTTCAACTTTTCGCACTTTGTATGACTGCGGCCTCGAAATGACTTTTGCTGTTTCTTAAGACAGTTCGTAAGCAGTGGTTTCAGCAAACGATGTCCTGCAGCTTTACATCGACATCCTTTACCTGTACTTCGGCGCCACTAGTTTTTAGAAGATTCACTTTTCTGCTTAAACCAGACAGTTGCACTTCTACGGCAGTGATTTTTTCGTCGAACTTGACTTCTATGTAGTCTTTCTGCTTAAACCAGACAGTTGCATTTCTACGGCAGAGAGTTTTTCGTGGAACTTGACTTCTATGTAGTCTACTCGCTTATTAATCGTTTCAGAAATTTGTAGAAGGTTATCGTTGACTTTTCCCAAAAGTTTCTCATTGTTCGCTCTAGAAGCTTCTTGAATCCCAGCTAGAAGTTCTTGATTTTCAGCTCTTACTTTAGCTAACAGTTTTTCGCTGTTTGCTCTAGAAGCTTCCTGATTTTCATCTCTTACTTCAGCTAACAGTTTTTCTGTGTGCTCTAGAAGCTTGTTGTACTTCGGCTAGCTTTCCGTTTACATTTACTAGAAGCATTCTAGAGTTTTCTCCCATTTTCTCCATCATAGCGGCAAAAATCGTACTGAAGTCCATGCTACTTGCTGTTTTTGTTTCACGGCTACGTACCTCTGTCACCTCTCTTTCATCGCACTCATATGCGCAAATCTCCATGCCACGACGCTTGAATTCATCTATGAGCCTCTTCTGCAGTTCTGTTTTATTACCTGCTGTTGGCAAATCCAGCTTACTCAACTTCTTTTTCAGCTGCTCTACTTTAAGTTCTTCAAATTTCATTGTTGTTTATTATTTTTTTAAGATATTTTATTTTGCAATTTCACTTCTGTCACCAATTGTTACGTTTTTACTTTAAGTTGGGTTCTTTCGATTGCAAAATAAATACACACTGTTATTACTTTTACTGTAAGTCACTTTATTTATTAACACTACTGTTCAAAAATACACAAATTGTTAAACACTCTCCTACAATACGACAACTGAAATAATACTGCAATCCTACTCGCCAGCACGATTTACTTATATATGCGCTTTAAAAGCACCAGAATGTTCTATTCCAGACAGATCTGGCAGGTTCGATTGTTATTGCTCTTGTTTTCTTCTTTATATCTGTTTGTTTGGTTGGTTATTTCTTTATACCTGTTTGTGTGGTTGCTTATTTCTTTATGCTTGTATTTATGTATGTACCTGTGTATTTAACTGAAGAGTGTTTATTTAATATGCATGTGTATATGCGCCACTCATCCCGTGCTTGTTGTTTTATGAATGTTTGTACATAATAGGCTTTTTACACTGACCAACATCTTAGTGAAACGTTTGGAAGATATTGAAAATGTGAAAATCAGTTTACATTTGCAACATCTTCTTACATCTAACATCAACTCAACAGTCGAAAAATTAAAAGCAAAGACGCTTTTAAATAATAAAAAAATAAAAATATGGGTTAACAACAAATATTTATAATTGGAATAATCGTTGTTTTGCTAGAACAAACCCAAGTATTAATGTAGAGTATTAAAGTTATTGAAAGCATTTTAGAGCAAGAAGATGTAAAAAAAATTTTGTGAACCTTCGCATGATGCTCATTTTTAAACAAATATTAGTTTATATTTTTTTTCCAAATAAATGACATTTTGTCAGTGATGCCACTAAATTTGTACTAAATATATAGTTTATTGCCATTTTTCTAGTGATGACACTCAAATAATCGAAAGAAGATGTTGAATTTAAGGCCTGTGTATTTCTTATGGAAAGATGTCAACATCTTCGCAAATTGATGGTAGATGTTAGATGTTGATCAGTGTAAAAAGCCTATAAGGCATTTCTAGACTAATCGACAACAACAACTAGAGGACTAGCGATGCTCTTTGTTATTTGTTTCTTTCTTTTATCATTGCAAGAAAACAAACCATTAATGTTGTTATTGTTCCAGAGTATTGTTGTTCAGAGCCTATAATGAATGAATTCTTCTTTCGTAAAAATATGTATGTAGATATATCGAAAGAAAATAAGAAACGGTAGTTAAGAAAAAATAGAAAAAAATTAAATAAAAAATTCGTCAATATATAAAAAATATATGCATATGCACACATATATATATAAACACTTATTATAAAAGTAACAAAATTAAATAAAAAAGGAAATGAAATTATCTGTAAGTCATATTATAAACTAAATTCAGGAACAGTAAATTATTTACAGTTTTCAGACCAACGCGGTTACGATTTTCTGTTATCATGTTACCTGCCGCACTACTTGCAGGAATACTTAGAATTTATTGAAACAAATAATTTTTGGAGCAAGTTTTGAATTATTTTCATAATTGTATATTGTAAACAATTTACGCAAATTTACAAAAAATGTGTGTAGGTAAACCCCTCTACCTGGAAAAGATGCAAAAGAATATTTAGTATTTACAATCTTTTTCGTTATAAATAATATACAAAAAATTTATTTTTCCCAAACCTTTTTCATTTAAGAATATATTTTTTATTGATACATATGAACGTATCGTTAGCTAAAAACTAAACAAAAATATAATTCTACAGAAGAAGCAAAAAACTTTGTAAAATGAAAACTAAACTCTTTTGTTAATAAAAGCGTAGAAATGTGAAACTCGGTCAAGCATGTAGTTTAATGGCATTCATAAAAATCAATCAAAAACTTGTTTTTGATTTTTTGAATAGTTACGCCTTACAAGGCAGTAATTATATAATTATACTTATAATTATAGAACTCAAATTTATGGTGAGCCAATGGAGAATTTAGTTGATGAACAAAATTGTATTAACACTTTTGTTTTTTTCGATTTTTCTTTATCCATTAACACTACTATTTGTCAATACTTATTTTGTTTTTTCAATTAGAAAAAATATTTGCTTTATACTTTATTGTCAAAAAACCCACAATTTGTTTGCCTTACTATAATTTTCTCATTTAATTCATAAAATATTATTGCAAAAATAGAATACGAGTACATGTACATACATGAGTTCCAGGAATATTTGCAATCTGTTCTTCTTTCAATTGAATATGATGTTCATAATTAGGCTATTTGCGTATGCAAATAGACCATTTGTGGTAGGTAAACGAAATTCAACGAATTTAGCAAATGCAGTTGGGTAATTACTTCACAAGAAAAAGTTTGCATGTAAACACAGAAAT
The DNA here is from genome assembly GCA_949628195.1 of Phasia obesa. Taxonomy (NCBI): domain Eukaryota; kingdom Metazoa; phylum Arthropoda; class Insecta; order Diptera; family Tachinidae; genus Phasia; species Phasia obesa. The sequence continues at coordinate 22,500,261 of OX451220.1, forward strand.
GTTTTACATCCCACTGCAAAGAAAATTATTTAAACATATGCTTAAAACTGTTTACCTGTACTTTCAACATACAAGTTAAATAAAACCATGTTTGGATTTTGAGTGCTTGACTGCAACTGTTTTAATTTTCAAAAAAAGTCTAAAAAATATTTTTTAACAATACAAATTGTTTATTTTACAATTATTGATTATTCTACATTATTAATAAACTGCCAATAAGTGTTTGTAATATGAGAACCCTATTTAAGTGTTTCAACGAAAATCATTGGGTTCAACAAATCAAAGCATTGCTTAGTAATAAAAGCAATAATAAGCATTTTGAAATCGAACAATAAAAACATTTATTGACGAAAGTGATAGTAAGCGTTTTTATACGGTTCGTTGTACTTATAAGCGGACAGATAAAAAGAACCAAAGTGACGAAAAATTAAAAGAAATGTTTTTGTTGTTAACTCTTCCCCCTCAGATTTGATTGTCCTCAATCAAAAGTATGGTATTTGAGAAATTCTAGCTATTCACGGATCCCTAGTATCAGTAGAGCTTACAATAATTATTTTATTGGTAGTGGAGCGATGACATCAGAATGTTGCTCAGTGCGACAGTAGCACTTCTTTTTAAGCAGACTAAAAATATTATTATGATTATGAAAATTACTAGCAAGGTGTATATAGCATCTCCAACTTTGCTTTCAATATTGAGTAATTCGATAGCTTCTGTGTTGTTAGCGTTCATCTATTCAATTAGTTCTAACGTAAGAATTTTTTCCGTCTGTGGATTATGTCTTATCGGCTGTACCACAGCGGGCAATGGATTAGAAAATGATATTTTGAAAATGAGAGGGTTTACCATTAAATTTTAGCGTATCGTTATGAATTTTAATAAGGTAAGTACCATTGAGGTCGTAAGCTTCCTGGCTTATGAAAATTTTTGGCATTAAATTTATTCAAAAGAGTCGTACCAGGAAGTAATTCTTTTACAGTAGGTTTGTGGAGGTTGTTCACCACAGTGCAATTAGAGGGTTAACCACGTATTAGGTTAGGGAGACATTCTGTTTTACTAATGTCTTCAATATTGTCATCCTTATATATTGTTAGCTTACAAAAACTTTTGCATTTGCTCTTAATTCCATGAAACTTTTCGCCACAAACCAAGATATGAAGAGATATTCAACCCTAGTGCAAATTTATTAATTTTTACAGGATTGATTTTATTACAAGTTTCAGTGTAAGTTGTAGGGATATCTATAATATAAATATTTCCAGAAGCTATTCTTATTTCACGAAAATCAAGAGATTCTTCGACATTTAAGTAATTTATGTTTCCTTTATCGGCCTAATGGTTATGATAGCCATTTCATATTCAGGTAATATGAACGAATTTATGACTCCTGCTTTAGCCCAATCTACAGCATATTTAAGATTTAAAATCTAGGCTTTAATAATTTGTATTTTATATTTTAGTTCGTCTACTAAAATATTTCTCATTTCTTCATTCTTAAAAGATTTCAAAATATAATTTGTTTTTGTGGTTTTATATTTAATTTTTCTAATGAAATTCTATTAATTATAATCTGTCTGTTATTATTCTGTAATCCAAATCAGCGTGATCTGGATTACCCGCGATCCATTTCCACGCTAAACCGATAAAATCCAAGGATCTCTTGTTTCTGGGTTTCAAGTTATTAATGTGAATTTGTAATTATTTTATTTCGTAACAAAGAAAGGGATATAAAGGATGGGAAGCGTGTAGTTTCCTATATCGACTACATGAACCGGTTTAACTGTACCGAATTGGACTTTGGCAGATCCAGTGTCTATCGCCACTATTCGTGAATTGGTGTAGTCTAATGTTTTTACTTCGCACATTATGGCAGTTATCACCATTCTGTCTGTTTTCCTTCACCACTTCTCTCTTATAATTTTTGGACAGTTTGTTTCCTAATCGTTTATTAACCCTGACGTAAATTTCTTGACCTACTTCGTAATCCTTAAGTACAATTTTCCTATTATGAAATTCAATATCCTTAGCCTGTTTTTTTTTTTAGTCTTTCAATTATCTCTTGTCTGTCCCTTTCATATTTATCAGGTTGGGTGGACCTACGTTTACCAAGGAATATTTTTGACGGTTTCTTGAGTGTAGTAGAATGAACGGAGTTATTGTACTCGTAGAGGGACTTATAAAGGAGTTATAAAAATTCTGATGCGAGTTTTCCGATCCAAGGCATCTCATTATTTCTGTCAATGTCAATGTCCTCCCTTTCTATCTGACCATTAGTCGAGCTAGCCTAGGGAGGAGTTTTAGACACTTTAGTATTAAATTGATTTTCCAGCATATATTTTATAGCCACATCGCAACGATTTCTGGCATTCCAAATGTCAATAGGATTTCCTTCAGCGGTTCCTTTATATCTTCAGATGCTCTAGACTTTAATAACCTAGCGTGGGCGTAGATTTTATCAATTACTGTTAAAACGATCATCTTCTCCGTAATGAAAATATCAATGTGGACAATTTGTCCAGGATATATAAAGATTCCAATTTTATTGGGATGACGATCGTACTTATTTTATTTACAGACTTTGAAAACCCTTGTTACACTCTTAACTTTTGCCATCATTTTATTTTCTTCGGCACTTCTATGAGCTCTGTTATGCTCATTAATTATTCCGTACGACCATTAAACACGGTACCGGAAATATAATGATGTGGGGATGTTTCTCATATTAGAGTGCAGGGCCTATCATACGGGTCGAAGAAAGAACGGATGGTATTTTTTACAAAGATCTGCTTAACAGTTACGTGATGCCTTACGCAGAATAGAAAATGCCGCTTAAATTTGTGTTTCAGCAAAACAATGACCCGAAAGACATATCGAAGTGGTCAACAGATTGGTTTAAAAATATGGGGTTGATGTTTTAAGTTGGACTGCTCAGTTGCCAGTCTTAAACCCATTGAGAACTTGTGGCGAATAGTTAAATTAGCTCTTAAGGGAAAACATGCAACAAATAAAGATGACTTGTGGGCATTACTAAAAGGAGCATAGTGTAATATTCCGATTGAGACATGCCAAAAAGGGCCGTTATCAAAAAAAAAAAATTATATTCCCCATAGTACTGAAGTAATAAAGATATTTTAAACATATTATTTTATTCATCTCTTGGAATTTTGTGTTTCTTAGATAATTGAAGTGGATGGCTCTATTTTTTTCACACCTACAATCTTGAATTTCGAATGTTTTTACGTATATATTTCATTTTAAGTTTTTTATCAAAGCCGATCTATAGTAATTTAGTTGGTCAGTTGTTCGTTCTCCAAAAAATATAAACCTTGGAATTTGTTATGAAGATTTAGTATGTGCTTTTCTTTTTCGAAATATGTAGTAAACTAGTAAATAAAATATATATATATATATATATATATATATATATATATATATATATATATATATATATATATATATATATATATATATATAACAGTTTTAGTTTGTGCGTTGATAAGTGCGGTCGCGATTTTTTTTCAAGCTCGCATTAACAAAAAACAAAACATACATTGTGTGAATAATTTAAAACAAAAACAAAAAAAAAACAAACCTGTTTTAATACAACAACAAAGTTGTTTGTAAAATATTTTTTTCTTTTTCTTTCGTCACCTCCCAAAAGTGTGTAAGAATTTTGTTGAGGGACGACGTTTTAGGTAGTGAAATGGTTGTTTTTGGATAAGTCGTTTTTGAAATTGGTCCCCCCATAATCCAGCCAAAGACTGTTTTTTGTGCCAAAAGGGATCCAACAGACCGCATCGGTGTCTCCATGCAATATATGGTTGGTCCTAAGTCGAGGCCTATTAGCAGGTTGATGGGTTGGTTTTGATTAAAGTAAGGTTCTGCAATTTCTAATTTAGCTGCCTCACTGACTTGCCTCGAGTCTAACATTTGCAATGGTAAATAAGAAGGGAGGGTCTTAAGGACCGGCGCCCAGACTTCTAATTTAAAACTAGGGACCAATTTATCCGATATAAATGTTGTTTGTGAATCAGGGTCGATGATAGCTCTTTCCTGGAATCGTTGACCTCTTGTTTTAATGTGAACTGAAGCAGTGAATAATAAAGTTTCTCTATCTTGTAAATTTACTGATGATTGATTATCTTCTCGTAGGTTCAAGGACGTATATTGTGGAATGTGTGATTTGGTAGTGTATTAAGTTGTTCTGCGGCACTTGTACTTGGCTGCTCATCAGCACTACTATTAGCTAGGCTGTTAGACAGGGTCGTGCACAATCTGCAGCTTAATTTATTTTATACTCTTTGACACTATGGTCTATCGACAGACAGTTATAACATCAATTTGTGACTCTATCTATATGGATCCGATCATTTACGGTTTTTTGCAAAAATTAAGGGCATGATCTCAATGAGGCTCTTTACAATGTTTACAGAATATGGCTGGTGGCATTTGTTTTATTTTTGTTTGAGTCTCGTTTATTTGAAATGATTGAACTCTTTTTTTGTTTTGCCTATTTTTTCCGATTTCTGGTTTAAAAAGATAAAGTTTTCAATTTATTATCGAATTCTTCCCATTTAGGATATTTAACATAATCTGCACGAGAATCTTCAAACTCTTGCACGAGGGTCCTGAGAAGTTTTCGCGAGCAGATAAAAATTAAAGATGTTGCTGTATTAACGCCTAGTACTCCTAGAGTTTGCCTAGAGTCATTGATTGTGCGCTGTAATTTTTTATTGATGCACTTGAGTCTGTCAACGTTTGTGAGTTTCGGATTGCGAATGTATATGGCTGTGAATAGATCACGAAAACTGGGCCATAATTTGTAATCGCCGAAAAAACTGTCGGTGTCACAAGGTGGTAGCCTTAAAAATGAAAAGTCACTTTTAAACGGGATATTTGATTGTCGCTGGGTTTTCTCCACGATTGGTTCAGACAACGCTTGGATTTCAGCCATTATTGACCCCGAACTCGTTTTGTATGCAGATAAAGCTTTTTTATATCTATCGCGAAGTTTGTTTTCATCTATGGGTTGCTCATTGTCCTCCCGTTGTCTATGCCGAAATTCTTCGTACGCCCTCTTCACCTGATTCCAAATTGACTCGAGTTCAACACGAACGACTTCTAATGCATGAAGGTGGTCCTTAGCCATAGCTTGTTTCAAAATCCAGAAGGTCGTTTGTACAATTTACAAATATTTCAAGAGCCATTCTTTTTTTTGTGGCATAAAATGCGAACGGAAACATTTTTTTTTTGCAAATTTCTTTTTTTAAGACTATATTCTCGAAGTAACGAAATGTTTAAGGGTGGTTTTACCTAATTATAAAAAACACGGTTCACTTTTGTTTATTTTGTATTTTTATTTATTTAAATTAAATATGTTTTTCTTTTTCATTAAAAATCACAATTATTTTTATTCTTAGTTACAAAAGGTTTCAATAGTTTTGATTTTATTTTAATTCAAATTCACTTTTTACTTTTGGTTAATTTAAATTATGTCTTTACAAAGTTTAATTTGGATTCACTATTTAGTTTCACGTTCAACGATATGATAATTATTACAATTAATAAGAGAAGAAGTTAAAGTTGTACAAAATTTAAAGACAAAAGAGAATACAAATTAGCGGTAAATAAATGGTTTTTAGAGTTGGGTTTATCAGCTCTTTAAAGTGAGCGCTCTATTCAGCTCAGCTCATTAAAACGAACTAGTTCGTTCATTTAGTTGAATAGCTCACTTAGTGAGCTAAAAGCAATTGATTCGTTCAGTTGATATGTTTGCTCAATTGTATTTAGCTCAGAAGATTTTTAGTGTTAAGTTATGTATATATTTTATGGATTATGGATTATCTACTTATCTGTAGTTGTAAAAAAACTATAACTTTGTTTAATAAGAGTTAATATTTAAAATAAAACCTAGTTTAAATTTTTGGCATAAAAATTTTTAATATATATTTTTTTATTGTATGTATGTACATATATTTTATTTTTACCTATTCAGTAGTGGTTTTAAAACAGCAATCTTCGGTTTGTACTAAAAAATATTAAATTAAAAAATATTTATAAAAAATAAAATATATTTGAAATCTATTTTAGAACAAATAATAAAAACACTAACCCCCATATTTATAAAAAATATATTTGAAATCTATTTTAGAACAAATTTTTCAAACAAAAGCAGTACTAAAATACATTTCAAATAAGTTTTGTTTTTTATAAATATGGTGGTAATAAACTAAAATACTAAAATTTTTAAATATACATAAGTAGAAAAAAAATATTTTTGTGTATGATAAAAAAAAATCAGAGTTTATATACATGTATCATGGCAAATAACTCTTTTACAATAGGACGGAAATTGGGCAGACAGACGAGGTTTGTCGGCAAGGGGTAGAGTGAGCGTTGCATTACTATCTATACAAATCTCGTCTGTCTGTCCATTTTCTGTCCTATTGTAAAAGAGGTGAAAGTGAATTTGGCTTGTTCAAAAGCTGAATGTCACAAAACAAAAATTTGAACAATGAACTATAAAAAGAGCTCAGTACAAAAAGCGTTTCATCTAGTTCAAAAGAGCGAATAGTTCAATTGAACTAGATAACTGAGCTAAAAGAGCTCAGTACAAAGAGCGTTTCATCTAGTTCAATTGAGCCAATAGTTCAATTGAACTAGTTCGTTCGCGAACTACACAACTCTACTCAGTACAAAAAGTGTTTCATCTAGTTCAAAAGAGCGATTGAACTAGGTAACTGAGCTAAACGAGCTCAGTACAAAGAGCGTTTCATCAAGTTCAATTGAGCGAATAGTTCAATTGAACTAGTTCGTTCGCGAACTACACAAATATTAATATTGCAAAAAATAAGGGAATATTAAGAATTTAATATACAGTGACGGGTCAATCCAACCAAAACTGAATTTGAACTATTCTCTACAAAATACAAGCCACATCGAGACCCTTCTTCATGCGAAACTTCGACCTGACGGAGGGTTACTCACATTCACCTGGTTCACTCTGTGTTTTCACGGATAGCTCCAAAAGGGATGTGAGGGCGGTGTCTGTAGGCGGAATTAAGATGTGTTTCAGACTACCAGATGGCTGTAATGCTCTACAAGCAGAAATAACTGCTATCAAAAGACGACAAACTGGCTGAGGTATCACAGAATATCGAATAGGGATATCTGGTTTTGTACCGACAGTAAAGCTGCTATTATGTCCCTTAAAGTGTGTTCAGTACATCAAATCTCGTTCTGGAATGCCGGACATCCTTAAATGCGATGGCAGAAAATACAATACAACGGTCACCCTTAAATAGGTGCGGAGACATGGAAACTGTGTTGCTGATGAACTGGCAAAGAAGAGGAATTTGCTTTATGATAGCGCCACTGACGTCTATTGTGGTATTCCCTTACTTGCTTGCAGGCAAACCGTGCCCTTTATGTCCTAGCCCAGGTCAGATGGTCCAACGAGTCGCTCGTTTAACTGCAAGGACGATCTGACCCTTACTGAATCAGAAGAGGACGGCTTTGTTCCTTGGGATGCCAAAAATACAATTACGTGACTTGATATCAACGGACACTGGGCATTGTTTATTTGGAACCCATGCAAGAAGAATGGGCCTCCCCTACAACGACATTTTCAGAAGTTGCCAACAGGAAGAAATGGTTGAATACCTCCTGTGCCTATGCCCTGCACTGGAATACTGACGACTTCAACATCTTGGACAACGGTATTTTGAGAGCCTCTCTTGTGTTTCACTATTGGAACCAAGCAGGATTAACTCTTTTCTGAGGAGCTGCAGTTGGTTTTCCAATCCACTCCCACTTGGCGAGTCATAGACACACCACTGATTGCTGTTTCGGCAAATGAGCCCTCTATGGCAACCTCTTTCATTCCCTCTCGTCTGTGTCTGTCTGACTGTACACCTTTTTACTTCCCACCTTTTATTTAATTTCTTTCTCTCTATCTATCTTTTTCCCTTTCTTTTTCCTCCCCTTTTATTCTCTTTGCAGGTAATACAAGTGTAGAAGTTTAAACTGGCTAATGTCTTATTTAACCTGTAGAAAACAAACTGTTCGATTCAACATTTTTTATAGCTTCAAGCAATATGTTGATCATGCTTATCTTCAAAGTGATCTTAACAACTTCTTTTTATGGTGCAAAAATAATTTAATGGAGCTAAATCTAAAAAAAATGTAAATGTATGCGATTTTTTAAAAATAGTTGTATAGCTGTTAACTAATCATTGGGAGGACATCAGCTGGATTTAGTCGACACTTTCTTGGATCTTGGAATTTTACTTGATTATAAAATAAACTTCGTAGCACACATTACTATGACTGTCAATAAGGCTAGAGCTGTTTTTGCATTTATGAAAAGGTGGGCAAAAGAATTCTCTGATCCTTATATTACCAAGCAACTTTACGTTTCACTGGTCAGACCTGTTTTGGAATATGGATCAATCGTATGGGACCATTATTACAATATTTATTGCTAATGTATTGAGTCAGTTCAAAAACAGTTCTTGCTATTCTGTTTACGTAATCTTCATTGGAATCCTGCAATAAATCTCCTTCTAGCAGACTTGCGTTAATAAAACTACCTACGCTAAAACCTTATAAATGGTAATGTTTGCTGTGAATTTCTGTTGAATAATATACAATTTAATATTCCGTGTCGCAATACTCGTCATTATAAACCTCTTTTTGTTAAACTGTTTAAAACAAATTATGACCTAGCTGATCCTTTTACGCGTATATGTCGTCAGTTTAATAGTTTGTATAATTTTGTTGAGTTTTTTGTAAATGTAAAAGTAATTCAACATAATATCATTGTTTTTTTTAAATTCCTAATTTAACTTTTTGATTTTTTCCTAAGATTAAGTTAATATATATGTTAAATTGTCTGTAAGGATTGTATCCATAGACTAATATTAAATAAATAAAAAAATAAATATTAAACACAAGGGTTCCAAAACGTGGACCTAAGTGAGCTGCATACCTAGCTGCCTGCTTTACCTTACCTAACCTAACCTAACCTAATGTGTCAATTGCACCAAATATACAATTTATTCCTTTTGGTTTGAGCAAAATAGCGAATGTTATAAACACAGAATGTAGGTGCTTAATTTACTAGTCGTTTTATTATTACGGAAGCATTCTACATGGGAAACATATAAATACAAATCATCGATTACTGAAAAAGTTAAAATATTAAACAATTTAACTTACTCCGTTGTAGTTTGTGCGTTGATGAGTGCGAACGTTAGTAATTAACAAAAACAAATAGTGTGAATAAATTCACACAAAAACAAAAAACAAACTTGTTTTAATACAACAACAAAGTTGTCTGTAATTTTGTTTCTTTCTTTTTTTACAATGGCATTATTGCTTTGCTACTTTGAAAATAAAACAAAAACAATGAGCTAATGAGCCTTTTTAATTAAAGTCAAAAAATATGGGCAATATTGAAATAAATAAAAAAACTGAAAATAATTTGTGTATAAATTCTACACCAGTTCTACGTACCCAGTCTTGCTCATCGCTTTTGTTAAGTGATGATAATAAAATAAATAAAAATAAGTCGCCTTCTGATCACAGTATTACCAAAACTATTATGGATAGGGTAGAAAAACTTTTATTGGTTACTGTTATTACTTGTAACATCTAATCAGTATTCAGCGAATTGTAATGAAACAAAATATATAAAAATAAATTTTTTATTTTTTTTATTTATAGCATACTTGGGCATACTGCAGTATATTTTTAATGCATTATGTATAGCAGTAACCAGTAAAGTAAACTTTTACTGGTTACTGGTTACTGTAATTTTTTTCAGTAAACAATAAAATCCAAAATTTAAATAATTATTTAAATAATGCAGTATGCCCATGTATGCTACATATTCTTATGTACATACATATGTATGTATATATTTTAAGTTTTGATTTTTATTCACAGTTTTTCAGGTGGCGGCAATGGCCAACTTTATGTAAATATGTATGACATATGCTTTTGACAGCAAACAATTCCCATACCCATAATTTAGATGAATCAAATACAAGGTTTTGCCGCAATTGTGCTCAAGAGGAAACGCTTTGTGCCTAAAATATATATGTATGTAAGTAACTAGTCGCTAAAATTTGACCAAAGTAAAAAGAAAAAGGGAGATATGTATATTATTTTCACTGTTGCTCAAGATGTCAAATTCCATATATAGATAACATTTTTTAATATATAGAATTTGATATTTTAAGAAACAGCGAAATTGAATGAATATGCCATTGCCATCCTGTAAAGTGATTCGTCTTGGCCTTTTTAATATGGTCAAATTTTACCCAGTAGTTATTTAAATTAGTCACAAAACTGTTACTATTAAACACAATTAGCGAAAAGTGTTTTTGATTTAGCTAAATTATTTGTTTGAAAATTGTTTGTTATTTCAGTAAAGTTTTTCATTAGTTTCAGATAAATTATTTGTTTGATTTTTTTTTTTTTAATTTCAGTAAACTTTTTGTCTGATTCAGACAATATTTTTTTAAATTTTTTTATAATTTTCAGTAAACTTTTTTGTCTGTTTCAGACAAATTCTTTGTTTGAAAATTGTTTCTAAAGTCAATAAAATTTTTTACCAAATATCACAATTATTTGTTTGAAAAAATCGGGGAATATTTTCAATAAACTAATGTTAAAATTAATTGTCTGAATTTACAATTTTGTTTATATTCAAACAAAAAATGTTCTATTTATTCGAATTAATTGTTTGAATCTGAAAAATAATTTTTTCTGTGTAATGTTATCACATAATTACATACATCACATAATAACCAAATTATACAACACGCACACGACTTAAAACAAATACAAATTTTATTCAATTGGCTATTTGGCAGTAAGTAATTCATATTAGCGCCATCTGTGTTTCAATATCAAAAAAGGTGCCGTGCCGTACTAAGTAGTTAAACCGATCTGTTTTTTTAAATATACAACTTTCCAACATTAAAGGTTCCGAGCTGTACTAAGCAGTACTTTTATACCGAAAAGCGTACTTTCACTGTATTTTCTCCACTTTCTCTTGGAAATAAGATATTTTTGCGGAAAACAATATCCTATATTGGGAACAGGATACTTAGGCACCTCCTCACAAAATTTAAATTTGTTTAAATGCATTAAGTAGTTTTTACGTGAAGGAAGTGAGTTACCATTTTTTTTTATATATGTATAGATAATTATTATTTTAAGATTATTATACCTATTACTTGACAAAATTAGTGGACATAACATAAATAACAATTTCAAGTCCTTTTTTAAAATACTGTCATATACAGAAGTACTTAACAAAAAATATATTGTTTGTGAAAGAAATTTAGAAAAATTTATTGTTAATGAGAAAAGTTTAAAGTATGTAAGTTAACAACAAAAACATTTATTTTAATTTTGTGTCACTTTGGTTCTTTTTGTCTGTCTGCTTATAAGTACAACGAACCGTATAAAAACACTTACTATCACTTTCGTCATTAAATGTTTATTTTTATTGTTCGGTTTCAAAATGCTTATTTTTGCTTTTATTATTAAGCAATGCTATGGTTTGTTGAACCCAATGATTTTCGTTGAAACACAGTTTAGGCAGTTTATTAATAATGTAAAATAATCAATAATTGTAAAATAAACAATTTGAATTGTTAAAAAATATTTTTAAGACCTTTGTTTGAAAAATAAAATCAGTTGCAGTCAAGTACTCAAAATCCAAACATAGTTTTATATAACTGGGGTCCAACGTGAAATAGAAAAAAAATCCTTAAGTAGGATAACAAAATTAAAAAAATTCTATATAAATATAACATAGGAAATATCCTCTAGTAGGATAACAAAATTAAAATTTTTTTTTATATAAAACAGAATCCTCAAAACAATAAATGAGAAATCCTTAAAAGGATAATAATATTAAAAAAACTAAAAACTAGAAAAAAAAACTGTAAATGAATTTTAAAACTTAAAATCAACTAATATAAAACAAAACAGTAACATTCCAATCAAAAGAAAAAAAATAACATTTATAAGGAAAAAGGATAACAATTTTTATCCACCAAAACAAAGAAAAAAAAGTGAATCGATTAATGACCGAATACTTATATCAATATTGAATAATCAGTGCTCTATTGGTGCAACTTGCAGCCGAAGGAAGATAGACGAAATAACATCAACTGGAACAACTAAACAGCCCTGGAACTTATTACAATTATGATATTAGTAGCATTACGTTTTTTGTAAGCCATCAATAAATTTTAAATAAAAGTTCAAGTAAAAACTCTCCAAATATAAATAACTTTGTTACAATTTTAATTTATATCCTAGCGATAAAGTAACTTCCCTTTTCAAATAACAAAATAATAAAATATTGTACGTTGCCTGCTAGAATTTGTACGTTTGTACTGCTAACATTTTCTGGCAATTCTTCGGAATTCAGCTCTTGGAGAAAGAGCGTCGAACGAGTTTTAAAAATTTACGAGACACAAAAAGGGACACCAAGGTATTTCGCTATTTTAAACGTAGTGAGAAATAAGATCACTGGTGCCGCTGACTCAAAACTTGAATCCTATAGCACTCCTATGCAGACAAGCGCGATATAACTACTCTAGAATACCAACTAACAACACATGTACAGGGAAACTTATCAGTACACGATTTTTATCAAGAAGTGTTATCACACTTATCATTAATAATTATCAATATTAGCTGCATGACTATAGTTAAGGAAGCTATGGATGTTTTAATCCAAACGTACTGGGACAAGGCATTAGATACTTTTGTAAGAGGCCTAAGAGGTGATCTTTCAAAACTCTTATGCATACGGGAACCAAATAACTTACCTCAGGCATTACATGTTTGTCTTAAGCTTCAGAACCAAAACTTCAGAACTAATCACGCTTTAAACAAAAATTCTAAACCAAACACTGAAAACCATAATTATAGACCTCAAACAATGCTTGTATTTTTCCCTCAGCCAACACCCATTATCCAAACAAATAATCAATACACAATGCAATATCCAAATCAACATCCAACCCAATATCCAACCCATTATCCAAACCACTTTTCTAACCCTTATTATTTACCTTACAACTATCCTTATAGTGAATATTTTCAAAACACAGCCCAATTCCCAAAGACAACTCCACAGTACTTTCCAAACACCCCCGTCAAGGCCAAATGCACTTACACCCTTACCAAAATCCATCCCTATGGAAATCGATCAGTCTATTCAAACTAGAAATGTTAACTACATTAACCGACCAAAGCTCAATGACAGATTTATGGGAAAAAGACATTTGGAACCATCTATATTCCAAAAATATAAAAAAATACAGAGAAATTACAACATTCAAACAGAAAGTAATGATGTGGACGAAGAAATTCATTACAATCAACCAATGCAATCATATGAGTCTGAAAATAATCTACAATCGTTCGAAGAGTATAATAAGCCGAAAGAACGGAAAACTCTTAATATGTTAGTTGATACAGGATCTAACAAGAACTACATAAAAACATCATTGATGAAGTTCCTAATGAAAAAATTTTCTTTCCAAATTCCGCAGGAGGAAAAATCCGCATATCTCACTATACTTTCATAAACCTATTCGGGCTGAAATCTATTAACTTAAAACTCTTTGGTTTTCCAAATCTTAAATCTTTTGACGCCGTTATTTGTCAGCCGTTATCTATACAGGAAAAAGTTTAATGACTATTAAAGACAATATAAAAATTAAGCTTAAACAGTATATTTCAGAGAACGTCAACAACATATCACAAGCCACAAATAATGTGCACATAAGACAAAATCATATGACAGAAAAACAAAAGCTAAAAATTTCTAAGTTAATAACATAATTTCCAAACCTTTTTATCGAACGTAATGAGCATTTAACCCATACAACTAGAATAAAAGGCGAAATAAGAACGACAACGGATAATCGCGTGTATTCTAGGTGCTACCCATACCCAGCTCATTTCAAAGACGTGGTAGAACAACAGATTAAAGAATTACTTGACAAAGGGATTAGTAGACCATCTAAGTCCCCAAAGAACTCACCTGTTTGGGTTGTTCCAAAGAAGATGGATGCCTCGGGTGTAAAAAAGTACAGAATGGTTATTGACTACAGGAAACTAAATACAGTGACTGTACCAGATCGATACCCAATAGCCGAGATAAATGAAGTCCTATCACAATTGGGAGAAAATAAATTTTTCACGGTGTTGGATCTGGCTTTCACCAAATTCCCCTAAGAGAGAAGGATATCGAGAAGACTGCATTTTCTATTAACAACGGAAAGTAAGAGTTTACTCGTCTCCCTTTTGGGTTGAGATGATGTTTGGATGATATCTTAAGAGAGCATATTGGAAATATATGTTATATTTTCTCGAGAACATCAAAAAGATTTTTAACACCTTAGAATAAGCCAACATGAAAGTTGGATAAATTTGAGTTTTTAAAACCAGATGCAGAATTCTTAGGGTTCATTATATCAATATCAGGAATACGTACCTATCCACAAAAGGTAGAAACAATCTGTAATATGCCTATTCCAAAAACGTTGAGAGATTTAAGATCATTTCTGGATATGTGAAGGATTACGCCAAACTTGCGAAACCACTAACGACTCTTTTAAGAGGGGAGGGGGACAAATGTCCAAATCCCTATCTAATAAAATAATTTTAAACCTTAATGACGAGGCAATAGAGGCATTTAATAAGATAAAGGAAACATTAATTTCTGACGATGTAATGCTAGCATATCCAAATTTTGACAAAGAGTTTCAATTAACAGCGGACGCTTCCAAGTACGCAATTGAACAAGAAGGTAGGCCAATAACTTTTATTTTTAGAACACTAAGTAGAACTGAAGAATACTATGCCACGAATGAAAACGAAATGTTGGCAATAGTATGGGCGCTCAAGAGAAACTATCTTTATGGAGCAACACAAATAAAAATATTCACGGACCATCAGCCATTGACACACGCTCTATCAAACGGCAATACTAATTCAAGCTTAGCAGGTGGAAAGCGACACTAGAAGAATACAACTATGTACTGCAATATAAACCTGGAAGAACAAACGAGGTAGCAGACGCATTATTTAGACCTTTAATTTGTGTTAACTTTAATTCTATTTGGCGTTTTCAAGTAAGGCGCCGGTCAAGATGTATGCCGAGTATTTCACGTCTGAAAACTGAGGTATCGTTTAGTTATTTATGCGAATAGGGATACACGATTACCTACGCAGTCTGAACGTTATGTGAGTACATTTTTGTTCATTCACCTTTATTCTCCATTTCTTCGACCATTGTTCTAAATTTAATACGTGGTCTTGAAAAAAGCCGTGTCGTCCGCAAATGTCGATGTGCGGACTCGGTCACAAGTTGCATATCTGAAGTATACAACAAATATAAAATAGGCCCAAATATACTACCCAGGGGAACTCAATTGGCTCAGGTGAGCTTACAAAATTTCCTTCTTTCACAATAAATTTTCGATCGATTAAAAAACTATCAAACAGCTTATAAAAGTTTACAGGCAAATACAGTTTTAACTTGTATATTAGGCCAACGTGCCTATCGAATGTCTGAGAAACGTCGATAAAAATCGCAGAGCAGTATTTTCTTTCTTCAAAGATCTTCTTAACTACGTTGACTAACCCGTGAGTTTGTTCGATTGTGCTAGTTTTTTTTGAAGCCGAATGGATGGATTGGAATACATTCTTTGTCGCCTAAAATGGGCTTCAGCTTAGTTATTAATATTCTCTCGCACAGCTTTGACATATTTGATGAAAGGCTTATAGTTCTGTATGAATCTACTTTTGTACGGCCTTTTCCTGGTTTGTAAATCATAGTTATTAACGAAACCTTCCAAACTGGATGCAATTACTCAAGGCGTAAAATGGCGTTAAAAATAAAAAGAATCATTTTGCGAGCTAAACGACGCAACTCAAATAACATCTTGTTACTGGTTTTATCTAATCCAGGGTCTTACTGGGTATTTAAATCAATTATTGCCCCTTCAATATCACTAAATTGAAATCTTATGGGTACTGCAGCACTAGTTTCGACAGTTGGCAACTCAACTGCATCAGTCAATACATTTGGAGTAAAAACTTTTTTCATAGGTTCAACAAATAGATTGCCTTCTTCGGTATCATTCCTTGCCCAGTCTCCAGATGAAGTTCGGAAGGGAGGCTTACGTCAGACTGGCCTTTTAAGGTTTCTTTCACCACGCCATAATAATCTGACTGAGGAGTTTCATCTAGGTCTCTCAAATAGTTTTTCAGGGATGCTATTCTTCGAGATTCCAAAGCGAATCCAGAGAGATTCTTAGCCGGTTTGTGCATTCTTTAAGTGTGCTTGAGGATATCTCTGTGATTGCCATTCTCTATGAATTTTTCTTTTTTCAGCCAATAGCCTCGCGACGTCTGCAGAATAAATTTGATTGTTTTTAATTAGTTGACGGGTTACTTTTGCTTGTTTGGCAGCTTATTTAAGGTTTTGATCAAAATCAATAAAACTCTGCTCTACGTGTTGGTGTTTTAAGAGGGATGTTTTCCGAACAATGAGTACTCAGATATTTTTTATATTTCAACCAATTTATGCTTGTGTTAGATCTTGGTGACACGATATTTTGCTGGTTCCATATATAGAAAATAGTAGGTGAATGACTTAAGGATAATTCAAGTGACGCTTCAACTTTAATCATTTCTCATGGAATATCCTTAATCAAACCAAAATCAATAACATCAGGTGTTTTTGTCGATCAGTAGGCCAATAGGTGGGTTGTCCACAATTTCAAAAATTGTGTTTTATTTGACACAACTTTTGAAATTGTGTCAAATAAAACACGACCTTTTGGAGAAATTAGTCTGGATCCTCAAAACGTATGTTTAGCGTTGTAGTCGCCTGATGCTATGAAACATGGACCTAGTTCATGGTTTGTTAAGTACCGCCTGCAACATAGAGCTCATAAAACTGTTTAAGGAATGTTCTAATGTCTCGATGCTTGCTTTGAGATAATTATAGTTACCAGATGGTGTTTGTTCTTTAGGTTCTGGGTGCAAATTTGCACCAGAATTAGTTGTCGGTGTGGCCTTTTGTAAAGGATTGTTGTTAGTTTTTAGCATATCCGCATATGAAACATGTTGCGTTTTTGGTTGGGCTAACTGAGGATAATGAGCATTTGGTCGGTATTGTGACTGCTTAGGAGGAGTATTTAATTTTTGAAACGATTTCCTTACCATATTATAAACTGGATAGCCTGTATAGTTAGCAGTGTGACTTTCACCGCAATCGCTACATTTTTCAACTTTCGAGTCATCCCTTGCTTTGTCGCATTGAGGGGAATAATGTAGTTGGGTACAAACAACTCAAACCGGTGGCAACTTGCAGTATGCCATAGTATGGCCATATTCTTGGCAATTTGAACATTTGACGGGACCTGAACGTTTATTTGGTTTCATTACTGGTGCAATTAATATTTTAGATTGTAGATAGGGTGCGTTTAATATTTTTTTATTCTCAAATCTCCGGGATCCAGTTCAACTCCGAAAAGTGGTTGGAGATATGAACGTTCTCTATTTCTCAACATTTTTACCTTAAGTTCTGCCTTTTGAAGGCCAGCTATTATCTCCTTCGTATCAACATATGATACGAATTAATATTAATAACTACGTGTCTCGTTTATGGTACCACGTTTAATAGGAACAACATAAAATATGTTCTCCCCAATACCTGAAATTACCTTCTTTATTATACCGTTCGAATTTAGCTCCCTTAAATAAATTGAAGGTGGTTTGGACGACTTGGGTGCAGTTTTAGGTTCACTTGTTACACTATCTAAGATAGCAAAACGCCTTTGTGAATCTATTCCGTTTGAATTCCTTTCTTTGTGTACTTTAGACATGGGTGCTAATTGCGAAGATTTAGGGCTTCGTCCTCTTTTTAATACTGTCACGTATCTCTAGATTCCCACTTGCGTCTTGGGTTTTTGGGCACTGTCCATTATTGTTTTGGTCGTACTGTATTCAGAAGGTGACGATGATTTATTCTCATTTATTTTATGTTCACTACTTAGCAACAACGGTGAACAAGAACGGGTGCGGTTAATGGGCAAAGTGTTTAAAAACAAATCAGATTTGTTGTTTTTATTTATTTCACTGCTTTCATCAGCATTTAGTGTAACATATTCATTTCTACTGCTTATGTTCGCACTTTTTCAGAAGAATTTAAATTTGAGTGAACCATAAATCTTCTTTAGGTATCTTTTATTACGCCGTATTAAAAAAAGAAAAAACTACAACAACTTCCTTGTTCTGTATAAAACAGATTGTATTGTTTATTTAAAATCCACTGACTAATTTTTTTTTTTGTTATACGTTATCGCGAGCTTAAAAACTACACGTCCGTGCTATTTGACGAATAACTACTCCCTTATGTGTTAGAAGTGCTATCCTATCTTTTGCACCATTTAAAGTAGCTAGAATGGACGGAATTCTCCCTGCCCAATTACAGTGGGGTATAAACACCCTTCTTGAACGTACTAGGGAAATAGCCTGTCTAGCGACGGGTTATATATCGGTGGCTTGGAGGAAAACTATTGTCATTTTTCTTCCCAAACCGGGTAAAAGGGACTATACGGAAGCCAAGTCCTTCAGGCCAATGAGCCTGACATCTTTTCTATTGAAGACAATGGAGAGGGTGTTGGCCGACTTCCTGGGGAACCACACGTTGACGGATAGACCCTTACTACTACTTTTAGAGCAAGTAGATCTACTGAAACCGCTCTGCATGAACATGTCAGAGTTGCGGAAAGAAAAATTCTCAATGGTGGCGCTGCATTGTCCGAATTTATGGATATTGAGGGTGCCTTTGATAAACTCTCTTTCTTGAAGTTGAGAAACGCTCTTGCTGAGCGTGGGGTTGAATCCGTTGTTATAAAATGGATCAACGCTATGCCTAAAACGAGAACTACAAATCTCAAAAATGTGCGTTCCAGAATACGGGAAAGGGTAGTCAGGGGTTGCCCGCAGGGAGGAGTTTTGTCACCTCTTTTGTGGAACATCAGCGTTGATGGCCTTCTCTGCAAACTGGACTCAATAGGCTTCCATACGCTTGCGTATTCCGACGATCTGGCACTTATGGTTGGTGGAAAGTTCATCGATACCATCCAAGGATGTATGAGACAGGCTCTAATAATAACTGAGGCATGGTTCGATGAACAGGGGCTAACCATAAATGCTGGCAAATCAGACGCTATGCTCTTCACTCGAAGGAGGAAGGGTATAGAGGTTGGATAATACTTTTCGGGTCGGAAATCAGTTTGTCAAGGAAGGTGAATAATCTGCGAGTTACTCTGGATAAGGAACTTACCTAGAACGACCATATATAAATGAAGATACGGAAAGCAAAAGGCATCTTGCATCAGTGCAAACGATATACACAATGACGGCGCGACCCGTTATAACTTATGCATCTGCGGTTTGTTGGCCAAAAGCCTCTCAGATTACAATTAAGCGTAAGTTAGATGGGGTTCAAAGGATTGCTTGTATGAGCATATGAAGCGCAATGCGTACTACTCCAACACAGGCAATAGAGGTTGGGATTGCTACCGTTGGACTTATTCATTAGGTCAACGGCTGTAATGTCAGCTTTGCGTATGCAAAGAGCATCCTAGACCTAGTTAGTAAGGAGGTTAGGGAAGCTCAAATGCCGATGGAACGCATGGGTAGAAGAAAGATAGTTGAAAGACTGCATGGGACACTCATTGCGGAAGGCTTTGTACACAATGAGTGTATGGGGAACGACATAAGCATTTTTACTGATGGTTCTCTTATGGACGGTAAAGCAGGAGTTGAGCTTGTCCTATAGTCTCCGGTTGGGGGAGTACGTCTCCGTTTACCAAGCAGAATTGCTTGGGCAGCTGCATGCGTTGGATCAACTGCTGGAATGTTGGGTATAGGGAAGAAATGTTCTCATTGCACTCGACAACCAGTCGGTTATAAAACGTATGAGGCAGGTGAACATGTGCTTTTGTCAATGAGGTAACATTAATGTGGGTTAAGGGACACATAGGTACAGCTGGGCATGAAGCGTCAGACCAACTTCATCTAGCTAACATGAAAATCAAAGATGATACTTGCAGACTGTGCCTGGAAGCGGCTGAGACGGCCACGCACATTATGTGTGAATGTCCAGCACTAGCTAGCAAAAGACTGAGGAAAACTGGTAGAAGCTTGTTAAATGTTGATGCCATGGGTGACCTGAGACTTGAACAAATGCTAGCGATTACTAGAGACTGCGTGATGAGAAAAAAGCCCGACAGTTATCAGTCGACAGTCTGAAATCACTGAAGTCAAGACTAAAGGCTGGTTGTAGCACGTGACTCAATGAAAGTAGGTTGCCGTAAATTACATTTCGGTTGCCTGTAATCATAGAGGACGGAAGGGTGTTGAAATGGGACCAATTATGAACGTGGTCTGCTTCGATATTCCCCCTACACTAATAATAATAAACCATTTAACTTGAAAAGTAAACAAAAACCATTCGTTTTATTACAACTTCGTATGTAACTGATATGTCTAAAATATGTCATTACAATTCAGTGCAAATCAATATAGTTTTATTTGGACAACAACAAAATACATATTTTTACCCTACAATAACACAATCGTTTGTCCTTACGTACAATATTTGTACATAAATTAAATAAAAGCAAGACTTCTGTTATAGGTCTATTATGGATGGCAACCGAACTTAAGTTGCGTTGTCAAAAGGTAACGCAACTGGGAAAAAGTTGATATTATGTAGGCCAACTTTCTTCAGTTGCCATAAAGTTATCGTTAATGCGATTTTGACAGTCGGGCAACTGGAAATAAATGTAAACAATAAAATAGTTTTTAATAAATAACAAACAAAATACAAAAAAATATTATTTTTTTCTGTATTTTGTTTGTCCAATGAATTCTTTTTGAAATTAATATCCAGTCTCTTCAAAAATATACCTAAATACCCTCGTAAATTTAATGCAAGTGTCATCATGTTCCAGCCAAGGCGATAATTCTAAACAGAAAACCTACAATACTCCTCATCCACCTAAGGATGCTACTGAACATTATATCCCTCCGTGCCTTGAGCCTTTGATATACCAAGTTTCATAGCAAGCTAAGACCAGGTGCTGATAAAAAATGTGTCTATATAAATACGGAATCGTTATTTGATGCAGATGCATTGGCAAACTTATGTGGCGATCAAATTTTGGATTTGGCGACATGGCAATTTTATGGCGATTTTTAAAATATTTGGCAATATTGTTGGTGATTTTTCATTGACTTTTGGTCAACATTAGAAACTGAAATAATGAATATCAAAATGGATAACAAATTAATTGAAGTTGTTTTGTCATATTTAAAAATGATTTGACTTCTGGATACATATCATATTTTAAAATGTTTTTCCTATCTAAAGAAACTTTATTTAAAGTTTACAAACATCTTTTGATTTTAAAATGTTGCAAACAACATTTTTTATAAATTCTAACATACTTTTGGATACTTATCAACCATAATAGAAAACATTAACTTTTGTTTTAGAAAGTATATAATATATATGATATTCTATTTAATTATGTACAGTTTGGTATTTGATGTGGTGGTAATTCCAATGAATTTTTCATACTTATTATTTACATACAGAGGAAGTTTTGAAGTAAGGATTAAGTTCGTTTTATTCTCTCTAAGTTGAAAGATAATTTTTTTACATATAAGGTGATTAATTTTAAAGAAAAATTATATTTTTTAATTTATATGCTGGTAATTACTGGATGGAATGATCGATATCAATAATGAATTCCACCAAAACTCGATTGCGAAACGTATGCTATAACTTGAAATAGGGCATGAGGCACACATCTGTTGATATTTTGAAATGTTGAATACCGGTAACTTGCTTAACGGATCAAAATAGAAGAGGTTTAAGAAATCCCAATGCAAGCATGCAAATGTTAAACCAAATTTACCACCGTAGTTCTGAAGTCGTCTGAGATTCTAATGAAATTAATTGAAGGACATTGGTGCTCTGATTATTGGTTATTGCATTGGGACTGTATAAAAGAAGTTGTCGTAGTGATGTGATTGAGGAGAATACGTATTATCTGTCAACGTTGCCCGGTGTATCGTCCTTTTATACCCTCTCTAAACTATCGACAGAAGAACTGGATAATTGAAATATTTTCTTCAATTGTAATTGTGGTTCTAGTAAGATAGCGAGATTTGTGGGAGAAAAATATTTATCAAGGTTTTCGTTAAGCTCATCTTTATTTTGATTTCTTTCATTTTATATTTTAAATATTCAAATCTATGTGACAGATAGTTTTCCTATTTTTGTCTCAGGTAATATAAATAAATTAGTCAAGTGCGAGTTAGACTCACACACTTAGGGTTCCGTACTATGTTTAGTACAACTTTAAAAATTCAAGTTGTTAATTTTTTCATGTCTTATGAGTCGTAATTGCATCACTGTTGGAACACCCTTTAACTTTTAGCAATTTTTGTTATAACGGCCATGGTAATACACGATCTATAGAAATATACATGCGCCTACCTATTGCGGTATTGTGGTTAAAAAAATTAGACAATGTGCATGCAAATCACGTCACTATCGCCACACCCTTTAATTAATACTATTTGTTATAGTGGCCATAGTAATACTCATCCTGTAAAAACTTCAAGAGTCTACCTATTACCATTCAAAAACTATGGGGAACACCCGTTAATTTTTAGGTTTAATATTGTATACTTGCTTATAACGCGTAGATAGTTTAAATCACTGCAAATTTTAAGTGGTTACTTCCTATAGCTCAAGAAATAAAGATATAAAGGCAAATAACACGTCACTTTCGAAACACCCTATAAGTTTTAGTATTTGTTGCTATAGTGGCCATAGTTATACGCCTTCTGTGATAATTTCAAGAATCTACCTATTATGGTTCAAATCACACCACTATCGGAACACCCTTTAATTTTTATTTTATTTTTTTAAACTTGTTTATAAAGCGAACTAAGTTTTAATTACTGTTTGTAAATTTTTAGTGTATGCCTCCTACAGTTCAAGATATAAACACATATTCGTGAATAACACCTCTATATCGGAACACCCTATAAGTTTTAATTTTTGTTGCTATAGCGGCCATAGCTATATACCTTCTGTGAAAATTTCAAGAGTCTAACTATTATGGTTCAAAACTTAGGCCTTATACATGCATATCACACCACTATCGGAACACCCTTTAATTTTTAAGTTTATTTTTTAGACTTTTTTATATAGCGTACTAAGTTTTAATTACTGCTTGCATATTTTTAGTGTATTCTTCCTACAGTTGAAGAAAAAAGCACATATTCGTAAATAACACCTCTCTATCGGAACACCCTATAAGATTTAGTATTTGCTACTATAGCGGCCACAGCTATACACCTTCTGTGAAAATTTCAAGCATCAAGGTGCAAAACTTAGGCCTTCTACATGCAAATCACACCACTATCGGAACACCCTTTAATTTTTAGTTTTATTTTTTATAGCTGTTTATATAGTGAACTAAGTGTTAATTACCATTTGTAAATTTCAAGTGTATCCCACCTACAGTTCACGAAATATGCACATATTCATGAATAACACCTCTCTATCGGAACACCCTATAAGTTTTAGTATTTGCTGCTATAGCGGCGACAGCTATACATCATCTTTGAAAATTTCAAGTGTCTACCTATTACGGTTCCAGAGATAAAAGGCGCTGACAGACGGACAGACATTGTAGCGAAACAATAGGGTTACGTTTTTACACTTTGTGCACGGAACCCTAAAAACCGTTATGCTGAAATTATTCGCTTAAAAGCTGAGTATTTTTGTAATAACAAATGAGAAGGATAAAAATAAAGTTTTTTAAAGTTCCAAAAATTAAAATAACAACAATATATATTTAAACGTAAAGCCAGCTAAACTTTTATATTCTACCAAATTAGTCATTGGTGTACCATTGTACTTTTAAAGTTTAAAATGTATCAAAAAAGTACAATTGTACCAACTTTACCAAACCTGGTTATTATAATAACCAATATTTTTTAACCGACTTCAAAAAAAGAAGGAGGTTATCAATTCGTCTGTGTGTTGCTTTTTAACCGACTTCAAAAAAGAAGGAGGTTATCTATTCGTCTGAATGTTGCTTTTTTTTATGTATGTAACCGCAGAACTCAGCCATTTCTGAACCGATTTTAAAATTTTTTGTTTTATTTGAAAGGTTATGCTTCAAGGTTGGTCCCATTTTAAAAGCAGTTCATTATATTAAAAATTAAAGGGTGTCCCCATACAACATACATGTTTTTTACGTGTATTAAGAACCGTAAAGGGCAGCAAATTAAAATTTTAAAAAATTGCGTGCCGCTATAGCTCCCAACAGCAGAAATTAATAAAAAATAAATTTAAAATTTAAAGGGTGTCCCCATAGGTGACATAATATGACCTATTTGGGTCTATCTTTTGAACCGTTATAGACTAGATTCTTTCAAAAAAAAACCGACTTCAAAACAGATAGAAGGGCACCAATTCTAAACTAAAAATGTAAGAAGTAATCGGTAAGAATTAGATTTAAACCAAATAAAAGATGCGCCAAAATTAGAGGGAAAAAAATAAAGACTATTGAATGTCAAGCCTCTCCCTATTACTGTTTAAAAGTTAAGTTATTTTCACCAGCATCCGTCAAGCCTCTGTCTATAACAGTTTCAACGATAGGGGCACACAGATCAAATAACATCACCTATTCGGACACCCTTTAATTTACAATGTTAAATTAAAGACCTGTTGTTATAGAGGACTTGGTCACAAAGATTCTTTGTAAATTTCAACTATCTGTCTATAACGGTTAAAAAGTTTAACCATATATATCAAATTACATGAACTATTGGGACACCATTTACATTATAATTCCAAATATTTATATATGTTATCATACCAGAGAAAGTAGTGGACATTCTGCCTAATTTTCAAGTGTTTGTGTTTAACGGTTCAAAAGATAGGGTCATATAGATCAAATTACGTAATTTATGGGGACACCCTTTAATTTCTAACTTCAAATTGTATACTTGCTATAGTGGACTTTGCAATACAGGTTCCTTGTAAATTTCAGCTGTCTGTCTCTAACAGTTCAAAAGTTTGGCCACATACATAGAATTACATTAACTATTGGGACACCCTTTAAGTTCCAAATTCGAAATTTTATACTTTTTGTTATAGCTGACTTAGCACTACAGGTTCTTTGTAAATTTCAGCGGTCTGTGTACAACTATTCAAAAGTATGGCCATATACATCAAATTAAATGAACTATTGGAGCACCCTTTAATTTAAAATTTTGAGTATTTATACATTTTATTATAACAGTCATAGTAGTCGACATTCTGTCAAGTTTTCAAGGTTTAGTCTATAACGGTTCAAAAGATAGACCCAAATAGGTCATATTATGACACCTATGGGGACACCCTTTAAATTTAAAATTTTTTTTTTATTAATTTCTGCTGTTGGGAGCTATAGCGGCACTTTTTTAAAATTTTAATTTGCTGCCTTTTACGGTTCTTAATACACGTAAAAAACATGTTCAGAAATGGCTGAGTTCTGCGGTTACATACATAAAAAAAAGCATCATTCAGACGAATAGATAACCTCATTCTTTTTTGAAGTCGGTTAAAAAAGTGTGTATCACTGTAGCTCACAATAACAAAAAGTAATTAAAAAATAAAATTAAAAATTAAAGGGTGACCCCATAGGTGACTTAATTTCACCTTTATTCTCCTATCTTTTGAACCGTTATAGGCAAACACTTGAAAGTTGCACAGAATATTCGTTACTGTGTCTGTTATAATAAGTATAAATATTTAAAATTAGAAATTAAAGGGTGTCCCATTAGTTGGTTTATTTTGATATATGGCCAAACTTTTGAACCGTTATAGACAGACAGTTGAAATTTAAAAAGAACTTGTATTGCTAAGTCCGCTAAAATAACAAGTGTAAAATATGAATTTAGAAATTAAAGGGTGTCCCAATAGTTAATGTAAAAGTAATATATATGGCCAAACTTTTCAACTGTTATAGATAGACAGTTGAAATTTACAAAGAACCTATATTACTTAGTCCGCTATTACAACAAGTATAACATTTGGATCTATAAATTAAAGGGTGTTCCCATTATTGATGTAATTTGACCATTATGTCCTCATCTTTGGAACCGTTATAGACAAACACTTGAAAAATAGACAGAATGTTTACTACTATGTCTGGTATAACAACAAGTATAAATATTTAAAATTGGAAATTAAAGGGTATCCCAATAGTTGATGTAATTTGATGTATATGGACACAAAGTTAAAATTTAAAAAGAATCTGCATGACAAGGTCCTTTTTAAAAAGTATTTATATTAAAATTTGAATTTAAAGGGTGTCCCAATAGGTGACGTCATTTGATATATATGACCCCATCTTTTAAACAGTTATTGATAAACACTTAACAATTAGACAGAATGTTCATTACTATATCTGTTATAATAAGTATAAATATTTAAAATCATAAATTACAGGGTGTCGCAATAGTTTATGTAATTTGATGTATATGACCAAACTTTTAAACCGTTACAGAAAGACGGTTGAAATTTACAATGAACCTGTATTGCTACGACCGCTATAACTAGTATAAAATTTGAATTAAGAAATTACAGGGTGTCGCAATAGTTACCGTCTTAAAGAAACATGATTTTAAGTTTGTCTGTTTTGAAGTCGGTTTTTTTTGCAAGAATTATCATTGGTTTAAGTAAAAATATTACCTATCTCGTGTTCACTAATCATTTTAAATAAAAAACAAAATTTTTATAAATTTTGGCGACTTTTTTTCTATTTTTGGCGAATTTTAGCTATTTCAATTAAATTTATTTTTTTTGATTTGTTAAAAATATTTTTAAAATTAAAACATATTGTATATATTAGGGGAAAATTTTAACAAAAAACAGTTTTGGCGATTTTTCACATCGATTTTGGCGAAATAGGTGAAAATAAATCTGACAACCCTGAATGTGGGCTGCTTTTTGCGCTCTTTAATTCTCTCAGTTAACATGTGAGCACAAAATTTTTGCTTTTCTTTGTCGCTTCCTCCCCTCATAGTAAGATGCGTGAAGCAGCATTTAGATGGTCAATCACGGCTTGTCAGCGCAGGTTGATGGCAAGCCAACAAGCTCGTGTAAACGACCAAAATTTGTGTTTGTCAGCCGCGCTGGATGGAAATCAAAAATGTTTGATATTTTGTGTTTGCCGTCACGCCATCAAGCTTGTCTAAATGCATGTTTGTAAACCACAGTGTAAATTTCATTTGAATTTTTTAAGCGAGCAGTAAAGATGTCTCGACTAGAGAATTTATTGTTTTTGCATGTGGGTTACTTTTTATGTATGTAAAGCGTTTTTATTAGAGTTTATTTTTAAAATATTTCATTTATTTAATTATCGTGAGTGTGTTTATATGGAAATATTAATTGCCAAAATTCAAGTTAAGAAAGGGTATGTAGACGAGTTAGCAAAAATATTATTTAATTGGTATTTTTCAATTATTATAAAAGAAAATCCCATAACGAAGTTGGGGAAATGTTTTCCTTCAACTTAGGACAGCTTCTGACATTATTACTTGTTCTAAAAATTAAGATAGATTTGATTAAACCATAAACAGCACAATAAGAAAGGATTCACGGTGCATTAAAAGTAAAATACTGAAAACTATTCATGATAGAGAACATATAACTATGGAGTATACATACATATGTATTACACGGAACTGTTCGAAAATTTGAATTTTGTTTCTATATTAATAAAATATTACATACATTCTTACATTTTCCTATTCATTCACACAGTATGAATTAAAGAGATTTTAATGAGGCATAACTCTGAGCAGATACTAAAAAATTCAATATTGCCGAAAGGTGTTCTTTTGCAAAAATAATATAAAGAATATTCGTATTTTTTCAATAATTTTTTTTAAATAATTGATTAGAAACTGAAGAATAAATAAAAAATATAGTCATGATGACTTTGTTTATTAGAGAATTCCATTCTTTTTTAATTTTTGAAAATTTTAATAAATATTAGTCGAACTGTTTTATGTATTACATACAATGAAATTTTATAATCAAGCTTAAGTTCGTTTTTATTCTCTCTAAGAAAGAATTAATTAAATTACAAATTAGGTGATAATATTAAAGAAAAATTGGGAAAATTAAATTTTTAGACACCAGCTCGAGTGGAATGCACATTTTCTAGACAGCCACGTCCGTCATCAGCACTACTTGTATCTAATCTACTTAGGGTAGTGTTTTAGTTGTAAGCATCGTCTATTTAACCAACCAAACCCAGATAAAGGAATACGAGAAAACTTGTATTCAATTATCAATCGTCAGTTGGTGAGAACGAAGTCTACCACCACCTTAAGCTTCCCTCTTGTTGAATATTTTTACTTTAATATTTACCACCTATATTTTGTTGTTCTTTCAGCGAACCTTCGGTTAGCAATGAAGTTACTTTTTGTTTATTTGTTTTACTTCCAACATTCGTTTTTAGTTAACACTAATCTAGTATCAAACCAAACTTTGTTGAGTAAACAAGATTGCGCGGTGCTTTGCGATTTTTAAATTTTGAAAATTTTAATTATTATTAGTCGAACTGTTTTATGTATTACATACAATGAAATTTTATAGTCACCATTCTCTAATAATTCCATTGTCCAAATTCGTTTATTACTCTTTTTTGATTGTCGTCTTCCTATAATTCATCAATTAATAAAGCAGCAGCTAAATCATGCGCCATCTTAAATAACAACCTCACTGCTCAGTGTCTGTTGTATAATGATGTTTGACAATCTTCGCTTGATCATGTAAATGCTAAACACTCTCTTTCATCGCGCTGCGGTGACAAGCCGCGATTGACCATCTAAATGCCGCTTAAAATTTTTGTAAATTTCAAATGTACTGAGTGCAATATATATACAGTTAATCAATAAAATTTTGTATGCACTCCTTACTTAAAATTTTAGGTCGTGTTTTCCTACATACCCTGTAAGCAAAAAAATTATTTTCTTTTCTGTTTTGTCTTTTAAAATATCTACTTTTGAGTGTTCAATTTACCACAGATTATTTGAAGTTCCGTTAGATTTAAAAGTACATGTTTTCCAAAATGTACTGAAATTATGTCAATAAAGTTTGTATGCAAATTATATAAGTCCTTGCATTCTGTGTGTTTAAAGGAATAACTACCCTCTAGTGATTTTTTCATGTTTAAATATCATTGTATAACTTCTCCATTTTATAATTTTGCAATCTAAAAATTAAATTAGGTATACAGGCGGCATTGCACCTCAAGGAAAAGAACGAAGCCAAGACCTAAGGGATTCGATTATCAAATTGTTTAAAGAACAAAATTCTCAGAGAAAAATTAAAAAAGGTAATATAAAAAAACAAAACTCATGAAAGTATAAAAACACAACCAAAATCAGGCCGTCCACGCTTGTTTGCCGAAAAAGAATAGCGACTTATTACTCGAAAGGTACAGAAAGATCCAAAAAAATCGGTTCCGGAAATTAAAGCAGAAATCAAAATTTAAACCAGTAAAGTATGCGATCCCGAAACTATTCCAAAAACGCTCTGAACAGCTAGATATCATGGTCGTATCATCCGCAAGAAGCCATACATCCACACCTCCGCAAAAAGTATAATATTTGCAAATCGCGATAAAAACTTAGAAGAAAGTTTCTGGAATACCGTAATTTTCTCAGAGAAGAGTAAATATAGTATTCACGGTTCAGAGTTGTGAGTAGTTATTCGTCAAATAGAACGGACATGTTCTTTTTAAGCTCGCAATAATAATGTATAACAAAACAAAAATTAATCAGTGAATTTTAAATAAACAAAAACAATAAAACCTGTTTTATACAGAACAACGAAGTTGTTTTATTTTTTTTTCTTTTTTACAACGGCATTACTAGTTGATTAATAAAAACATCAAAAGAACAGTGCAGGGGCTTTTTTATGAGTCACTCAAATTTAAATTCTTCTGAAAAAAGTGCGAACATAAGTAGTAGGAATGCATATGCTGATCAAAGCAGCGAAATAAATAACAAAAAATCTGATGTGTTTTTAAATACTGCTCCAATTTACCGCACGCGTTCTTGTTCACCCTTGTTACTAAGTGTTGACAATAACATAAAAGAGAATAAATCATCGTCGCCTTCTAAAGACATCTCGACCATAACAATAGTGGAAAGTGCCCAAAAGCCCAAGATCCAAGTGGGAATGGACAGATATGTGACTGTGTTAAAGAGGAGACGAAGCCCTAAATCTTCACAATTAGCACCAATGCCTAAGGTCCATAAAGAAAAGGATTCGAACGGAATAAATTCCCACAATCGTTTTGCTATTTTAGATAGTGAAACAAGTGAATCAAAAACGGCACCCAAGTCGTCGAAACCCCTCCAATTATCTTAAGGGAGAAAAACACGAACGAACTAATAAAGAAATTAATTTCAGTTATTGGGGAGAATTCATTTTATGTAATTTCTATTAAACGTGGTAACATCAAAGAGACGATAATTCAAGTAAAGAGCTATCCTAAAACAATAGATGAATTTGAAAAATGCAAGAAAAACTTTTATACCTATCAACTCAAGAGCAGCAAAGGTCTACAGGTAGTTATTGAAGGTATAGATTTATATGTGGAACCAAAGGAGATAACAGCTGGCCTTCAAAAAGTGGGAATTAAGGTAAAACATGTAGATATTCTCAGAAATAGAGAACGTGTGCCCCAACCACTTTTTCGAGTTGAACTTGAACCTAGAGATATGAGATTGAAGAAAAACGAATCGCATCCTATTTACAATCTGAAATAATTACCTACTGCAGCGAAAAATTACAGTGGAGGAGCCACATAAGCGATCAGGACCCGTCCAGTACCTGAATTGCCAAGAGTATGGCCATACTAGGGAATACTGTAAAGTGGCACCGGTTTGCGTAGTGTGTGGCGAGCTACATTGTTGCGCTCAATGCGATAAACCTAAGACTGACACTAATGTTAAAAACTGTAGCAATTGCGGTGAAAACCACACTGCTAATTACAGAGGCTCTCCAGTTTTCTCTATGGTAAGGAAGTCAACTCAAAAATTAAATACTCCTGCGAAGCAGCCACAATATCGAACAAATGCGCATTACCCCCAGTTACATCAACTAACAACCCAACATGTTTCATACGCGGATATGTTAAAATCCAAGCATATTTCAGTGCACAAAGTGACACCGACAACTAATTCTACTCCAAATTTGCAATCGCATCCTAAAGAACAAACACCAACAAAACACTATCTGGTAATTTTAATCGTCTCGAAGCAAGCATCGAGGCATTAGTGCATTAGTTAAACAGTTTTCTGAGCTCTATGAGCAGCATTGATTTTTGTGAAGATTACCTTCAAGCAACAAACATCTGCATTGAAGAATTTCATCAAAGCTTAATTTTTCTTCGATTTATTCACCTTCTAGGTTTCAAATATCAGAAAGTCAATACAGCGATTTCTTCAAATCACTAGGTCCCTGTTTCATAGCATCAGGCGACTACAACGCTAAACATACGTTTTGGGCATCAAGACTAATTACTCCAATAGGTCGTGTTTTGTTTGACACAATTTCAAAAATGAGTCTAAACGTGATATCGAGTGGACAACCCACCCATTGGCCTACTGATCAGCAAAAAATACCTGATGTTATTGATTTTGGCGTAACTAAAGGTATTTCAAAAGAAATGATTGAAGTTGAAGCGTCACTTGAATTATCCTCAGATCATTCACCCACTATTATCTATATATGGAACCAACAAAATATCGTGTCACCATATCTCAGTACTCATTGTTCGGAAAATAACCCGCTAAGAACTCCAGAAGACGTGGATCAAAGTCTTATTAATTTTGATCAAATGCTTAAATAAGCTGTCCAACAAATTATTTGTTGAACATTTGAAAAAGGTTTTTACTCCAAATGTAGTGACTGATGCAGTTGATTTGCCAACTGTCGAAGCTAGTGCTTCATTTTAGTGACTTTGAAAGGGTAATAATAGATTTAAACACCAAGAAAGCCCCTGGCTTTGATAAAACCAGTAACAAGATGTTATTTGAGTTGCCCCATACAACTCGCAAAATTATTATTTTTATTTTTAACGCCATTTTACGCCTTGAGTACTTTCCTTCAGGTTGGAAGGTTTCGTAAATAACTATGATTCCTAAACCAGGAAAAGACCACACAAAAGTTGAATCATACAGACCTATAAGTCTTTTATTAAATATGTCAAAGCTGTTTGAGAGGATGTTAATAAATAAGCTGAACCCCATTCTAAGCGACAAAGGATGTATTCCGAACCATCAATTTGGCTTCAGAAAAAAACATAGTACAATCGAACAAACTCACAGGTTAGACATTTCCCAAGCATTCGATAAGGTATGGCACGATGGCCTAAAATATAAGTTAAAACTGAATTTGCCCGCAAACTTATATAAGCCGTTAGATAGTTATTTAACTGATCGGAAATTCATTGTTAAAGAAGGCAATTTTTTAAGCTCACTTGAACCAATTAAAGCCGGAGTTCCCCCAGGGTAGTATATTGGGGCCGATTTTATACTGGTTGTATACCTCCGATATGCCAACTAGTGACCGAGTCCACACATCGACATTTGCTGACGACACAGCTTTTTTAAGCATTCACGAAAGTCACGAAGTAGAATCATGATATATACAAGACCACATATTAATTTACAAAAGCGGTTGAAGAAATGGAAAATTAAGGTCAATGAAAAAAAATGTACTCACATAACTTTTACACTGCGTAGGGAATCGTGCGCCCCTATTCACATAAATAACCAAGTGATACCTCAGCTTTCAGACGTGAAATATCTCGGCATACATCCTAACCGGCGCCTTACTTGGAAACGCCACATAGAACCAAAGTTAACACAAATGAAGTTAACCAGTCCAACTAAACTGACTTATCGGCAGAAATTCTACTCTCGCTTTAGATTGCAAACTTTTGTTGTAGAAGTCAATTTTAAAACCAATTTGGTGCTATGGCATTCAATTATGGGGCACTGCCTCAGCTAGCAACATAGAAAAAAATCCAAAGGCGCCAAAATAAGATTCTACGGATGATCACAGTTGCTCCCTGGTACATAAGAAACTCGAACATCCACAAAAATCTAAACGTATCATCAGTTAAAGCAGAAATAGCGAAATATGCAGTAATGTATTTGAAGAAGCTTGAAACACATTTAAAGCCGCTGGCTCGCAACATGCTAAATGAACGTGGTTACATTCGTCTAAGAAGGAGGCACATTTCTTCTCTCACTCGAACACCAGAGGGATGACCCGCAAATGATAGAAGCAGCCATGAAATATACATCTTTTTTTGTCTAACACTGGCTGGACATAACAAGTATATTTATATTTATTTTAGGCTTAAGATACGAGTAATTATTGTTAGTTCAAAAATATATTTGAAGATTCAATAAACAAAATATGAAAAAAAAACGGTTCAGATTGCCGCGCTTAGGTATGGGGAAAAATAAATTGTGAACTGGAAACGCAAAATATGAGTTGCAGTGTCACACACGGTAGTTTTTCTGTACTTGTCTGGGGCTGATGTACGCTTCTGCTGTTGGAAAGCTCGTTTTTATCAATGAAATCCAGATTGAAGGCTGTCATTAAACGAAATGGCAACTCCACAAAAAACGTGTTGTTTCCCAAAATCATAGTTGGGGGTAGTGCACTAATTCTGCAATTTTCACTCACACTGAGTGATATTGTAAAATTATTGCATTAATTTTTTTGATATCTAATGATGATGAATAAACATTAGGGATAGTGAGTTAAAAAATCTTTGCACTAAAATTTAATTATTTTGATCCCAAAAAATGCAATCAGCAATATATTTCAACTTTTTTTTCTTTACTCAAGTTAATTGCAAGAAGATATTTTGCATTCAATTTGAGGGTCAATTCGATTTATTATTATTTTTGTGCACTAATTCAAAAGGGAAGACTAATACTTCGTTAAAAATAAAATTCAAATTATTTTATATTTATTAATGATTATATAAAACAGTAAATTAATTTATATACATAACATAAATATACGAGTATGAGCATCTAGGACTTCAAAAATTAAATTAATTTATTTTTAGTTTAACAAGATTTTTATATTTCAATAAATAAAATGGATATATAAAAAAAGTACAATTCAAAAAATTATTTGCAACAAGCATTTAAAAACTCTTATCACCAAATTTTTTATCTTTTATGAGTGTCTACCATTCCACCAAAGGAAAACAAACGCTCCACTGGTGCAAAAGAAGGCAAATGCGTATTGCATTTTAAAAAATTTGCCTAATTACTGGATATTCGTTAAAACAACCTAATTCAGTCTCAAAATTCATTAGAGAAGTATTTAATTCTATTCGTATGCTATCATTTTGTTCTACTGATGAAGGATCTAATATCAAAGATATTAGAAGAATAGTTATTTAAACAATCGTTTTATTTACTTTGTTAATTCCACTAAAATCTAGGAATCTAACTTATCTAGTACTATTCGAACTGACTTTCAAAATTTTTATGTAACTGTTATATGGTATAAATAATTAATTTGTTACCATTATGTACCTTGTTTCAATACTGAATAAGTAATTCATGCAAAAAAACCGACTTGAAAACAGACAAACTTAAAATCATATTTCTTTAAGACGGGAATTATACAATGATTATATTATATTCGAGGAAGATTGTAGCGGGATTTTTAAATGTCGTAGCACAAAATGTCAATTCAGATAAAAAAAACTAATTTTGGAATTCAATAATCTAAAGCAAATATCAGTCGATTTTCTACCGAGGGAGCAGTGCTTCCGGAGTATATAGGGGCACAACACCCCGGGGTTCTGGTTTTTTCAGGTCAACCCAATGCCAAACGACTGCCTGTATATAGCGGTTCAACAATATTAAAGGGCTATATACCTAAAATTACACTAACTATTGCGACACCCTGTAACTTTCGAATTTAAATTTTATATTTGTTATAGCGGTCGTAGCAATACATGCTCTTTGAAAATTTCAACCGTCTGTCTGTAACGGTTTAAAAGTTTGTTCATATGCTTCAAATTACATAAACTATTGCGACATCCTTTAATTTATAATTTCAAATATTTATACTTATTATAACAGACATAGTAACGAACATTCTGAGCGACTTTCAAGTGTTTGTCTATAACGGTTCAAAATATAAAGGTGAAATTACGTCACCTATGGGGTCACCATTTAATTCTTAATTTTATTTTTTTATTACTTTTTGTTATTGGGAACTATAGTGATACGCACTTTTTTTATTTTAAATTGGTGACCTATAAAGTTCATAATTCACATAAAAAACATGTATGTTGTATGGGGACAGCCTTTAATTTTTAAAATAATGAAGTGGTATTAAAACGGGCCCAATCTGTAAACCTTTCTCATAAAGAAAAAATGTTTAAAATCGGTTCAGAAATGACCGTGTTCTGAAGGCACAAACATACAAAAAAAAGCAACACACAGACGAATTGATAACCTACTTCGTTTTTTAAGTCGGTTAAAAAATCATTCCGTTACATCACTTTTTTATATTTTGGTGTAAAATAAGAGAAAATTTTAAAATTAAATAAAAAAACACAAATTTATTTCAAAATTTTCATGACCAATCATTTTTGAAAGTTGATTAAGAGTATGAATACATGCAGCTTTTTTTTTGATTGCAAGTAAAAATTTTGCAATCAATTGAGCGAATGGAGAATTCTTGCAATCAATTGAGCGAGTGAAGAATTCTTGCACCAAATCTGCGTTGATTGGTAGTGCAAACATTTTCACAGATTTGCAGTTTATCACTTAGCTGCAAAAAATAATAGTGCAATAATTTCTTTCGCATTATGATTTTGTCATTAAGTTATTGTCAGTGTGTCATTAGATTGATGACAAAATTGTAGTCATTGCCGATCCGATGTAAAGACAAAGACTATATTTGTAGTCGGTTCGTCGTTAACGGCAATGATTACAATTTTGTCATCAATGCAATGACACACCGATAATAATTTAATGACAAAATGTCATGCATTCAAGGACCATCCTTAACGTCAAGTCATCAATATTATTAATACTTAACATCAATTTAATAACAAAACATCATCTTTGCAATAAACTGTCATTTCTGTTATGGCGAAGTAAATAAGGGTTACAATATTTCCAACCGAAGCAGAGATATCTTTGGTGCTATCACGAGACTATCAAAACTAACCAGAAATAGAGGTAGACCCATAAAAGACGATAACGGTGAACTAACAACTTCTAAAGAACATGAAATGCAACTATAGGCTAACTTCTATACGGCGCGTTAGATAACACGTGTCCAATGTCCACACAAAGGCTGCTGCGAGTCACATCTCCTTAACAATGAGATAAGAGTTCCCCGTATTAACATAAAAGCTAACAATATCTTAATAATTAAGATTGTCACCTGTCATGTGGCCGGTTGATGGATGACACATGAGTATTCCCCAGTAAAACTACAGGTAGATTTACTTCTCTGGTTGATGTTTTTTTATGGTTTATTTATGGATTCTTTTTTAGTTAGTGGTAGTCGTTGGCTTTAATTACCGAGTAAATACTTTTAAGTCTTTTGTTTTAATTTTGTTAATTAAGCTCACTTAACAAAGGTTATTAATAAAAAAAACGCAATATCAAAAAATATGATACGATTTTTTTCTTTCTCCTGTAACTTTTTACTTCCTCCACGTCCTCCAAAAAATTTTCTTCCTCTCTAGGAAGGATGAATTTCATGAGAATAATAAAAATATAAAATGAACAATTTTTAGCAGGAATTTCCAATTATGAATGATTTATTTTTTTGTCTAATTATATGTTTCCAAGTTTACCTACACGTAAATATCCAGTTGTGTGTTAATAGTTTTTCATATGAATATTTTTTTTCGTCCATTTTTCCTAAGAATATTTAATTATGACTGATTTTCTATTTTTAATTATTTATATGTTCGTAAATTTGCCTACACGTAAATATTCAGTAGTGTGTTTTTATATTCTTTCATATGAATATTTTTTGACCCCATGAAACTTCTCATCAATTTTTCGGAATTTCTAATTATGAAAGAATTTATATTTTTATTTATTTATAAGTTCGCACATTTCTACAAGCCAGAATATCAAAATTTTTAGTTTTTAAATTTCTGTTATGACCTTTGGGTGAATACCTGAATGTTTTTATTTAGCTAAGATCGTATTTGTGAGGCTATTCAAAACTGTTCTTGTGGGTATTATATCGCTGATGTAGTTTGACATCAATATTATGACAAATGTGTACGTTTTTGACCCCATGACAGTTGCCATTCTTGTGATGTCACATATAGATCAGTTGATCATTATGTCATTCCCGGCAACGATCACAACACACCGACCATAATTTAATGAAAAAGTGTCATCCATGCAATGACCATCCTTAATGATCAGTTGTCACCCATTAACACTTAAAATCAATTTGATGGTATAATATCATCAATGCAATAAACTGTCATTGATGTTATGGCTAAGTAAATAAGGGTTACAATATGATGCTATTAGGAAAAAGCATTTCAAGAGCTTAACCGTACAGCCATTTGGGAGGCATTGGAATGTAGCACTTAAAAAATGTCTGTATACAAACGCTTCATGTAGAATTCTGCTTGAAAACGATTTATCACAAAAAAATCTATGTT
This sequence comes from Phasia obesa, assembly GCA_949628195.1. Lineage (NCBI taxonomy): Eukaryota > Metazoa > Arthropoda > Insecta > Diptera > Tachinidae > Phasia > Phasia obesa. The sequence goes on from OX451220.1 coordinate 22,538,177, forward strand.
CGCAAGGGAGTTTAGCAACGCTGTGTCTTTCCATACCTCTGTTTGCTTGTCCTTGATATAATAATGCAACAGACGACAATACATACAAATATGATTTTATGGGGGCTTCAAGGCAAACTCGGAGATTCAGGCATAACTATTGTCTGCGACAAATAAAAAAGATTTTTGGTACAAATATAATATCAAATAAATGGGAGTTAACTCAACAAATTCTCACATATTTGTTAATAACCCTGAAGGAAAACTGAAGACACAATTTTGGTGATTCTTTGGCGAAATTTTCAACAAATCATCTATATTTGTATAATTGCCTTGGTTGAGAAAAAAAAAATTTCAATTGTGCTATAAAAGTTTTTCACTATATTTATATTTTCAATTTGCAAAGGTAAATAAAAACCCAATTTAAGATTTTATGGGCGTATGCAAAACAAACTTAAAGCAGCTTTATGTCCCGTTCCTAAGCAAAATTTCTTAATGTTGTATTCAAAAAAGATTTTACCTTAAAATGCCCTCATTAAACCTACGTTAACTTTAAGTATTTAAAACCTACTTTTACTCTAATATAAAGTGAGATTTATATTTTTTTATTTTACAAACTTAAAAGAAATTAATAAAACCAAATTGTTTTGATACTGAAGGATTTTATTTTCATATTTATATTTATTATATCTTCAATATATGTATTTGAACTAGCAATAATTACTCATATCATAAATCTAAAATAAAAATAAATATACTTGTCCAGCAAGTGTTAGACCAAAAATTGTATGTTACTTGCCAGCGTATTTGGATGAGTTTCAAGCTAATTTAAATACGTTACTGAATGTTTCGCAATTTCGGATTCCTAGAATCTTATTTTGGCGCCTTTGTATTTTTGCTACATTGCTAGCTGAGGCAGTGCCCCATAATTGAATACCTTAACACCAAATTGGTTTTAGAATTAATTTGTGCAATAAAAGTTTACAATCTAAAGCGAGAGTAGAATTTCTGCCAAAAAGCCAGTTCGGACGGCTTTTAACTTCATTTGTGTTAACTTTGGTTCTATGTGGCGTTTCCAAGTAAGGCGCTGATCACGATGTATGCCGAGATATTTCACGTCTGAAAGCTGAGGTATCGTTTGGTTATATATGCGAATAGGGGGGCACGATTCCCTACGCAGTTTTATGTTTTTTTTTTTAAGTTTTATGAGTACATTTTTGTTCATCCACCCTTATTCTCCATTTCTTCTACAATTTTTCTAAATTTGATACGTGGTCTTGTAAATATCGTGACTTCGAGACTGTCGTAAATGGTAAAGAAAGCTGTGTCGTTAGCAAATGTCGGTGTGTGGCGATCGTTGGCACGGGGAACTCCGGCTTCAATTGGATCAGGAGATCTTAAAAAATTTTTTTCTTTCACAATGAATTTTCGATTGGTTAAATACCTATGTATATAACAGCTTATATAAGTTTTCGGGCAAATTCAGTATTAACTTATAGATTAGCCCATCGTGCTATACCTTATCGAATGCTTGGGAATAGTCGATAAGAAGCGCAGAGCAGTATTTCTTTCTTCAAAGGTCTTCTTAACAGCATTGACCAACCTTTGAGTTTGTTCAATCGTACTATTTTTTCCTAAAGCCAAATTGATGGTTGAAATACATCCTTTGTCGCTTTGAATAGGGGTCAGCTTAGATATTAACATCAGCTTTGTTATATTAGTTTGTTTAATCGTAGCTTAGAGTTGGGTTCAGCTTAGTTATTAACATCCTCCCAAACAGCTTAGACATATTAGATATAATTCTTGCAAAAAAACCGACTTCAAAACAGATAGAAGGACACCAATTCTAAATTAAAAATATAAGAAGTAATCTGTAAGAATTAGATTTAAACCAAATAAAAGATGCGCCAAAATTAGAAGGAAAAAAATTAAAGACTATGTGAATGTCAAAAGTTAAGCTATTTTCACCAGCATCCGTCTTTTATGGGGACACCTTGAATGGTTTCAAAGATGGGGTCACATACATCAAAAAACATCACCAATTGGGACACCCTTTAATGTACAATTTTAAATTAAAGACCTGTTGTTATAGAGGACTTGCCCACAAAGATTCTTTCTAACTTTCAACTATCTGTCTATAACGGGTCAAAATTTTGGCCATATATATCAAATTACATGAACTATTGGGACATCTTTTACATTATAATTCCAATAATTTATACCTGTTATTATACCAGAGAAAGTAGTGGACATTCTGCCTAATTTGCAAGTGTTTGTGTTTAACGGTTCAAAAGATAGGGCCATATAGATCAAATTACATAATTTGGGGACACCCTTTTTTTCTCTAAATTCAAATTCATATATAAAATACTTGATATAGTGGACTTTGTAATACAGGTTCCTTGTAAATTTCAGCTGTCTGTCTATAACAGTTCAAAAGTTTGGCCACATACATATAATTACATTAACTATTGAGACACCCTTTTATTTCCAAATTCAAATTTTATACTTTTTTTATAGCGAACTTAGCAATACAGGTTTTTTGTAAATTTCAGTGGTCTGTGTACAACTGTTCAAAAGTATGGCCATATACATCAAATTAAATGAACTATTGGAGCGCCCTTTAATTTAAAATTTTGAATATCGATACATTTTATTGTAACGGTCATAGTAATCGAATTTTCAAGGTTTTGTCTATAACGGTTCAAAAGATAGGTGTCACCTATGGGGACACCCTTTAAATTTTAAATTTATTTATTTTTATTATTTTTTGCTGTTGGGAGATATAGCGACACGCAATTTTTTAAAATTTTAATTTGGTGCCCATTACGGTTCTTAATACACTTAAAAAACATATGTGTTGTATGGGGACACCCTTTATTTGTTAATATAACGAACTGTTTTTAAAACGGGACATAATCTGAAAGCATAACCTTTCAAATAAAGAAATAAATTTTAAAATCGGTTCAGAAATGGCTGAGTTCTCCGGTTACATACATAAAAAAAGCAACATTCAGACGAATTGATAACTTCCTTCTTTTTTGAAGTCGGTTAAAAAGGGTTATAGGTCTGTATGATTTAACTTTTGTTGTTGGTCTTTTCTTGGTTTACGGATCATAATTATTAAGGAAACCTTCCAAACTGGGTTTCAGTACTCAAGACATAAAATAGCATCCAAAATAAAAAGAATAATTTTGCGAGCTATACGGGGCAACTCAAATAACATCTTATTACTTGTTTTATCAAAGCCAGAGGCTTTCTTAGTGTTTAATTCGGTTATTGCCCTTGTAATATCATTCAATTCAAATCTTAGGGGTACTAAAACGGTAGTCTTAACGGTTGGCAGCTTAACTATAACAGTCGATATATTTGGAGTAAAAACTCTTTTTAAATGTCCAACCTATACATAGATTACCTTTTTCGGTATCATTCATTGCTCAGCCACCAGACGAAGTTCGCAAGGGACGATTACGTATGACTGGCCTTTTAAGGTTTCTACACACACGCCATAATGAATAATCTGATTTAGGAGTTAGGTCTACGTCTTCCAAATAGTATTTCAGCTTTTGAGTTGGGTAGATCTGTGACTTTTCCCTTCTCTCCAATTGTTTTTTCAGACAAGAGCCGCTCGACATCTACAGAATAAATGTTATTGCATCTGTCTAGTTGCCGGGTTACTGTTGCATGTTGAGCAGATAATTTCATGTTTCGATCAAAATCAATCAGACTCTGATCCACGTCTTCAGGTGTTCTTAGCGGGATGTTTTTCGAACAATGATATTTTCTATATTTCAACCAATTTATGCTTGTGGTAGTCCTTGGTAATACGATATTATGTTGGTTCCATATATAGGCAATAGTGGGTGAGTGATCTGAGTATAATTCTTATGATGCTTTAACGTTAATAATTTCTCTTGAAATACCCTTAAACATGCTAAAATCAATAACATCCGATCCGATGGCCGATCAGTAGGTCAATAGGTGGGCTATCCACACGAGATCACATTCAGACTCATTTTTGAAATTGTGTCAAACAAAACGCGACCTTTTGGAGTTAATAATCGTGATCCCCAAGACGTATGTTTAGCGTTGTAGTCCCCCGCTGCTATGAAACAGGGACCTAGTGACTTGAAGAAGTCACTGAATCTCTGATACTTGAAATTTAGGAAATATAATCAAGTTATTTTATAGAAATAATAAAGTTTTAATTAAATTCTTCAAGTTAGGTATTTGTTGCTTGAAGGTATTTCTCAAAGTCACGCAGTAAATAATGTTTAATTCGAGCTTTTATTAGTATTGCTGACCACCACCTGTTCTGCCACGGGGGTTTGTAGTGTCATATAATATATAGCCTTGATTTTTCACATCGAGCGGGACAATGTAACGCGCCACACAAGGCAAACCGGAGGCAACTTGCAGTAAGCCCTAGTGTGACCATATTCTTGGCGTGTGCGGTGTAACAGATTTTTCAGATTATAATAATTCTTGCAAAAAAAAACCGACTACAAAACAAATATATGTGTATCAATTCTAAACTAAAAATTTAAAAGGAAGTAATCTGTAAGAAATAGTTCTCAAATCAAATACTTTTATACTTGTTGCTCTAACGAACATAGTAATATACGTTCTGTACATTCAAATGTCTATTCGTAACGGTTAAGCAGATAAAGCCATATACGACAAATTACGTCAGATATGGTGTCCTCATATCTTTATTTTTTTACACTTATTATTACTGACACACTAATAAAAAGTAACGGTTCCAAAGATATGCCCATATATATAGCTTAAACAATATCACCTAGGGGACACCCTTTAATGTGCAATTTTAAATTAAACACTTATTTTAAAGGACAGATTCTTTGTAAATTTCAAATGTCTGTCTAAAACGGTGCAAAAGTTTGGCCATATGCATCAATTTACATCAACTATTGAGACACCCTTTAAAATTTTAAATATTGATAAATACGGAACATAGTAGTGGAGATTCTCTCTAATTTTCAAATGTTTGTCTATAACGGTTCAAAAGATAGGGCTAGATAGGTAAAATTATATCAATTACAGGGACACCCTTTAGTTTCCAAATTTAAATTATATACTTGATGTTTAAAGGACTTAGATATACAGGTTCCTTGTAAATTTAAACCGTCTCTCTGTTACGGTTCAAAAGTTTTGCAATATACATCAAATTACATCAACTATTGGGACACCCTTTAACTTATAATTATAAATATTTAATTTCTGATTATAAATATTGGACATTCTGTCCAATTTTCAAGTAATTGTCTACAATGGTTCAAATGGTTCATATATTTAAATTGACGTCACATATGGGGACACCCTTTAATTTTTAAGTATATTTTTTTATTAATTTCTGTTATTGGCAGCTATAGTAATAAGCAGTTTTTTTAAATTTTAAAAGGGTGCCCTTTACGGTTCATAATACACGTAAAAACACGTATGTTGTATGGGGACACCCTTTAATTTTCAAAATTCTGAACTTCTTTTAAAATGGGACCAATCTGTAAGTATTTCCTTTCTAATAAAGAAAAAATTAAAATCGGTTCAGAAATGACTGAGTTATGCGGGCACAAACATAAAAAAAACAACATTCAGACGAATTGATAACCTCCTTCTTTTTTTGAAGTCGGTTAAAAAGGTGCGTTTCGTTCTTTTGCCATCTGATATCTCCAGGTTCCAGTTAAACGCGAAAATTGTGTTTGGGGGATATGTTCTCGACACAAGACTGGGCACGAAAAACTGGTGTAGAATTTATACACAAATTGTTTAATTTTTTTTTGTGTTTGTTTTTATTTACATAAGTATTGTCTACATTTTTTTTTACTTAAAGTAGAGAAGCTCATTAGCCCCTATTGTTTATGGTTTCTTTTAAAAATAGTAAAAACTAAAGAAATAAAAAAATAGACACAACTTTGTTGTTTTAAAGCGGCCTAGACACGATCAAAATGCTGGATGTCAAAATCCTGCATGTGTGCACATGCTGGATGTCAAGCATTAATTTTTATTTTGATTTTGTGCTGTCAACATCGTACTGCAAGTATTGCAACTTCCGTCTAAAATTTATGCGCAGCACATTTTTCTTTTTTACATTTGGAGATTTCTATCCTGATGTTTTTATAGCATTAGAATAAATTTACACATTGTTCATCGTTTAAATTATGGTCACTTAATAAATTGTATGATTTCTTTCTTATTCTTCCGCCATTTTTGGCAACGGTACAATTTTAAATCTCACTTAAAATGAAATAATTTGTTCGTGCTAGAAGAACAAACACAATACACACATTAAAATGTGACATCCAGAATGCCAGATATAAAAAATTGCCCAGTGGTAAAAAGAAGTAGTAAAGAGACCTTCTAGAAGGCATCTTTACTCCTGCTTTTGGAGGCAGAAGGCCTTCTGTTTACATTCCGTTCCGCATTTCAATCTCATGTCTTTTTTACACAAATTTTTGCGGCCTTTTTTCTGTTTTTTCTTTTTTGTTTAGAGATGCCATCTGCTTGTATTTTATTGCAGATTGTATGAAAACATTTCTTGCTTTTGATGTGGCACCCACTTAAAGTTGGTTTAAGTTAAAATATGCTTTAATTTTGACTATAGTTGCCAACTCATTTAAAGCAGTTCTTTAATTTAAAGTTGTTTTTAAAGAGAACCGACTTTAGTGTTTGGCTATGGTTATGGGCCAATGTGCCTAAGTTTTTGTTCTTAAAAAGCGAAAAAATATTTAATAACTACAATTCATATGCGGTGCATTTTAAAAGGAATCATTTTACTGAAAGCCGAGTGCACAAAAATAATTTGAGTATCATATTCATATTAGATGTTTGGTTAATTTTTAAATTTACCGAAATAAATCGTGCAAAAATGCAAGGGGATCTCAAAAATAACAAGTTTTAGAGCTGCTTATGATTTTTTTACAACTTTCAAGTTCTATGGGTTAAATTATCTCCTGGTATTATATAACGCCTAAATGGAAAACAAAAGCTGCTGAGAGATTTGGCTAACGCCGAGTTACAAGAAATATCATATTATATACCGATGAGCGTTTATAGAGATATTGCACAAAAGGCATCCAGCGAATTTTAAAATTCGAAGAATACGAAGTACGGAATACAGTATCGCATTCTCCTATTTCCCTTATCGCTACCCTTATCGCTACCATTTGTAACTTGGCTAACGCCGAGTTACAAGAAATATCATATTATATACCGATGAGCGTTTATAGAGATATTGCACAAAAGGCATCCAGCGAATTTTAAAATTCGAAGAATACGAAGTACGGAATACAGTATCGCATTCTCCTATTTCCCTTATCGCTACCATTTGGGAATCGTAACAATTTCTTAATATTGAACCCAACAAGAAATGAGTATATATACCTCATGAAAAAGGATTTTAAACGCATTAGCCAGAATTTGTTTTAATTTTCCACGGCTAAATTCAAAAGAAGACGATCTAGAAGAAAATATTTAAAAAGCACATGATTATTTGTTTTTCAAATCACAGATATATTTTTTTAACAATCGGCAGCAACTTGCAACTGTCGAGGACATTCTGAACTAGTAGCCAATGATCTTTTGAAAAGACTTGTTTTTCTGTCACTTTAAAAAATAACTTTTATACTACCGCCGACGAAATGAAGACCTTTTTCGCAGCAGGACGCTGAGAGAAAATATATAATCAAGGCAATTTGTACTTTTTTTAAGGAGAAAGATACGAATATCTTCAAAGAAATACAAGGTAATGTTTAAAATTCATTGAATCTAATTTTTAAACCTAATTCGTCTTATTATGTATCTTTTTTTTTAAATTATAAGTTTGGTTCCACCCTGGATGGAAATTCATAGTTGGTAAACTTATTCCTTGAGCCTAACCGATCTATTTCCTTTGATTCAATATTGTTCAGAAACATTAATAGAGGAAGGTTGACCATTCACTAATTATATTTGGTTTGAAAAAGATATCACGTTGAAGGCGGATTATATTAACATACTGGACTTAGTTTAACAGTGGCTTCGCCACTACTACATATTTTATATTGTTTATCCTTAAGATATATCTCAAACTTTTGAGTTTTTAATACAATAATTATTTACGTTTTTCTTTGCAAAGGAAAAGCATAAACTTCATATATATTTGTTCTTTTTTTATATTTTAATAAATGTATTAATCGAAACGTTTTTGAATTAAATTATGTATGTATGTATGTATGTATATGTAGTATATTTTATTTACAAAAAAATTTTGAAAATAACACACACATACATATTTAGTCCAGAGAAAAATTAAACACAAGTTGTGTAAAATAATTAAACAAATTTTGTTCAAAAATCAACAAGAAGTTCAAAAAAATAGTTGTGTAATATTAGGTCGAAAATATTCGGTAAAGTATTGCTCTACTATTATCGCCCTAATTTTCAACAAAATTGTTTTAGAGTGTATATGCACTGAAGGTTTTTTTGTTGATTGCGAGCTTAAAAAACATTTGCGACCGCACTTTTTAACGCAAAAACTAAAAAATGGATACCTTAAGTTGCATCAGGAGGATTAGAAAGTAATTGTGATTGCAAAAAATAAAAAATTGTTGTGTAATAATTTTATAAATGTAACTAGCTAACCCGGTCAGCGCTGCTAGGCCTTAAAAGAACATTAGTTTTGTATTACCACACGATTTAAATTGAGCTTTTAACGAAATTGACGGCCTTTAAATAAAGATCCATGGAATACCTATCATAAAGTTTTTTACAGAATAACTTACATTTGGTGTAGATATGGGCTCAATAAAAAGAGAAACCCATGTATTTAAGGCAATTTGGAAATTATATTTATTTATTACCTCATCTTAAGGCCGGCGGATAGACAAAGTTTTTTGTTTTTTTATTTGGTGTAAAAACGTACTTATAAATTTTTTGGCGTGCCAACTCGTCATTAACATAGGTTTTTTGTAAATATCTTCGGAACTACATAACCGATTTAAGAGTTTGATATCTCGTTTTGAAAAACATGAGAACGGCTTTCAAAAATAAAATAAAGCAAAAAAATATATGTATACGAGTATGTATATGACATTGGTGATGCAATATGAAAATTGGATTTTGCACGCCCCTCCGCCCGCAGACCGAAAATCAAACTCCACAGTCTCAACCGCCTGTATATTTTGAAGATTCCCTGAAAATTTCATCAAAATCGGCCTAGCCGTTTTGGAGTCCATACTTTACATACACACATCCTGTTTTATATATAAAGATTTGTGTATGTGTAATAAGTTATTATCGGCCATGATTTTATAATAAAAGAATTGATGGATTCTCCATTCCGGATGACCAATTTAAAAACAAAAACAAGTAAAAGTGCTATATTCGGCCGTGCCGAGTCTTCTATACCCTTCACCATGGTGATTTTATTTATACAGACATGCAGAGCATTATCCATATTGTTGACTTTTTACATAACTTAAAATAAATCATATGAAAAAAAAAACCATTATTCACGCTTTAAAGACAGCGGCGACGCAGCTAAGAAACAAATTCCATTGGCTAAAATTGTCGCCGTGTAGTCAGCTACTCAATGATATTGAAAACGACTACATCGCAAACTCTGACATTGTTGTAGAAAAACTTATTTTGCTTTTATAAAATTAAATAACTTTTTCAAAAAATTATAATTTTTCCCCGAAAACTTTTTGTTTGTATATGAATTTGTAATTTACAATTTTGTGACATTTTCTTTTGTTGAATAAAATAGAAATTAGCCAAGTTGACTACAGCCACGGTGGTAGTGTAGCCATGTAGCTATAATGGCATCAAAATAATCGTTTACCTTTAAACGTGTTTATTTTATACAGTTGTAAACGGTATCCTGATGTTGTCTATGTGTTTAATACATCTAGGTTTTAAAACAGAGATCTCATCTATTTAAAAATCAAACGCATTTAAAATAATTCTTGCAAAAAAAAACCGACTTCAAAACAGACAAACTTAAAGTCATGTTTCTTTAAGACGGTAACTATTGCGACACCCTGTAATTTCCGGATTCAAATTTTATACTAGTTATAGCGTTCGTAGCAATACAGGTTCATTGTAAATTTCAACCGTCTGTTTGTAACGGTTTAAAAGTTTGGTCATATACATAAAATTACATAAACTATTGCGACACCCTGTCATTTATAATTTTAAATATTTATACTTATTTTAACACACATAGTAATGGACATTCTGTCTAATTGTTAAGTGTTTGTCAATAACTATTTAAAAGATAGGGTCATGTATATCAAATGACGTCACCTATTGGGACACCCTTTAAATTCAAATTTTAATATAAATACTTGTTAAAGAGAACTTTGTCATACAGATTCTTTGTAAAATTTAACTTTGTGTCCATATACATCAAATTACATCAACAATTGGGACACCCTTTAATTTCCAATTTTAAATATTTATACTTGTTGTTATACCAGACATAGTAGTGAACATTCTGTCTATTTTTCAAGTGTTTGTCTATAACGGTTCCAAAGATGAGGACATAATGGTCAAATTACATCAATAATAGGGACACCCTTTAATTTATCCAAATTTTATACTTGTTGTAATAGCGGACTAAGCAATATAGGTTCTTTGTACATTTCAACTGTCTATCTATAACAGTTGAAAAGTTTGGCCATATATATCACTTTTACATTAACTATTGGGACACCCTTTAATTTCCAAATTCATATTTTACACTTGTTATTTTAGCGGACTTAGCAATACAAGTTCTTTGTAAATTTCAACTGTCTGTCTATAACGGTTCAAAAGTTTTGCCATATATATATCAAAATAAACCAACTAATGGGACACCCTTTAATTTCTAATTTTAAATATTTATACTTATTATAACAGACATAGTAACGAACATTATGTGCAACTTTCAAGTGTTTGTCTATAACGGTTCAGAAGATAGGACCATAATGGTGAAATTACATCACCTATGGGGTCACCCTTTAATTTTTAATTTTATTTTTTAATTACATTTTGTTATTGGGAGCTATAGTGATACGCACTTTTTTCTAATTTTAAATGGGTGACCTATAAAGTTCATAATACACGTAAAAAACATGTATGTTGTATGGGGACACCCTTTAATTTTTAAACTGTTTTTAAAATGGGACCAATCTGTAGCCATAACCTTTCTAATGGCGCAAAAATTTTTAAAATCGGTTCAGAAATGACCGAGTTATGAAGGCACAAACATACAAAAAAAAAAAAAAAGCAACACACAGACGAATTGATAACCTCCTTCTTTTTTGAAGTCGGTTAAAAATATGTTACTCTATATATATATACATACATACATTGATACATACATATATTCTTAATATTAAAAATGTGTTATGTTACAGTCATGATTTTCATTTTCAGAGAAATATTAAATTTTTTTTAAATTTTTCGAAACCGTAAGAAGAATCATAAAACTTATAAAAGCAGACATTGCAGAGAGTCAAAGAGGTTGTGGAACATCACCAGAAACGTAGGTTTTGGTAGCTTTACGTGGTTGGCGGCGGCGAGAAGTATATAAGTTAATTATTTTGTAACGGTACATTTTTTCATATTATTCATTTCTTGTATCTTCAAATTATATGAACTAACAATAAGTATTCAAATCTCCCTTAACTAGTGGCAAGTTTAGATCTTTGTGGATGTACTACACAAAGGGTACTACTGTAATTATTCGTAAAACTTTACGTACGCGCTCTTGATTTTTTTCTAAATTTGAAGCTGAGCCAGTACCCCATAACTGAAAACCATAGCACCATATTAGTTTAAGGATCCAATTATAAAATAGAAGATGGCAATCTAAGCTTAGAGTTGAGTTTCTACCAATGAGTCAATTTATTTGCACTGCTTTTTTGTGTAAATTTAACTTTAATAAGACTTTTCCAGGTTAAACGTCTATCGATATGAATGCCGAGCTATTTGACCTCTGAGTGTTGAGGTATGGTTTTAGTTATTTATTTGAATAGGAGGGCATGAGTCTCTACGCAGAGTGAAGGTTATCTATATCTATATACATATAATAGAATAGTAACTCACTTCCGTATGTCTGTCTGTCTGCTTTTCATTGACGTTCGCATCACGTAAAAACTACTCGATGGATTTTAACAATATTTTGTGAGTAGGTACTTAAGTATCCTGGTCCCAATATAGGATACTTTTTTTCCGCAAAAATATCTTATTTCCAAGAGAAAGTGGAGTTCGGTTTAAAACTAGGATTTTTCAACATGGATTTTTTTTCAACACGGTAATTTGTATACCCTTCACCACAGGTGGAAAGGGTATATATAAGTTTGTCATTCCGTGTGTAATTTCTACAATATTCATTTCCGACCCCAAAAAGTATATATATTCTGGATCCTTATTCATAGAGAAGTTGATTAAGCGATGTCCGTCTGTCCGTCCATCCATCTGTCCGTGTTCGGGTTGAAATGTCATTTGCCAAGGCACCAGAAGAGATACAAAAAATTTAAGCACACCAATCTGTCAGGCATAGTTTCAAAAATTTTCGTATTGCAATTCAGCATCATCGGATCATTACTTTGGAGGTTGCGGGCCAAAAACCACGCCCACCTATATTTTTTTCAATTTTTTTTTTAATTTTTTTCGGCTTAATGATTCTCTGTTGCTTTTTTTTGTCAAATAAATACAGATCTCGGGGGGTCAATAACCCCCTGCGAGGGGCGAGTTTTGTTTGTTTTTAGGTAGGTAGGGGTTTTCTGCTTTGATTTGTATTAAAGACCTTTATAGAAAGCAATACACATATAGGTAGGCAATTGACTGAAACTGAAAACCATAGCACCATATTAGTTTAAGGATCCAATTATAAAATAGAAGATTGCAATCTAAGCTTAGAGTTGAGTTTCTACCAATGAGTCAATTTATTTGCACTGCTTTTTTGTGTAAATTTAACTTTAATAAGACTTTTCCAGGTTAAACGTCTATCGATATGAATGCCGAGCTATTTGACCTCTGAGTGTTGAGGTATGGTTTTAGTTATTTATTTGAATAGGAGGGCATGAGTCTCTACGCAGAGTGAAGGTTATCTATATCTATATACATATAATAGAATAGTAACTCACTTCCGTATGTCTGTCTGTCTGCTTTTCATTGACGTTCGCATCACGTAAAAACTACTCGATGGATTTTAACAATATTTTGTGAGTAGGTACTTAAGTATCCTGGTCCCAATATAGGATACTTTTTTCCGCAAAAATATCTTATTTCCAAGAGAAAGTGGAGTTCGGTTTAAAACTAGGATTTTTCAACATGGATTTTTTTTCAACACGGTAATTTGTATACCCTTCACCACAGGTGGAAAGGGTATATATAAGTTTGTCATTCCGTGTGTAATTTCTACAATATTTATTTCCGACCCCATAAAGTATATATATTCTGGATCCTTATTCATAGAGAAGTTGATTAAGCGATGTCCGTCTGTCCGTCCATCCATCTGTCCGTGTTCGGGTTGAAATGTCATTTGCCAAGGCACCAGAAGAGATACAAAAAATTTAAGCACACCAATCTGTCAGGCATAGTTTCAAAAATTTTCGTATTGCAATTCAGCATCATCGGATCATTACTTGGAGGTTGTGGGCCAAAAACCACGCCCACCTATATTTTTTCAATTTTTTTTTAATTTTTTTCGGCTTAATGATTCTCTGTTGCTTTTTTTGTCAAATAAATACAGATCTCGGGGGGTCAATAACCCCCTGCGAGGGGCGAGTTTTGTTTGTTTTTAGGTAGGCAGGGGTTTTCTGCTTTGATTTTTATTAAAGACCTTTATAGAAAGCAATACACATATAGGTAGGCAATTGATCCACAGGGCACCCACTGATAAAAAAATTCAATAAAATTAAAAAAAAAAAATTAAACATTTTTTTTTAACATTTAGAAAAAAATTTACACACCGTTTTCAAAACGATATTTCAACAAAAAATTTAAAAAAAAAACTTTTTAAACAATTTTCGAATAAAATTTTAAAAAAATTTAGAAAAAAAAATTTTACAAAAATTTTTACAAACAATTTTCGAAAAATTAAAAACAAAATTTCAATATTTCTGTGAAAATGAAAATTATGATTGTAACATAATATATTTTAATATTAAGAATATGTATATGTATGTATGTATATAGAGTAACATATTTTTATACCCTTCACCACAGGTGGAACGGGGATATATGTTTGTCATTCCGTGTGTAATTTCTACAATATTCATTTCCGACCCCATAAAGTATAGATATTCTGGATCCTTATACATAGAGAAGTTGATTAAGCGAAGTCCGTCTGTCCGTCTGTCCGTCTGTCCGAGTTAGTGTTGAAATGTCATTTGCCAAGGCACCAGAAGAGATAGAAAAAATTTAAGCACACCAATCTGTCAGGCATAGTTTCGAAAATTTTGGTATTGCAATTTAGAAACATCGGATCATTCCTTTGGAGACTGCGGGCCAAAACCATGCCCACCTATATTTTTTTCACGTTTCTGTTTTTAATTTTTTTCGGCTTTAATGATTCTGTTTTGGCTTTTTTGTGTCAAAATAATATTAGACTGCGACAGGTAGATCGCAAGGAGTGCATACAGATCTCGGGGGATCAATGACCCCCTGCAAGGGGCGATTTTTGTTTGTTTTTAGATTGGTAGGGTTTTTCTGCTTTGATTTGTAAAAGAGACCTTAATAGAAAGCAATACACATAGATGTTGCCAATGGACCCACAGGGTACCCACTGATAAATAGGAGCGGTTAAAAGGACCCCCATGTGCCAATATGAGGAATTTTCTTTTTTGTAAGGATTTCTTTTTGCTTTAGTCTGACCATTCTAACTCAATATAGATTGCAGAAAGGTCCTAAATTTAACAAAAAAATTTTAATAAAATAAAAAAAAAATTTTTAAATTTTTTTCAAAAATATTTACAAACAAATTTACAAAGCTTTTAAAATAGATATTTTATAGAAAAATATTCGAAAAAAAAATTTTTTTTAAATTTTCCAGAAAATTTTCGAATAAAATTATACAAAAAATTTTTAAAAAAATATTTCTTTTTTTTTTAAATTTCATTGTATTAAAAAAATATTTTTACACACAATTTTCGAAAAATTAAAACAAAAATTTCAATATTTCTTTGAAAATGAAAATCATGACTGTAACATAACATATATTTAATATTAAAAAATATACATATGTATGTATGTATATAAAGTAACATATTTTTTTAAATGCGTTTGATTTTTTTAAATGCGTTTGATTTTTAAATAGATTCTGTTTGAAAACCTAGGTGCATTAAACACATAGACATCATCAGGATGCCGACTACAAACTGTCAAAAATAAAACGATTATTTTGAAGTCAGCAAAGCTACATGGCTACACGGCCACCGTTGTGGCTGTCGTGAACTTAGGTTAATTTCTATTTTATTCAACAAAAGAAAATGTCACAAAATTGTAAATTACAAATTCATATATAAACAAAAAGTTTTGGAGGAAATATTTATAATTTATTGAAAAAGTTATTTAATTTTATAAAAGCAAAATAAGTATTTCTACAACAATGTCAGAGTTTACGATGTAGCTGTCGGCTTCAATATCATTAAGTAGCTGACAACACGGCGACAATTGTAGCAAACGGAATTTGTTTTCATTTGTCTTCTATTTCTTTAACTCATGAATAATGATTTTTTCTCATACGACTTTATTTAAGTAAAGAATCAACAATATGGATAATGCTGTACATGTCTGTATAAATAAAATCACCGTGGTGAAGGGTATAGAAGATTCGGCACAGCCGAATATAGCACTTTTACTTGTTTTAAATGCGTTTGATTTTTAAATAGTTGAGATCTCTGTTTTAAAACTTACATGCATTTAACACATAGTCAACATCAAGATACCGACTACAAACTGTCAAAAATAAAATACACACGTTTAAAGGTAAACGATTATTTTAAAGCCAGTATAGATAGCTACATGGCTACACGACCACCTTTGTGGCTTTCGTAAACTTATGCTAATTTCTATTTTATTCTACAAAAGAAAATGTCAGAAAATTGCAAATTACAAATTCATATATAAACAAAAAGTTTTCTGCTTTGATTTGTATTAAAGACCTTTATAGAAAGCAATACACAGATGGGTAGTCAATTGACCCACAGGGTACCCACTGGTAAAAAAAAATTCAATAAAATAAAAAAAAAAATTTTAATTTAAAAAAAATTAAATTTTTTTTTTAACATATACAAAAAAATTTACAAACCGTTTTCAAAACAATATTTCCACAGGAAAATTTTCGAAAAAAATTTTTTAAAAATTATCCAAAAAATTTTCTAATAAAATTTTACAAACAATTTTCCAAAAAATATTTTTACAAACAATTTTAGAAAAATTAAAAAAAAATTTCAATATTTCTGTGAAAATTAAAATTATGACTGTAACATAATATATTTTAATATTAATAATATATATGTATGTATGAATATAGAGTAACATAATTTTATACCCTTCACCACAAGTGGAAAGGGTATATATAAGTTTGTCATTGCGTGTGTAATTTCTACAATATTCATTTCCGACCCCATAAAGTATATGTATTCTGGATCCTTATACATAGAGAAGTTGATTAAGCGATGTCCGTCTGTCCGTCTATCGTCGTCTGTTGATTTTTTTTTGTCAAATAAATACAGATCTCGGGGGGTCAATAACCCCCTGCGAGGGGCGACTTTTGTTTGTTTTTAGGTTGGTAGGGATTTTCTGCTTTGATATGTATTAAAGACCTTTATAGAAAGCAATGCACATATAGGTAGTCAATTGACCCGCAGGGTACCCACTGGTAAAAAAAAATCTAATAAAATTTAAAAAGGAAAATTTTTAATTTTTTGAAAAAAAAAAAAAATTTTAACATTTACAAAAAAATTTACAAACCGTTTTCAAAACGATATTTCCACAGAAAATTTTTCGAATAAAATTTTACAAAAAATTTTCAAAAAAATATTTTTACAAACAATTTTAGAAAAATTAATAACAAGATTTTAATATTTCTGTGAAAATGAAAATTATGACTGTAACATAATATATTTTAATATTAAGAATATGTGTATGTATGTAAGTATGTATGTATGTATGTATGTATGTATGTATGTATGTATGTATGTATGTATGTATGTATGTATGTATGTATGTATGTATGTATGTATGTATGTATGTATGTATGTATGTATGTATGTATGTATGTATGTATGTATGTATGTATGTATGTATGTATGTATGTATATGGAAAGGGTATATATAAGTTTTTCATTCCGTGTGTAATTTCTACAATATTCATTTCCGACCCCATAAAGTATATATATTCTGGATCCTTATGCATAGAGAAGTTGATTAAGCGATGTCCGTCTGTCCGTGTTAGTGTTGTAATGTCATTTGCCAAGGCACCAGAAGAGTTACAAAAAATTTAAGCACACCAATCTGTCAGGTATAGTTTCGGAAATTTTTGTATTGCAATTCAGCAACATCGGATCATTCCTTTGGAGGCTGCGGGCCAAAAACCACGCCCACCTATATTTTTTCACGTTTTTTTTTTAATTTTTTTCGGCTTTAATGATTCTGTTTTGCCTTTTTTGTGTCAAAATAATATTAGACTGCGACAGGTAGATCGCAAGGAGTGCATACAGATCTCGGGGGATCAATAACTCCCTGTGAGAGGCGATTTTTATTTGTTTTTAGATTGGTAGGGTTTTTCTGCTTTGATTTGTAAAAGAGACCTTAATAGAAAGCAATACACATAGAGGTAGCCAATGGACCCACAGGGTACCCACTGATAAATAGGAGCAGTTAAAAGGACCCCCATGTGCCAGTATGAGGAATTTTTTTTTTTTTTTTGTAAGGATTTCTTTATGCTTTAGTCTGACCATTCTAACTCAATATAGATTGCAGAAAGGTCCTAAATTTAACAAAAAAATTTTTAAATTTTTTTCAAAAATATTTACAAACAAATTTACAAAGCTTTTCAAATAGATATTTTATAGAAAAATATTCGAAAAAAATTTTTTTTTAAATTTTCCAAAAAATTTTCGAATAAAATTATACAAAAAATTTTTAAAAAAATATTTTTTTTTTAAATTTCATTGTATTAAAAAAATATTTTTACACACATTTTTCGAAAAATTAAAACAAAAATTTCAATATTTCTTTGAAAATGAAAATTGTTAGTATCACCCTGTTATTACCTTTTTACAATCCACACACTTTACTATTGTCATTATCTGTCAAAGACTAAATGTCACTTTGTATAGATATAAGTTAACCTTACAAAATACTTTCACATTCTTTCAATAAACGTGTTATATAAAAGTTCGTCTTTTGTCTCGTGTACTTAATTTGACACTTATTTAGTTCCAAACTCTTACAAAAGGTTATGGGCCCAGCGTGCCAAATAAAAGGTCAAGATTAAGTCGGTCGAGTGTTTTGTCTAAACGTTTTGTATTGTTTTAAAAATTAAAATATTTTGTATATTTTTGAAAAATGTCAAGTTCGATGCAGATCGAAAAGTTGAGTGAAAACAACTACGCAAGCTGGTCAATCCATATGAGAAGTGTTTTGATCACGTTGGACTATTGGGAAGTGGTACGTGACATATGTCCCCCAACAGCAACAGCAGAAGAAAAAGCAAAATGGAAAATAATAGATGAAAAGGCATTGGCTACTATCACCCTAAGCATTAAACCGTCTGAATTAATACACATCAAAAAATGCAGTTCTTCAAGAGAAGCATGGGAAAATTTAAACTCCATTTACATAGCTAAAAGCCCTGCTAGAAAGGTTAATTTATTTAAAAAACTAGTTCGTTTTAAAATTCAAGATTCCATTAGTTACACACAACAAATTAACGAATTTAGCAATTTGGTTGAATCGTTAAATGAAATTGATGTTTCGGTTCCTGATGACTTCATAAGTATTTTGTTGCTTTGTAGTCTCCCTGATGACTTTGAAAGTTTTATTGTAGCTATTGAAAGTAGAGACAAATTGCCAACAATAGATCAATTGAAGGTCAAAGTATTGGAAGAACATCAACGTCGTGGCGAAAAAGTTCATGTAGGGGAAGAGCACGTATTTGTGGCGAATTCAAAACAGAAACAAAGACTTCAAAATAAACAACAATTCAGTAAGAAATTTAAAAATGTAAAGTGTTACTCATGCGGGATGAGAGGGCATATAAAATCACAATGTAACAAGAAAGAAATTGTAATGAGTGTAAGAGAATTCGATTTAAACTCAAATGATAATGAGTGGATAGTCGATAGTGGAGCATCATCACACATGAGTGGAAATAAAAAATTGTACTCTTCATTTAAAGAGTATAAGCAAGCAATTACCACGGCTTCAGGGGATTATGTATATGCAGAAGGCATAGGTAATGTAATTTTAAAATCGGAGTTTACCGACATTACGCTATGCAATGTTCTCTTCGTACCAAAATTAAATGCTAATTTTTTGTCTGTGAATAAAATAATTAAGCATGGAAATAAGGTGTATTTTTCAAAAGAGAAAGTAATTGCAAAAACAAAATTTGGTGACATGATTTTTGAAGCTCAATTAAATAGTGGTATTTTTACAACATATTTTGCGAAAAAAGAACAAAAAGAAAATGTGATGATAGCAAAGTGTAAACAAACAAATTGTGACGTATGGCATAGAAGATTTGGCCATGTAAATATTTGCGATTTGAAAAAGATGTCAAAACATGAAATAGTCCGTGGAATGCAAATAAATAGTTTTGAAAAATTTTCTTGTGTCACTTGTGCTATGTGTAAGATAACTGTGCAGCCATTTACAAGTTATGGAGAACGATTTACAAAGAAGCCATTGGAGTTAGTGCACACTGATATATGTGGCCCCATGAGGATACAAAGTGAAAGTGGATCGCGGTATTTCATATCATTTATAGATGATTTTTCGCGTTTCACAACAATATATTTCCTAAAGAAGAAATCTGATGCATTGGCAGTATTTAAAGACTTTCATACAAACGCAGAAAGACAGACTGGTTTAAAACTAAAAATATTACGTAGTGACAACGGCTGTGAGTATGTTAATAATAATTTCCAAAATTATTTATCATCAGCAGGTATAACACATCAAACAACTGTGTGCTATACTCCACAACAAAACGGTGTTGCGGAAAGGGCAAACAGAACGTTGATTGAGATGGCCCGATGCATGCTGATGGACTCAAATTTGCCGCACACGTTATGGTCTGAATCTTTAAATTCCGCAGCGTATTTGAGAAATCGCTGTCCTTCAAAAGTGTTAAATAATAGTACTCCTTACGAATTTTGGTTTGGTCGTAAGCCTTCTGTTTTTCATTTACGTACGTTTGGTTGTCTAGCTGTGGCCTTAAACAAAAAACCTGGTCGCTCTAAATTAAATCCAAGGGGAAAAATGTATGCATTTGTTGGTTACTCTCAGAAAAGTAAAGGTTATCGTTTGTATGATATTGAGAGCAAAACAATTCTTGTCGCTCGTAGTGTTATTTTCTTGGAAGATGCAAACTGTAAGTCTTCTAGTTTTTGCGAAAATGAAAACAAAACAAATACAGAAAATAACAAAGATGATTGGTTTGACATTGAAATTACATCAAACAATGTGGAACAACAACATAACTTGCCAAAAATAGAATCCGATGATCAAGAATCTGATAATGATGACAGCTCAGAAGAAGACAATAATGTTAACAATTGTGGTGGTATTAAACGCAAAAGAGGAAGGCCGAGATTAGAAAGAACCGGTAGAAGAGGTCGCCCGAGAAAGGTACGAATAGTGGAAGATCCAGAATTGCTAAATGAATTGACAGTGATTGAAAGTGAAGATCCAAAAACAGTGCAAGAAGCCATGAAAAGTGAAAATGCAGATGTGTGGAAAGTTGCGATGCAATCAGAGTTTGAAAGTTTACAAAATAACGACACGTGGGAGCTAGTGGAAAAGCCTAACGACAAAAATATTATTGGCTGTAAGTGGGTATTTGTTACCAAAAGAAATTCGCTGGGAAATATCGAAAAATATAAAGTGCTAGATCACACATGGAGATTTTAGTTGCGCAATTTTTAAGTTTATAGATGTTTACGGGGAGGGAAATAAAAAGGGAAAAATAATTTCCAGTACTCGGCTATTTCGACCAATTCTCTCATTCGCTTTTTTTGTTTATTTGAATATTTGACATTTCTTTTTATTCGTTGTTTCGCTTATTAGTGAAAATATCGTTACAGTTCAAAATAAAGAGAATAATTCAAAGAAAATATTAATAAATAAAAATTGCCTCAAAAAAAAATATACTTTTTTTATCAAAAATAAACTTTTTAAAGCTTGCAATTATTATTTTGTTTATAAAAAATGGCTTTTAAATGGAATCGTGATTTAATTGAAAAGCTGATTACTTGCATTGAACAAAACGATTGCATTTATAATGTAAAATGTAAAGAATATTTGGACAGAGTGAAAAAGGCACAAGCATACAACAACATTTTGAAGGAGATGCAAGCAGTAGCCAGCTCCATTACAATTGATGAAATAAAGAGGAAATGGAAGAATTTAAGAACGCAATATATGCAAGAGCAACGGAGAATAAAGCAGTCCAAAAAAAGTGGAGCTGGGACTGCCGATGTATACGTTACCAAACTTTGGTGCTTCCAGCAACTAAATTTTTTGCAAGTGCATACAAATCTTAGGGAAAGCATAAATAATAAAGAGGTGAGTAATGAAACGATTTTTAAATTCATTTATTCTAACATATGTATGTATGTTATATTAGGTCTTAATCCAGGAGTTACAAAGCGAAATAGGCAGCATTGAAGAAAATTCTATTGATGAACCTCCACCTAAGAGAAAAAAGGTATGTTTGGATATTTAATGTGTGTACATATGTATTAATGTATGTAATATTTATTAAATTAGGGCTCCAGTGCAATAAACGTTTTTCGAAACGAGGTTGAAAATTTCAAAACCATCATAAATCAAAAGAAAACCGAAAAGAAATTTGCATGGCTTGGAAATCTTGTAACATGCCGGATGGAGGAAATACGTCCACAGGACCAAGACGATGCTGCCTGGCAAGTTCAATGTTTTATGAGAAAACTCTGTAGCAAAAGTGCTTCGGCTGTCGCCATTGGCATTTCAGAAGAGGCTCCACCTTGTTCAACACAAAAGAAAAACTTATTAGACCAATCTGTATCTCGTTCAACAGAGTCCATAGACATTTTGGAATTATCATTGCAGGGAATATTTGACGATGATGATGAGGATTATGATTAAAAATTTAAAGGTTGGTAATTACCCAAGCACATAAACATAAATTAAACATACATATTCAAATCAATTTATTTTATTTTTAGATTTAAAGAAAATCAGCACGCCATTTATGTTTTTATGTTAACTTCCAAATATTTAATTAATTTAATTGTTGAATGAATTTTTTAATTTTGTATTACATTTCTTAACAAAACTTAAAAAAAAAGATAAACAAATATTGTTATCATAAATTTGCTGTTTTATTTCAGAATAAAAAATATGTACATATATACATATGTTCATACATATGTATGTATAAACACAAAAAAAAATTAGAGCCAATCTACTTTGCCCTCATTATTAAAATAAGACATAAATTGTTGTCGATAATGTTCTGCATGTCCCTTTTTAGGATTGTACATACTTTCCTGATTTTCATTAATTTCCATTGTGGAATGTATGGATTGGTTAAGGCAGGTGTCATCAGACTCCAACAAAAAATTATGTAAAACGCAGCTGGCTAAAGTTATAATTTCAACAGTTTCTGGCTTTTTCAAGTTCATAGGAGCTAAGAAAACCCGAAATCTATTTGACAAAATGCCAAAAGCATGTTCCACAACATGCCTTGCACGAGAAAGCCTGGCGTTAAAAACTTGTTTTTCCCTTAAATTTGTATGATAAGGGTAAGGTTTCATTAAATGCGTTTGTAACGGAAACGCATCATCTCCAACTACAACGTATGGAAGCATTCGACCATTTCCTACAACACTGTTATGTGGTATTTCCTTTTCATCTTCCAAAACATCTTTTAAGCAACTCTGAAAGAACACACCAGCATCATTATTGCGACCATTGCAACCAATGTCCACAAATATAAATTTGCAATTAGCGTCAGCTAAGGCCATTAAAACTATACTGTTGGTTCCTTTGTAATTGTGGTAATATGCTCCGTGTTTTCGTAACGGCCGAAAAGTTATATGCTTTCCGTCCAAAGCACCTAAACAATTCGGAAATTGCCACTTGATTGCAAATTCCTTTGCTATTTTTTCCCATTCTGACGGAGTTTTAGGAAACTAAAATTAAACATAAATAGAATGTTTTCCAAAAATGAGCTTCAAATATGGAAAATTTTGTACAACAATACCTTTAAATATATTGGAGCCATATGCTTACAAATTGCTCTGCATACCTCAGGAACTACAGCCGAAATTTTAGATCTTGATACTCTTGTCTGGTAGTCTATGCTGCGATAAGTTTCACCTAAAAGAAATTTCGATAGTTTTATGTATTAACTATGTGTCTAAATAAATTTTGTTTATAATCACACATACCTGTGGCAAGAAAACGCAGCGTTATTGCCAACTTTTCAGCAGGAGATATCGCGTCTCTCATTGGAGTGTCAGCGCGTCTTATATCCTGTTGCACTAAGTTTAGCACGAACTTAAACTGCTCCTCGGACATTCTGAGGTAGTTCTTATATGACGCTTCGTCAGTCAACAGCAATTCATTTTTTAAAAAGGAGAATGAGCCGCGCTCAACTCTCACATTCCTCCATGGTTTTATCCATTGCTTTTTTGTTTCTTTTACGGGCAGAAACGATGCTGCTTTACACAAATTAGATAAACCTTGAAAAAGTTTCAAATTATTATAGTTTTTTTTACAAAACACATTATAACTACAAACCATTTAATATGTCTTTTTTTTCATCGGCGTCAGAATCCAAATCGATTGCTTCTCCTATGCATTCAATTATGGATTTTACTAAATCATTTTTTTCTTTTGAATTCATTTTTCAACTCAAATTATTTTATATTATATATTTTTTCGCGTTAAACACAAATGTCAAATTGTAAGAAAATGAAAGCAAAACAAAACAGTAAAATTGACTTTAAAATTTTCATGTGTGAACGTAACAGCAATTTCAAAAGAAAATTTGAAAAAGTTGGGCAACTAAAATCTCCGCGTGTGATCTTGGACAAAGCTCGCCTTGTAGCACAAGGGTTTTCCCAGAAGTACAACGTCGACTACACCGATACCTACTCCCCCGTTGCAAGATATTCTGCAATAAGAATGTTATTTGCTATAGCTGCACAAAAGAAATTACTGTTAAACCACATTGATGTTGTGGCTGCCTATTTGAATGGTGAGATACAAGAAGAGGTGTATATGTACCAACCACAAATGTTTTTTGATAAAAGTTACCCAGATCGTGTCTGTAAGTTAAAAAAGTCGCTTTATGGCTTAAAGCATGCAGGTAGAGATTGGTACCGTAAAATAAACCAAATATTAACTGATATGAATTTTGTAAAACTGATAATTGTTTATACACCATGCAGTCAAATGGAGAGCTGGTTTTAATAGCTATTTACGTCGACGATATTTTACTGGCATGCTCATCAGAAAAAATAATGAAGGAAATTATCTCGTTGCTTAACCAACATATTGATGCAGTAGACAGAGGTCCAGTCAAATACTATTTGGGTATGGAGATAGAGAGGGACGGTCTAAGAGGATCAATTAAAATCCATCAAAATAAATATACAAATGAACTTCTCAAACAATGGAAAATGACAGATTGTAAACCATCAAACACCCCTTTTGCTGCTGGTACTATTTTAGAAAAGTGTACAAAAGAAGTATGTAGTGCTTATGAACCAAAAACCTATCAATCGCTGATTGGCTCACTGATGTATCTGGCTGTCATATCTCGTCCGGATATTGCGCATACGGTGTCAAAGTTATCGCAGTTCAACACACATCCCGAGAAGGAACATTTTGTAGCAGCGAAGCATATCTTGCGATATCTTAAGCAAAATCCAAAAGGTACGTTATGTTATAATTCTACTAATGGTTTGATCTGTTATACAGATGCCGATTGGGGATCGGATACAAATGATCGTAAGTCGTATAGTGGTTTCGTGTTGTTTTTGGCTGGTGGACCAATATCTTGGGAGTCGAGGAAACAGAGTATTGTGTCTCTTAGTTCTATGGAAGCTGAATACGTAGCATTATGTCAAGGAGCCAAAGATGTAGTATTTTACCGCAACATTCTGTCCGAAATTGGTCTTGCTGACTACACCAAAACTCCAACAACAATTATGTGTGACAACCAAAGTGCGATGTTTCTTGTTCAAAATCCTGTGGCACATAAAAGAAGCAAACATATAGACATTCGCTTCCATTATATTCGCGAAAAGTTTGAATCAAAAGAAATCGATATTCAGTATATTAGTACAAATGAAAATATTGCTGATTTGTTTACTAAATGTTTATGTAAAGGAAAACATTCAAAATTTTGTAAAATGATGAATATCTCCTTTTAAAGTAGTTTTAAATTTTTGTAGTATTAAAATATAAATTTTTGGTAAAGTTTTTGGATTGAGGAGGAGTATGTTAGTATCACCCTGTTATTACCTTTTTACAATCCACACACTTTACTATTGTCATTATCTGTCAAAGACTAAATGTCACTTTGTATAGATATAAGTTAACCTTACAAAATACTTTCACATTCTTTCAATAAACGTGTTATATAAAAGTTCGTCTTTTGTCTCGTGTACTTAATTTGACACTTATTTAGTTCCAAACTCTTACAAAAATCATGACTGTAACATAACATATATATAATATTAAAAAATATACATATGTATGTATATAGAGTATCATATTTTTTAAATGCGTTTGATTTTTTTAAATGCGTTTGATTTTTAAATAGATGATATATCTGTTTGAAAACCTAGGTGCATTAAACACATAGACATCATCAGGATGCCGACTACAAACTGTCAAAAATAAAACGATTATTTTGAAGTCAGCAAAGCTACATGGCTACACGGCCACCGTTGTGGCTTAGGTCAATTTCTATTTTATTCAACAAAAGAAAATGTCACAAAATTGTAAATTACAAATTCATATACAAACAAAAAGTTTTGGAGGAAATATTTATAATTTATTGAAAAAGTTATTTAATTTTATAAAAGCAAAATAAGTATTTCTACAACAATGTCAAAGCTTACGATGTAGCTGTCGGCTTCAATATCATTAAGTAGCTGACAACACGGCGACAATTGTAGCAAACGGAAATTGTTTTCATTTAGCTGCGTCGCCGCTGTCTTCTATACATGTACATGTCTGTATAAGTAAAAACACCGTGGTGAAGGGTATAGAAGATTCGGCACGGCCGAATATAGCACTTTTACTTGTTTTAACTCACCTTTTTGTTTTTGAAAGTGGGATACTTTAAGAAACTACTGCGCAAGTTGAATAAAATTTGTATTTAATTTGTATTTTTACTTTGTGGAATTACATTGTTATTAAAATATTTTAAACACCTCTTATAGAGGTTTAAAATAATTTTTTGAATTTTAGAATTTTTTATAAATTTTAGAATTTTATCCAGGGATGGGTTCCTTTATATAAAGTAAATAAATAAACCATAACTGAAGCACTATAAAAGGAAGTCTTTCGATTGGTGTGGAATACTTTTAAAGCAAAATTGAACAAATTATTGTCGTGACGCCCACGACGTGGCGGGCACTACTAGTGTGACTATATTTTTGTTCTTTTATTTTTATTATCCATTTTTTTAACCACAATTGCAAATAATATATAATGTGTTGTAATTATTGAGATGCTACTTAGGGGCTTTCATGTATGCTTAGAAAAACAGTGCTTAGAAAAACAGTGTCGTTGATGTGTGGACTCGAGTGCTAGTCGGCATATCCGATGTGTATAGCAAATATAAAATTGGTTCCAATATACTACTTTGGGTAACTCAAGCTTTAATTGGTTAAGGCAATATTAAAAAATCTCCTTTAAGTATAAAGTTACGATCAGTTAAGTAACTTTTTAAGAATTTATAAACATTTTTGGGCAGGTTTTACTTTAACTTGTAAACTAGGCCTTCATGCCATACTTTATTGAACTCTTGCAAAACAGTATTTACTTTCCTCGAAAGCCTTTTTTACTACATTTACTAATCTGTGCGTTTGTTTAATAGTGTTGTGCTGTTTTCTAAAACCTAATTGTTGCTTCGGGATACATCCTTTTCACTCAAAATTGGATTTGCTTAGTAATTAATATTATCTCAAATAGTTTTGACATATTTGATAACAGACTTATTGGTCTGTAGGATTCTACCTTCCTGTCTTAGGTATCATAATAATAAGAGAAATAGTCATGGCGTTGAATGGAACTAAAAATAAATAGAATTATTCTAACCTGGAAAAGTTCCATTATTCTCTTATTACTTGTTTTGCCGGAACTATACGGCTTCTTGGGGTTTAAACTAGCAATTGCATTTTCAACATCTTGTTTGTTTGTTTATTAATATTGTCACCAGCGCAATAAGATATAAAATCTTTTAAATTAAGCACTGGACATTAAATTGGCATATACAATAAGAAAATAATTTTCTAATGTTAATAAATGATTAATAAATATTAAATTGATTGGATTTGTTCTGCCAGTAAATAAAATACTGTTGTCACACCTTTCGGTGAAGACCGTAGTCACTGGCTGTTGTTTTGGTACGTTTCGCGAGCGCTTTCGATGTAAAGACATCATTTTCAAGCCGCGTTTAAAATGGTAGTACAATTCCATATTGAAACAATAGTAGGTGAGTGATCTGATGGTGATTCAAGTGATGCTTTAACTTTAGACACATCTCTTGAAAACCCCTTTGCTATGCCGAAATCAATAACATCTGGAATTTTCTGTGGATCAGTAGGCCAACAAGCTGGTTGCCAACTATAAAGTAGATTTAAGCGCATATTTGAAATTGAGTCAAACAAGACACGACCCTTCGGAGTGATTAGTCTTAAACCCCAAAACATGTGTTTTGCGTTGCAATCGCCAGCTGCTTTAAAACGGGATTTTACTAATTTAAAGAAGTCTCGGTACTGACTCCCCGATATTGAGAACCTAGTAGGGGAATAAATTGAAGAAATAATTATGTTTCGATCAAAGTGTTCGTGTCAGATGTTGGTTGCATACATATAATCTGCATAGAAATTCCGCAGTAGGTGGTGCTTTAGACGGACCGAACCTCCGCATGCTCTATCTAGCCATTTATTAAAAAAAAATTATTTGTTTTTAAGTAAACCTCCGCATGCTCTACCACGAGGGTCTTTAGTGTCGTAAAATATGTAGCCATTTATTTTAAAAATGTTATTTGTTTTTAAGTGAGTCTCCGAAATCAGCATGTTATCGATTTGGTAATTTAGGAGGAAATACTCTACTTCATTTTTGTTTTGGCGTAAGCCGTTAGCGTTCCAGAAGCAAATTTTTAATAGTTCATGGTTTGTTCAGTACCACTTACAACATCATAGATTGCATTCGTACCATTTCTTGCATCATGCTGCTCTTAGACCTCATAAACCTGTTTAACGAATGCAGTAATATCTCGACGACTATAATTAACGGAAGGATTTTGTTTTTTAAGCTCCGGCTGCAAAATTGGATTCGAAATAGATTTAAGTGGTCGTTTCAGCACTGGGAGCGATTAGTTTTTAAAATATCTGCACATGAAACATTTTGAGCGGTTGGCTGGGGTTAAGGTTCTAAATAGGGTGCATTTCAATTTTTGTAACCTAATAATACCAGGGTCTAAATCAACTTGAAAAACAGGTTGGGTGCGCGTTCACGATTTCTGAGGTTGGCTACACTTTTGACCTTAAATCCGTTTGTTTATAGGCTAGCTTTTATTTCTTCTGCGTTTACGCATGAGTCAATACCTTTAATAACTACTTAAAGTCCTCTTCCACCCTTTTATTTGTTAAGTATAAACACATTTTTTGCGGTTTTCAAAATCGTTAACTAATTTTCGAAAATTGCTTTCATCGTTTATTTGGATTTTTGTCTCGCTTATGTTTCCACGCTTATTTGGAATCACATAAAAAGAGTTTTATCGAATTATTGACATCAAGCTGTTTATTAATTCATTCGAATTTTGCGATGATAATTTTTGTCTTTGTGTGGAAGGTACCATGATAATAAAAGAGTTATTTGCAAAAAACTTCAAGATTCTATCTATTCAGTTCCCAAGTAATAAACTAAAAATTCGGAAAAGATCGGTCTACTAGTGTAGGCAGATATAACTTTCCGACAAACAAACACATTTTGTGCTTTATACATATATACACTAGCTGACCTGGTCCGCGTTGCTGGCCCTAAGCAAACATTAGTTTTGAGCTTTTAACGAAATTTACGGCCTTTAAATAAAAATCTATGGAATACCTATCATAAATTTTTTTTACGGAATAACTTATATATGGTGTAGATATGGGCTCAATCAAAAAAGAAAAGCATGTATTTAAGGCAAATTGGAAACTATATTTATTTATTACTTCATCTCAAGGCCAGCGGATAGACAATGTTTTTGTGTTTTTTTATTTGGTGTAAAAACGTATAAACCCAACTCGGGAGCAAGCCACATATTTTAATACAGCAACGATCATCGGCACGAAGCCCAGCGAAAGATCTTTCGACGAGGGATTCCATTTTAAGTTGTAAGTGGTGTTTATTTACTTTATATATATTAAGAAATTTGCATAAGTAAATCATCATCGATTATATTTCTTAAATTATGATTTCATAGTAAGAAACAATTGATGATGATCTGATATTCCAAATTCTAGAGGTGCTAAGGAAAATCTGATGCCAGATTTGGAATGCAAATTTAATTTCCTGAATGATATATTTATTTATCCATGATGATATATTTATTTTTAAAGTCAAAGAAGTTACCAGGATTTTTACTTTTCATGGTTTCTTTTTGTTCCAATTCTGATATTTGTAACAAAGTGATCTAGACAAGAAATTCTATCGTTATTCACAATTCGTCGATGGCGTAGCGTGTGCGACGGTATATCGCAAACCAAAGGTCGTCAGTTGAATTCTCGGTC
The DNA here is from genome assembly GCA_949628195.1 of Phasia obesa. Classification (NCBI taxonomy): domain Eukaryota; kingdom Metazoa; phylum Arthropoda; class Insecta; order Diptera; family Tachinidae; genus Phasia; species Phasia obesa. The sequence goes on from OX451220.1 coordinate 22,568,383, forward strand.
GGGTTAACTTTTTTTATTAATTTTTTTATAATGCTAATTTTCTTGCTTTGAAAAAAATAAAGAAATAGAAAAAAAAACCTAAGAATTAAATTGTTGTTAGTAGGTTTTTATTATTTTTTTTATTTAAATTTTTCTTTTCTTTTTTTTTGCTATTTTATTTATTTTGCTCTAATTTAAAAAAAAATTAATATAATGAAAAAAATTGTATAACATAACCGAATGAAATATTTTACATTTACTTTATATGTATCTTAACAAGCCTATTACTGGCTTAAAACAGTGTAATTATCATTGATCGTATAATACGTCGGTGGTGTAGAGCATTCTTGAAAGCCTCCGGTACGTACGAAGCATTGTTAGTTCGAAACCTAGTTCGGTTAAGTTTGTTCTTTTTAATAAGAAATAAATTAGTATACATTTGTATTTATTTATTTTTTTGTTTATAAATATGAATAATAAAAAAACATATACCGGTGATTTGTATTAAATTTTTTTTATAAAAATTTTATATAAACGTTTATTTTATATAGTATCCGAACTGGATCTACTTTAAATTTTGTTTATTTTCAGAAATATAGAATATTGATTTTTGTACTACGAGTTAAATTAGTCATTTATTTAAATTAATAGTTTTTTGTTGAAATGATTCAATTTTCTAATTGTAATTGTTTTCTGTTAGTTGAAGACTAACGTAAGATAAACATTAAAATGTTAAGTAATTTTATTTTAAAAATGAAATCCTGAATGTTTTTTGTTTGACTTCAGACTAGTTGTTTGAATAGTTTAGGTACTTATAGGGATCATGAACGATATTGGTGCTTTCTACCTCATGATCACGGTTGAGTGGGGAAAAATACGTGTAAACATCTACACCAGAGATTAATTTAGTGTACACATTTTATCCTCTATACACACAAAGCTACACAATGGACATCGAAAAAAAAAATACATTGAAAAATGTATGCATGACTCACTTTATACACAAATAACTCTTGAGTGTCCACTGCTGTGCATTATATCTAAATGTGTACATTGAACACATTAAAAGCATCGAATTAACTTTATATACGTATGCATATTCGTGGTGAAGATACCATTGATTTTGTTTTGTAACTTCATAAGATTAATGTGTGTGTGCGCAGTAAAAGCAAAAAGCGTTGCCGTTTTTGGTTATGCACATGAAGATAACATTGAATTTGTTTTGTAACTTCATAAGATTAAATCCGTACACTTTGCTTGATAATTAGTATTTCCGCTTCCTTCTTATACAATTTGTAATGCACTTTCTATGATAGCATGCATAAATAAGATAATACAATCTGTAGTCATACTAATAAATTACTGGCAATAAATAGCTCCGAACCCTACCGATAGCCGACGAGTCAGAAGCCGGAACCATTTGCATGCAAAAGCTACAATAAGTTAGTTCTAACACCTGTTTAGCTTAATTTTAAATACGTTAATTGCTACAGATTAAAGAACAATGTCTAAATCGCCAAGAATATGGGCATACTAAAACTTACTGCAAGTTGCCTCCCGTTTGCGTTGTGTGTGGCGAGCTACATTGTTCCGCCCAATGCGAAAAAGCAACGGATGACTCGAAAGTTAAAAAATGTAGCAATTGCGGTGGAAAACACACTGCAGAATTTGTCCAGTTTTTTCCATGGTAAGGAAAACCACTCAAAAATTTAATACTCCTGCTAAGCACCCGCAATATACAGCACATGCTCATTTCGAAGAGTAGCAGCTCTGAAAAATTACTTGGAAGACCTCGACGCAACTGCACAATCAGATTATTCATTATGGCGTGCATGTAGAAACCTTAAAAGACCAGTCGTACGTAAGCCTCCATGCGAACTTCTTGTGGAGACTGGGCAAGAAATGATTCCGAAAAATGCAATTTATTTGTTGAACATTTCAAAAAGGTTTTCACTTCAAATATGTGTACTGATATAGTTGAGTTGCCACCAGTAGAGACTAGTGCCGAAGTACCCCTAAGATTTAAATTTAGCGATATAGAAAGGGCAATACCAGATTTAAACACCAAAAAAGCCACTGGCGTTGATAAAACAAGTAACAAAATGTTATTTGAGTTGCCTCGTATAGGTCGCAGAATTATTCTTTTTGTTTTTAATGCCATCTTTCGTCTTGAGTACTTTCCCACAGAGTGGGAGGTCTCTTTGATTACTATGATTCCTAAGCCAGGAAAAGACCAACAAAAGTAGAATCATACAGACCTATAAGACTTTCATCAAATATGTCAAAGTTGTTTGAGAGAATATTAATAACTAAGATGAATCCAATTCTTAGCGCGAATAGATGTATTCCGAACCATAAATACGATCCAACAAACACACAGATTAGTAAATGTAATTAAAAAACCTTTGAAGAAAAACAATACTGTTCTGCGCGTTTTATCGACGTTTTTCATGCATTCGATAAGGTTTGGCAAGAAGACCTAATATTTAAGTTAAATCTCAACTTGCCTGAAAACTTTTATAAGCTCTTAAAAGATTATTTAATGAATCGCAAGTTTTTACTAAAAGAAGGCGATTTTTTAAGCTTGCCACAGCTTATTCAAGCCGGAGTTCCCCAAGGTAGTTTTTTGGGACCAATTTTATATTTACTGTACACATCAGATATGCCACACATCAACATTTTCAGATGACACAGCTTTTTAAGTATTCATGAAAGTGCACAAGTAGCATCACAACTTTTACAAGACCACATACTCAATTTGGAAAAATGGAGAATAAAAGTGAATGAACAAAAATGTACTCACATAACTTTCACACTGCGATATTCGTGGTTGATGATGGAAAGTGAACAGACGAATTCTGTATGATTCTTTTTCTTTTCAATATTTAAAAATATAACAACAATAAATAAGAATATTTTCTTAGTTAAAGCAAGTGCATTGCTCCAACAAAAACACCAAAAAACATAAAATACAAACCACATTGTAAATTCTTGTTAACAAAAACAATTGTGCAAGTACTGCAAATCAATAAAAACAATTTAAACAGGCATTATGACTTCTGATAATGATGATAGTAGTGAAGACAGTGTTATGAATTGGGAAGTGATAAATAGCAGTAAACGTAAGAAAAAAAACAACAATTTTTCTAAGTACTCAAAAAAAGGACAGACATGAAGAACCAGCTATATCAAATACCAACAGATTTTCTGATCTTGATGAAGAATTTTACGACAACCCAACAAAAGAAGAAAATACCCCAAGCCACCACCAATATTCATACCATGTGTTGATGATATAAGTAAAATGATACAATGTTTTTCAAGTGTAATTCACTTCACATATAAATCTTTTAAAAATGGTCAAATAAAACTTCTAGTTAAAAACATAGAATCCTATAAAAAATTGTAATATATTTAGAAAAGGAGAACAAATGTTTTCATTTGATAAGTATCAAATAAAAAACGAAAGGTCTTATAGGGTAGTTCTTAAAGGATTACATCATACAACATCGGTCACTGATATAAAAGCTGATTTGCTAGCAATGGGTCATAAAATCAGAGGTATAACCAATGTTAAAAGCCAGATAACCAAACAACCATTACCTATGGTTTTCGTTGACCTCGATCCATCACCTGATAATAATAAAATTTATGATGTTAAATACCTTAACAGTGCTGTGATTAGCATAGAGCCTCAACGTAAATCTAATGATATTGTGCAATGCTACCGTTGCCAACAATATGGTCATACAAAAGCATATTGCAAAAAACCATTTGCTTGTGTTAAATGCGGAATGGATCATCCTACCGCCGAATGTACGAAGTCTAAAGATGTTCCTCCAAAATGTGTTCACTGCCTTCAAAATCATACAGCGAATTATAAAGGATGCCAAGTTTACAAATCATTAAGACAAAAAATAGTTCCTAATCATCGATTTCACCGTCAGTAATTTGGTACGAATTCTAGCGATTCCTACCATACTAGAAATGCGTAACCTGCAAATAATAATTTTATCACTGGGGCATCATATTCAGAAATATTAAAACAAAATAAAGAAAGTTAAACTTCTGCATTAAAAAACATTGAATATATGTTTAGTCAACGTATGAATATGTTAACTTTACTAATTAGCAAGCTATGCAAATAAACCTTAGGATAGCAGTATGGAATGCAAATGGTATTTCGCGAAAATTTAATGAAATTAAATTTTTTTGAAAACAAAACATATTGATATATTTGTTACCAATTAAATAAATATGATGATTTGCAGTTCTCAAAAAAAACTTAATCTTTTATTGACCATATACGATTGCGTCTTACAAAAGGGAAAAAACTAAAAACATTTACTCACGGTTGGCGATGTTAGATTAAATAAATTAGTCAAGTGCGAGTTAGACTCACACACTTAGGGTTCCGTACTATGTTTAGTAGAACTTTAAAAATTCAAGTTGTTAATTTTTTCATGTCTTATGAGTCACCCTTTAATTTTAAAATTAAAGTCATAATTGCATCACTGTTGGAACACCCTTTAAATTTTAGCAATTTTTGTTATAGCGGCCATGGTAATACACTATCTATAGAAATATACATGAGCCTAACTATCGCGGTTCAAAAAATAAGGTAATATATGTGAAAAACATGTCACTGATGGAACACCCTTTAGATATTAGGAATTGTTACAGCGGCCGAAGTACAACATCTACTGTAAACATTTAAAGAGGCTACCTATTACGGTTGAAAAAGTAAGGCTATTTAAGTAAAACTAATGTCTCTGTCGGAACACCCTTTAATTTTGTTATTTGCTATGGCGGCCATATATCAAGAGTCTACATATTACTATTAAAAAAAAAAAAATAAGTTAATATACGTGAAAAACATGTCACTGTTAGAACACCCTCTAATTTTTAGTAATTGTCATAACGGCCATGACAACACATCTTCTATACAAATTGGAAGAGTCTACTTATTACGGCTCAAAAAATATGTCGTTATACATGCAAAAGACGTCACTGTCGGAAAACCCTTTAAATTTGTGTTCTTTTTATAGGGGTCATAGTAATACACCTCCTGTAAAAACTTTAAGAGTCTACCTATTATCGTTTAAAACTTATGCCATATACATGCAAATCACGTCCTATCGGAACACCCTCTAATTTTTAGGTTTAAAATTGTATACTTGCTTATATAGCTCAAGAAATAAAGACATAAAGGCAAATAACACGTCACTTTCGGAACACCCTATAAGTTTTAGTATTTGTTGCTATAGTGGCCACAGTTATACACCTTTTGTGAATATTTCAAGAGTCTACCTATTATGGTTCAAAACTTAGCCCTTATACATGCAAATCACACCACTATCGGAACACCCTTTAATATTTAGGTTTATTTTTTTAGACTTGTTTATAAAGCGAACTAGGTTTTAATTACTGTTTGTAAATTTTGATTGTATGCCTTCTACAGTTCAAGATATAAACACATATTCGTGAATAACACCTCTATATCGGAACACCCTATAAGTTTTAATTTTTGTTTCTCTAGCAGCCACAGCTATACACCTTCTGTGAATATTTCAAGAGTCTACCTATTATGGATCAAAACTTAGGCCTTATACATGCAAATCACACCACTATCGGAACACCCTTTAATTTTTAGTTTTATTTTTTTTTATGGTTGTTTATATAGTGAACTAAGTTTTAATTACTATATGTAAATTACAATTCACGAAATATGCACATATTCGTGAATAACACCTCTCTATTGGAACACCATATAAATTTTAGTATTTGTTGCTATAGCGGCAACAGCTATACATCATCTGTGAAAATTTCAAGAGTCTACCTATTGCGGTTCCAGAGATAAAAGGCGCTGACAGACGGACAGACATTGTAGCGAAAACAATAGGGTCACATTTTTACACTTTGTGTACGGAACCCTAAAAATACAAAACTTAAATATCATAAGCAAAAAAGTGATGTCAATCGCTTAAGTCGCTGTTCATAAACCTATGAACATTCCGACTAACCTTGAAAGCTCCGTTTTCAATCATCAACGAATAGGGGACATAATTTAACTATAGGTCTCTTTATGGTTCCTCTTGCTAGTAGTAACTGAGACGACTCTGACAAGCCCATCGGCTCCAGGATGAATTGCGGATACTCGCCCAATTGACCACTGAGTCGGTCTGCCATAATGATAACAACATCTCCAATTTTAATGTTTTCCAGTTTTTGTTTCCATTTAGGTCGTTGTTGCAATTGTGAGATATATTCAATGGACCACTTCTTCCAAAAATGATGCACCAATCTTTGAAGATACTGCCAACGACTGAGTGTACTTTCCTTAAGTGCTGATACATCTTCGCAGGGTGTTGCTAACATAGCACGCATTATAGTAAAATGACCAGGAGTTAATGGATCTACATCCCCTTCAAAGCGGCAGCAAAGAGGGCGCGAATTCACACAGGCCTCGATTTGGCATAATACTGTTAACATCTCTTCATATGTTGTGGTGGCATCCTTGAGAACCCGGCGTAAGTGATATTTGATTGACTTTACTGCGGCCTCCCAAATGCCTCCAAAATGTGGTCCTGATGGTGGAGAAAAATGCCATTCAATTTGTTGTTGATTTAATTCTTCGGCAATGTCGTCCTGCGTTCCTGGTGAATGGAGAAATTGATACAGTTCCTTCAAGTACTGGTTACAGCCCACAAACTTAGTACCATTGTCACTGTAAATGTGACAACAAAACCTTCTTAGTGATGCAATAAAGCAGCTGTAGATAATTCTGTCACCAATTCAATATGTATGGCCTTAGAAACTAGACATACCAAAACTGCTATCCAACACTAATATAACTTGGAACCACGGCCTTTCCATAATCGTATCTGTATAGGTCCAGCAAAATCTACTCCAGTGTTGTAAATACGCATCCAGATTCTAAACGATGTGTTGGTAAATTACCCATTTGCTGTTGGAATGGTTTGGCTCGTTGTCGCATACATGAAACACTTTTATAGATGCATTGTTTAATTATGTAGATCACAGCAGGAATCCAATACTTTAATCCAATAATATATAATAGTTGTCTTTGGCCAGCATGTAAATATTTAATATGGTAATGGGTTACTATTAATTTAGTTAGGTTGTTATTTTTATCCAAAATTATCGGGTGCTTTTGGTCATAAGCAACATTGGAATTAACTATTCGACCTCCAACCCTCTTAATTCCTTGGCTGTCAATAAATGGAGTGGTAATAACTTGTTCATTGAAGGTAACTGCTTATTTGATAAAAGTAACTTAATTTCATGTGGAAACGATGAACCTTAAGTTTTTCTAACTAAAATCGTATGGGCGTTTTCTAGTTCTGTTGATTTCAAAATACCCACTGATTTCAATTGTTTGTTCTTGCAATTATTAGTAAATCTAACAAGCAACGCGATGATACGAATTAGTTTACTAAAGTCGGAATACCTGTTACTGATATCCTCTTCAGAAATAACCATGGTGTTGACAATAACTTCCTTTCGTTCTTCTAGATTAGTGTTTCGGGGAATAGAAGGGCGGTGTTTATTGTATTCATTTGTCGCTAACGAAATTATTTGTGGACCATGCCACCATAAATTATTGTTAATGATATCTGACGGCATGATACCTCTAGTAGCCAAGTCTGCTGGATTCTGTTGTGATTGTAATGCCAAAATTGAGCAGGGATTTCGTTGATTATTACAGATGTTCTGTTTGCAATAAAGGTTTTCCATCTGCGAGGATGATCGGAAATCCTATGAAGGACTACCGTTGAATCTGTCCAGCCATACACTGTAGCATTTTGAATATTCAGTGCATGTTTAACCTTTGACATCAATTTGACCATTAGTGTGGCAGCGTAAAGTTCCAAGCGTGGCAACGACACCTGTTTCACTGGAGCCACTCGAGTTTTTGCTGCAACCAGATTGGTGTAAATTGAACCATCTGATCTTTTGACTTTAAGAAAAACTGCAGCTGCATAAGCCGATTCGGATGAATCTGCAAATCCGTGTAACTCGACATCCATTTTATTTTCAAAGTCTAACCCTCTCTGTATCCTTAATTCTGAAATTTCGTTAATTTTCCGATAAAATTGTATCCATTGATTGTACAGATAGCTTTTGCATATAAATTTTCATATAAACAACGATTGGGGAAAGCCATCCCATTGGATCAAATATACGAGCTACTTCTGAAAGACTCCCAAGCTTGGTCAACTGGTTAGGTATGTCAGAAATATGTACTTTATACTTGAATGCGTCATTTTTAGTGTCCCATAAAAGTCGAAGAGTGTTTACTGTTTGCGACTCATTAACGAATGTTACCTCACTCGATTCCCGATCTTTTATATCAATTGTTTCCAAAAACTGTGCTGAAGTTGACGCCCACTTTCGTAAATGTAATCCAGAACTTGCAAAAATATGGCAGATTTGATCTTTGAGTTCAATAGCCTGCTTTACGTCTGTTGCACAAAACATAAAATCGTCAACGTAAAAGTGCTATTTTATCGCCACAGCAGCAACCGGATACGAATCGGCATTATATCTGTGTAAAAGTTCTCGTTGCTAGAAATGGTGCTGCGGATGTCCCATATGTAATAGTTTTTAAATTATATTCTACTGGTTGTTGTGTAACTGTAATTCTCCATACAATACGCTGTAACGATTGATCATCACTGTGGACCAATATTTGTCGGTACATTTTCTCTATATCGGATGTAAACCCAACTTTATACATACGAAACTTTGTTATTATATCGAAAATATCATTTTGGATTACTGGACTGATCAGCAAATTATCATTCAAGGACCAACCATTTGACGTTTTGCAGGATGCATCATAGACGACACGCAATTTCGTTGTAGAGCTCGATCGTTTTATGACGGCATGGTGTGGTAAATAACATAATCGACTTGTAGGTGCGTTGATTGCTACCTCCATGTGACCTAATTCTAAATAAGTGTTCATGAGCTTAACGTATTCATCACGAAGCTGCTCATCATTATTAAACCTTCTTTCCATAGCATAAAGTCTTTTTAAAGCATTTGATTTAGACTCACCTAAGTTAATTTCGATGTTTTTTATTGGCAATTTAACAATATATCCACCTTCATTATTTCTCTGAACATGTTTCGTATAATGTTCCTCAGCTTGTTGTTCTTTAGTTGTTAAATGCATTACTCTTACTGGTAACTCTTCAGTCTCCCAAAAACGTTGTAAATGCTTATCTAAATCCAAGTACGTTGTAGCAGATACTATGAATGAACTTGGTGGCATTAAAGTTTTTCCAATAATAATCCATCCAAAACTAGTATTGATGGCAGCCAGGTACCCACTTGGATGTTTAATCGTCTCTTTTAAACAGCAATCGACGTAGATATCAGCTCCAATAATGATATCAACATTACCAGGTTTGCGATAGGATGAATCTGCCAAGTTCAGTTTGTCAAAGTACTTTAGGTTAGGTTAGGTTTGGAAGGGATGTGCCAAAACATGGCACATCCACTCGGAGACCTATTGGTCCATTGTGATTCCCTTCAGCTAAACTACAACAAAAACTAACAAAATTTTGGGGAAAAAGAGAGCCTTATTATGCTTCCTGCCACCTATCACTCAGCCACCCGATTTCCTTGATGAAGCCGACGACATCCTCGATTTTACACCGCGCGATGTCGAAGAGCCCCTCGATAAATCTATTACCTAGCCATCTAAGTCTGCGGCTTTGTAATACCGGGCAGTGACACACGATGTGCTCAACAGTTTCCAGCTCCTCCTCATCCTCGCACAACCTACAGAAATCTGGTGTGCCGACGACCCAGTTTCTAGCCATTGCCCTAATGGCGCAATGACCTGTGATCAACCCTATCACGGCTCTTAAAACCTTCTTGTCTAGACCTAGAAGTATCTCGGTTTTCGCAGCGTCCAGTCTAGGCCAGATTGACCTCGACACTCTGCAATCCCCCCTTACTTCCCAAGACACATTGATTTTCCTGACTACCCAGTCTGATATCATCCTGTAGTAGTGACTAATCGGTGGCTTAACCGATTCTACCCTAATTGAATTTACCCCTTCCGAGCCCAGTCTCGCAAGTTCGTCAGCAATCTCGTTGCCCTCAACATTACAATGGCCCGGGACCCAACACAGTCTAATCCTCTACTTGTCCGTCAGTGCGTCGATAGCCTTTTTACAATCAGCAACCAGCCTAGATGTGACCTTGTGTCTTTTCAAGGCTTTAAGCGCCGCCTGGCTGTCGACGTACAGCGTGACCTCTTCCCCTTCTACAACATGTCCAGACACCAGCTCTGTGGCTTTTAAAATCGCCAACACCTCTGCCTGGAACACACTACAATCGTCTGGTAGTCTGTAAGACATGCGTGTTCTGGTTCCCAGGATGTGAACACCAGCACCGGTGCCCGTTTCCATTTTTGACCCATCTGTGAACACCGCAACCCCGTCATACAGTTTATCAGACCCCAACCATTCTTCCCTATTTGGAAATACAACTAAGGGGATCCTACTGAAGTCAACCTCGTTGACTATGAAGTCCGTTAGCCCAGGGGTTAACGGAACCGGTCCATTGAGTCCAACCTCAAGAAGAATCTTTGTGTGTCCTATGTTACTCGACTTCACCAACCCTGATTCAAAAAGTCTAAACAAACTTCTCGCCGCCATTCCGACCACAAACCTTTCAATAGGGAATAGGTGCAGAATAATGTCCAGAGCTGCTTGAGGTGTACTTCTCCTAGCACCTGTGATGCCAATAGAAGCACACCTCTGGACCTTGGCAAGAGTTTTCCTATGTGACTCCGTTTTCAAAGCCTCCCACCAAACAGCGCATCCGTACGAAACAATGGGTCGAACAACCGAGGTATAAATCCAGTTTACAACCTTTGGTTGTAGGCCCCAAGTTTTCCCTATGGAGTTCCTGCAGGCATAATAGGCATTTAGACCCTTTTTAAGTCTTTCCTGAATGTTCCTGCTCCAGACCAGTTTACTATCCAGGTAAACTCCTAGGTATTTAGCCTCGCTTGCTAGTTTCAACTCAACACCATTAACTTTGGGTGGTTTGAAGCCAACCACTTTGTATCTCCTGGTGAAGAGAACTAGTTCAGTTTTATCACCATTGACCCCCAACCCTTTGCTCGAGGCCCAGGATGAGAGCTCCCCAAGTGCAGCCTGCATGACTTCTGTGATAGTGGAGAGAAATTTCCCTTTCCCTTTAAGTACTTTAATTTCTCATCATTTACTTCATGGGAGGGTAATAGCTTTGTTAATGTTGACAAACACAACGCTTCTGCGATTAATACCTTTTCGGCTGCACATATCTTGATTTCCACCTTACCTCTTGTGCGACAACTTCCAACATTGCCAGCAGCATTCACAGTTGTTCTGTCATAATTACGAGTAATTTGCAAACGTTGGGCGCAAGATTCAGATATAATAGTTCTTTGAGAGCAACTGTCCAACAAAGCACGGCATTTCTGGGGAACACCAAAGCGGTCATAAACCATTATGTTTGCTGTTGGCAGTAGAACGTAAGAACAAGAACTTTGTTGTGTGTAATGAATACCTATACAAGAAGTTACGGACTCATCAGAAGCAGTTTGTTGATTTTGTTGCTGAATTATTGCTGTATGGATGTGCAATAAGGTATTATGTTTTTTGTTGCATAGTGTACATGAAGATCGTTTGCAATCAGATGCCTTATGATTTGGTTGCAGCCAGTTGTAACAAATGTTGTGTTTACGAACAAGTTCTCTACGCTGCTCAACATTGAATTATTTAAAAGGATTACAATTAAACAAAAAATGTTCTTCAGCACAAATGGGGCATGTATGAACCATTGTGGTAAATGTCCGCATTTGGCTTCGTTTTTTATCTCTGTCTTTTGTGTATTTTCTTTTTTCTAGAAACTTAAAAAAAAATAAAACCATTGGTGAATTTGACTGCTTCTCTCTAAACCACAATGTCGCAGTCTCATCATCAAGCTTTTCTGAATTATTATAAGGATCTTCTATTATTTGCCAGGCGACTTGATAATTTTCATTTGACAGCTGCAAATGTTTGATCAACGAAAGAACTTCACCTTTTAATTTAGTTTGCAGGTATTCAAATTTCTCCACTGCAGAAATTGTGGTTTTTGAATGAACCACTGCTTTAAACAAGTCTCGAATCCAATCTAAACTGCTACCATCAAAGTCGGGAATCTGAATTCTTGGCAGACGCAAGTCAGGTTGTGCGGGAATGCCATCTTGAGATGGCGTAACATTTCGCTCGGATCGAATTGTCTCAATAAACCGTTCTAAAATATGTCCCATTGTATTCTGATGAGCCATTAAAGCACCTATGGCAGTAGGCAACTCGACAGACGTTGAAGCCTGGCCACTTATAATAGTTTTATTACTAATGGAATCCTCACTAAATCGTAAATTAGCACTTTCGATTGCAAAATATTTATTTTCTATTTCATTCCTGTACTTTTCCTCATCCGGAAGCTTATCCTCTATTGTAAGTAGCTCAATTTCGCGTTGAACGGTGTCGAATTCACTGAACAACTCTTCAGGTCTAACAGCACGTACTTTTAGATCATCTTCCACAGAATTTTCACCTACACAGAAATTATAAATTCTCGATAAAGCTGATTTTATTGATTGACGTTGTCTCTTTAGTTTATCAATTTCTGCCATTTTAAATACGAATATTTACTGCTCCGTTGATGTTCCTTACAATTTTCACCCAGTATTGTAAAACAATACTTTTAGCTGCCGCTACTTAGTCTGCGTGATGTTATTATACTGTTTGCCAACACTTAATGTTTTTAAATTAACAGCCCTAAATGCTTGTTGCTGCTTGCTTGCATGTATGTACTTGTTGTTGTAATCCACAAAATAATCTAATGTTTTCGCATTTGCTAATCATCCCAAGGTTTGACAAACGTTCCGCTCTTCTACCATATCAGGAACGTGCATGTGCATATGTACTTCGCTGACTTATTATTCGGCTTCGAAAGGTCCAACAAATATGTTACCAATTAAATAAATATGATGATTTGTACTTCTCAAAAAAAACTTGAAACTTTTATTGACCAATACGACTGCGTCTTACAAAAAAGTAATTCAAAAGGGAAAAAACTAAAAACATTTACTCACGGCTGGCGATGCCAGATTAAAAAATACAAAACTTAAATGTCATAAGAAAAAAAGTGATGTCAATCACTTAAGTCGCTTTCATAAAGCTATATTCCTTATTTCTGAAACACACTTAAACAAAAAATCACATTTTAAAATAAAAGGCTATGACTTAATTACAGCAAATCATCCAGACAACCGTTGTCATGCTGGTGCAGCTGTACTTATTAACATATGTATCTATTAGTTATGAATTATCTGAAAATATCAGCAAACCGCGGGTATAAACATAAAATGCAACAACAATACCCTATCTATTTATGCAATTTATTTCCCACCAAAACACAACGTTTCTTGTAGTGATTTTGAAATTTTTTTTTAACAATGTTGCTAGACGGTTCTTAGAGGCAGGAGATTTTAATGCTCTAGATTAGTTAACCCAAAGGGTCGACAGCTGTATAAATGCATTTCAAAAAATAACTACTCAAGTCTATCTGGAGGATGACCAACGTACTGGCCAACGGACCCTAACAAAATTCCGGATCTTATGGATTTTGCTGTATTTTGTGGTATTCCAAGAACATCACTAGATATAATTAATGATGACGATTTAGACTCTGACCACACCCCCTTAATAATTAATCTTAACTCAGCAATAGAAATCCTTAAGAACACATTTAAATTATTATCACCTAAAACTGACCTAAGATTTTTCGGTTATTGGATAGACAAGAATATAGACCTAAAAACTTCACTTAAAACTCCTGATGAACTAGAAGATTCTGTGGAAATGTTTACCCATTTAATTCACGAATCTGCTTTTCTTTCAACACTATGCGACATACCATCTTTGTCGAACAACTCAAACGTGAATGTTTCCAAAGAGATAAGAGATATAATTACAAATAAGAGAAGACTGCGTCCTATTAGGCAACAATCTAGGAATCCAAGAGATAAAACGATCCTTAATTTGGCAACCAGGCTTTTAAAAGAACGCCTATCGCAACACAAGAACCATGAAATAGGTAACTAACTACAGACGCTAACACATCAACTAATTAGACGCTAACACATCAAAAAGTGAATACAGTATTTGGAAAGCGACTAAGTACTTAAAAAGGCCAATTAAAAGGAACGTCCCAATAAAAGACCCTGTGGTCAGTGGTGTAAGTCTGATAAAGAAAAGGCCAAATTTTTTTCAGTTCATTTAGAGTAAACATTTAAACCTTTCTCTTTTAATCAAAATGATGACGAAATCAAGTCTTTCCTAGATGTTGCTTATCAGATGGACTTACCAATTAAACACTTTACACCTGCGGAAGTACGTCAAGAAATTTAATTGCTAAACACAAAAAAAAAACACCGGGATATGATCGGATTGATTCTGCCGTACTTAGAAATTTACCAAATAAGGGCATTATATTTCTTACAGTCATGTTAAACTCAATATTAAGGCTACAACATTTCCCTATTCAATGGAAATGTGCCGAGATAATAATGATTCATAAGCCAAATAAACCAGAAAATAGCGTCGCATCATATAGACCTATTTCTTAAAAGAGTGTTACCTATTCTAGAGCAGTATTCTATAATCCCGGAATATCAGTTTGGATTTCGTCAAAAACATGGCACACCTGAACAGTGTCACCGATGAGTAAAAGAAATAATGCATTCAATGGAAGCAAAAAAATACTGTACAGCTGTATTCTTAGATGTTCAGCAGGCATTCGATAGAGTCTGGCACTATGGCCTTCTTTATAAAATTAAAAGACTTTTGCCAGCGCCTTATTATTTCGTTTTGAAGTCTTTTTTAAATGAACGTTACTTTTACGTAAAGGTAAATAATGCGATGTCGGAATTTTGTAAAATGGAAGCCGGAGTTCCGCAAGGTAGTGTTTTGGGACCACTGTTATATACCATATTTACTTCAGATATGCCAAATGTAAACGAAGTAACAGTAGCCACATATGCTGATGACACAGCATTCCTGGCAACGAGCACATCAGCAGCAGAAGCATCCAACTTGATACAGCAGCAGATCGATAAACTTCAATCATGGTTAACCTGTTGGAATATACAAGTAAACGAAAATAAATCCAGGCAGGTCGCCTTTGGTCTAAAAATAGGTGATTGTCCATCAATAAATATGAATGCATCTCAAATCCCTAGCAGTGACTCTGTAAAATATTTAGGCATGTGTTAAGACCAGCGATTAACATGGAAAGCTCACATAAAAGCAAAGAGAGTACAATTAACTAATAAATTTAAAAAAATGTATTGGTTACTTGGCGCAAAGTCTCAATTAACTTTAGAAAATAAAATCCGACTATATAAGAGTATTATAAAACCAATATGGACTTACGGTATTGAACTATGGGGGATAGCCAGTAATTCAAATATTGGAATTCTTCAGCGGTTTCAATCTAAAACGTTGCGAGCGATAGCTAGCGCACAGTGGTACATTACAAATGACGCGTTACACAGAGATTTAGATATTCCAAAAGTTAAAGAAGAGATAAATAAATGCAGCAGTCGATACCTTCAGAGGTTAAGCGACCACATCAACCCATTGGCCATTTCGTTGTTAGATGAAAGTGAAAACATAAGAAGACTGAAAAGAATTCATATTTTAGATCTCCCATTCAGATCATAAATTCTCAATACCCTTAATTTCTCTATAAATATATTTTTCCTTTTTTTGTTACTTTATATTTTTCCCAACCTATTTTAACATTTCGCTTTTATAAATAAAATGTAAATAGAATAACTGAATTTAATGCTTGCATAAATGTATATATCGTTATAGTTTTAAACTTAAACTAAAACAAAAAAACATTGTAAAAATGTATATAGATAATATTATTGATTTTAGTGAAAATCAATATCTATGTGATAGTTTTAAACTTTGAGCACATTTGCTTAATATCTTAAGATAGATTGCAAATAAAGATCACATTAATAAAAAAAAAACATAACTTTCACACTGCGTAGGGACTCATGCCCTCCTATTCGCATAAAAAACCAAATGATACCGCAGCTTTCAGATGTTAAATACCTGGGTATAAATCTTGACCGTCGCCTTACCATAGCCACATAGTTTTCAAGTTAACACAAATGAAATTAAAGCAGTACAACTAAATTGGCTTATTGGCAAAAACTCCACCCTGAGCTTTGATTAAAAACTTCTACTGTACAAGTCGATACTCAAACCAATTTGGTGTTATGGGATTCAATTATGGGGCACTGCCTCAGCTAGCAATGTAGAAAAAATTCAAAGGCGCTAAAATAAGATACTACGTATAATTACATCTGCTCCCTGGTATATAAAAAATTCGAACATCCACAAAGACGTAAACATGCCATCAGTTAAAGCAGAAATAGCGAAACATGCAGTCACATATCTAAAGAGGCTTGAATCTCATCCAAACCCTTTGGCGCGTAACATGCTGAATGAACCTGGTTACATTCGACTAAAAAGAAAAGATACTGCTTTTCTTGGCCGTACAGTAGATTGATGATCCGCAAATGATTGCAAAATCCGTGAAACAAACATTATTTTCGTCTAGCACTGGCTGGACTTAAAAAGTATATTTTTATTTTAGACTTAAGATATGAGTAATTATTGTTAGTTCAAAAATATTGAAGATTCAATAAATAAATTATGAAAAAAAACAAATATTGTGGATACAAATATTGAGGTAAAAGGAGAAAAAATGTTACCCTAGAACATTTATACAATAATATTTTTAGGTAAGTTCGTAAAATCAAATACTTTTTTTCATATGGAATTCATTTATTATGTTTCTTTGTACACATTGTGCATTAGTATACAAATAATAATCTATATGTTTAATTAATAGGCAAACACGTTTTTTGTAATCCCTTTCACACCCATAATACTTCACCGATTTTGGAAAGATTTCTATTCTTTTAAAGCTTTTTCTACACAGGTGTGCACAATCTTAATTTTATTTAAATTGGTTCAGTACTTTAGGAGTAATACGACTATCAAGTTCTTACTAACACCAATAAACAAATACATGTTCTTCTCTTAGCTGTCGAAAACATAAGTCAATTTCTAGAGAAACTCGTGCGATTTCGTGTTTTAGCATGGCCATACTTTTGCTTGCAAGTGTTTATTTTATTTTTTTTAGGATAGGGGGGGCAGCGAAGCGCACCAATGATATCTAGTACAAATTAAAACGTATTTTGCCATTCTATTTTTAGTTGTAGTTTACACAATAGCGTTAGTTGAAATGCAAAACCACTTACCTGGAAAATCTGCTTTTTTACAAGAGGAAAAAAAGTAATGCGATTACATGCTTTAAGTTACACTCTATTGATGCTTTGTCATAAAATTCTTATTAATTTTTATTAAAAAAATTCCGCCTTCAAAAATAAAAGATGCCTTAAAAAATGCAGTACTCTTACATTGGACAAACAAAATTGGGGTACTTTCACTGCTTTTTCTCCACTTTGTCTTGGAAATAAGATATTGGAATAAGGATACTAAGGTATCTCCTAGCAAAACTTTGTTAAAATCCATCCAGTAGTTTTTACATGATGCGAACACATACAGGCAAGAAATATTTTTATATATATATATAAACATATATATTTATATATATAAACATATATATATATATATATATATATATATATGTATATGTGTGTATATATATATATATATATATATTGTTACGTTTTTACTTTACGTTGGGTTCTTTTAATTGCAAAATAAATACACTCTGTTATTACTTTTACTGTAAGTCACTTTATTTACTTAACACCACTGTTCAAAAATACAGCAAACTGTTAAACACTCTTAATATTCGACAACTTAACTCTTTGACTTTTAAATTAATACTGCAATACTACTCGCCAGCACGATTCATTTATATAGGTGCTTTAAGAGCACCAGAATGTTCTCTTCCAGACATATCTGGCAGGTTCGACTGTTATTGCTCTTGTTTTTGTTTGTGTGATTGGTTATTTCTTTATACCTGTGTTTGTGGCTATTTATTTCTTTATGCTTGTATTTATGTATGTGGCTGTGTATTTAACAGAAGAGTGTTTATTTTAATCTGTGTGTGTATGCGTAATTGTTTAAGGCGTTACTCTTTATTGTTTGTTTCTTTCTATCATCATTGTAGGAAAATAAGCCATTAATGTTGTTGTTGTTGTTCGAGAGTATTGTTGTTCAGAGCTTATAATAAATAAATTCTTCTTTCGTAACACTACCCCCTTCTCAAACCTGTTCGTCCCGAACAGACACAGATGTACCTTTTCCATAGTTGGCTAGCCGCTCCAAGTGCACAACTTTCATTTTTGATCTTGGGCTCTGGAATTTCTGTATTCTGTAAACTACGTCGTTTAGCCGCTTTATTACTTTATAAGGTCCGTCCCAATGAGTTTGTAGTTTGGGTGATAATCCTTTCTTCCGTTGTGGGTTAAAAAGTAGAACCAGTTGTCCCTCGTTAAATCCCTCAGAGTTGGCAGCTCGATCATATCTGGCTTTCATTTTATCACTGGTTAATTTTATCCGATTCCGCACGAATTCGTGAATCTCCTGAAGGTCCCTTTGCGCCTGACTAGAGTTTTCGCAGTCTCCTTCTGCCGATGTTGGCTTAACACCAAACTCTAAATCTGCAGGCAAATTTAGCTCAGATCCAAAGACTATTTTCGCTGGTGTTCGTGAGGTGGAATCGTGAACAGCTGATCTATATGCCAATAAAAACTTGGGTATATGCTCATCCCAGTCCCTCTGATGTGCGCTGACCACTTTTCTCAGGTATTCTTCCAGGGTTCGATTGAATCGTTCGACCATACCATCAGATTGCGGATGTAACGGTGTCGTTCTGGTCTTTCTTATTCCGTATACCTCGCACATCTCTTTAAATATAACGGATTCAAAATTTCGGCCTTGGTCGGAGTGCAGTTCTAAGGGAACACCATAGCGACACACCCAGTTGCTTATAAAAGCGTCTACAATCGTTCTGGCTTCTTGATTGGGAATGGCATATACTTCCGGCCATTTGCTAAAATAGTCCATGACCACTAAGACGTATCGGTTTCCAGCATTGCTAGCAGGGAAGGGACCTGCTACGTCCATCGCTATACGTTCAAAGGGAGCGCCTGAATTGTACTGCTGAAGCTGCCCCCGACTCCTTCGTACTGGACCCTTTGCTGCAATGCACTCCTGGCAATTGGCTATCCACTCTGCTACGGCTTGTTGACAGCCGACCCAATAGAACCGTTGTTTTATCTTTTCCAGCGTTTTCGTTACACCAAGGTGACCTCCACTAGGACCATTGTGGAATTGTTTCACGACCTCTTTGATCTTGGAGGATGGCACGACGATTAAGTCTATCACAGTTTTGCCGTCTGTGCTTTCCCAAGTGCGACATAAGCAGCCATCCTTCAACCTTAGACTGTTCCACTGGGCCCAATATGCCTTCGCCAGTGGACTTTCTGGTGAGATCTCACTTCGCGTCGGTCTTCTGTCTTCCTCTTTAGCCGCTATAACTTTTGCCAATATGGGATCGTTTCTTTGTGCTGTCGGCCAGTCTTCACTAGATTCTATATGTGTAAGCCGAACATCAATAACGAATTCTTTTCTCTCTGCCTTTGTGCAATGCTTACACCCCAGATCACATGGCCGCCTAGAAAGGGCGTCTGCGTTGTTATGCTTGCCTCCTTTTCTGTGCTCAATACTAAAGTCATAGCTCTGAAGACGCTCTATCCAGCGTGCAAGCTGTCCTTCAGGGCTCTTGAATTGCAGCAACCACCTGAGTGCGGCATGATCTGTCCTCAACGTAAAATGTTGGCCATACAAATACTTGTGGTAGTGTTTTATGCACTCCAATGCTGCTAGAAGCTCTCGTCGCGTTACGCAATAGTTTCTTTCAGGCTTCGAAAGTACTCTGCTGTAGTAGCCTATAACCTTTTCTGTCCCATCTACCACTTGAGACAGCACGCCTCCTATTCCATATCCGCTCGCATCAGTGTCTAGCACGAATTTTTGCCCAGCTACTGGATATGCCAGGATAGGTGCCACACACAACAATTCCTTGAGCTTCTGGAATGCTTCCTCGGCTGCTTCACTCCACTGGTAAGGTCGCGACTTTTTGGTTAGCTCATGTAGGCTCGCAGCAACACTAGCAAAATTTGGCACAAATCGTCTGTAGTATGTGCAGAGTCCCAAGAAACTTCGTAACTCGTGAAGATTTTGAGGACGAGGCCAGTCCTTTACTGCCCGTATTTTATCTTCATCGGTTGATATGCCCTCTGCTGTTACACGATGCCCCAAGTATTTGACTTCCTTCTGAAACAATGCACATTTCTTAACACTGAGCTTCAGTCCAGCCGCTGATATACGCCTGAAGACTTCTTCCATATTCCTTAGGTGTTCATCGAAGGTCTTTCCCATGACAATTATGTCATCCAGATACACCAGACATGACTTCCAATTGAGTCCCTTTAACACTCGTTCCATTAAACGCTCGAAGGTGGCTGGAGCGTTGCAGAGACCAAATGGCATAACATTAAACTGCCATAAACCATCTAGAGCACTAAAAGCAGTTTTTTCTTTATCCTTGTCAGATATCTCGACTTGCCAGTAACCGCTCTGTAGATCTAGCGTAGAAAACCACTTGGTTCCTGCTAGCGTGTCCAAGGTGTCATCGATTCTTGGTAGCGGATAACTGTCCTTTTTGGTAACATCGTTGAGCTTTCTGTAGTCAACGCAGAATCTAGTGCTGCCATCTTTCTTCTTTACTAAAACTACCGGCGAGCTCCAGGGACTCGAAGATGGTTCGATGATTCCGTCTCGCTCCATTTCGTTGACTAGCTGCTTTACTTCGCTCCGCTTAGCTAGAGGAATGCTCCTGGGGGCTTGTTTTATGGGCCTCGCTTCGCCAGTATTTATTTCATGCTTCACTATTGCCGTTCTACCTTGGCTTTTATCTTTTAGGGCGAAGACAGAGGCGTACTTTCGTAGCAGCTGCTTGGCTTTGTTTCTGTCAGGTGGCTCCAGCTCTGCTACCCATTTCCCCACGTGTTCTGCTAGTATTTCGCGCTCTTTAGTTGACAGTTTTTCAGGCTCTGAGTCTCTCTCGACGTTTCGCCAGATCATTATTTGTTGCCCCATGCGCAGATCGACTCCATGCATAATCATAAAATCTGCGCCAATAATAACTTCGTCCACGATATCGGCAACAATAAACACATGGTCCACACTCATGTTGGCTATAGTTAATCTGACTTTGGCCTTACCATAGACAGTAGCAAATTCTCCGGTAGCGGTGCGCAGACTTACATTATTCAATGGTTCCACTTTTCCCTTTACTAAATCGGGCCTTATTATAGACTGCGACGCTCCTGTGTCTATTGTCAGAATACGCTTTCCTCCGTTGATATACCCACTTGCAGTAAGATTGCTGTTTTGCTGCTGCATCACAGATATGGAGATTGTGGGGCCCTCGGTTGTGGGAGCTAGCTCATGCCCCGTAGTGCTAGCTCTCTTTAGTTTAACGACTCTTGAGATGTTCCATGAGTCGCACGTTTATTGTTTCTTGGCGGCGAAACAGATCTGGCTCGTTTTCTTACTGCCTTACAGTTTCGTTGAAAATGGCCGACTTTGCCGCAATTAAAGCACTTAGCGTTTGTTTTACTTTGTCTTTCATCTAAGACTTTCTTTACCGACTCAAGTACTTGCTTTATGTCGTCCATTGTTGTTTTCTCATCTTCAGCAGCAACTTCAACTTTTCGCACTTTGTATGACTGCGGCCTCGAAATGACTTTTGCTGTTTCTTGAGCCAGAGCGTAAGTAATGGTTTCAGCAAAGGATGTGTTTTGCTTAGCGCAAACTGCGTGCTTAATATCTGGGTCACGAATACCATTAACAAATGCCTCCACCTTGAACTGTTCTAGAAGTGGATGGTTTTCCCCAGGGTATATTAGCTGCACCAAGCGCTCTATCTCCATGGCGAAATCCTGAAGCGTCTCATTTGCTCTCTGCAGCCTGCCGCGTAGCTCCATTCTATACAGCTCCTTTTTATGATCGCCGCCATATTTCCGCTGTAACGCCACCATTATGTCCTCATAATTATTTCTGCAGCTAGTTGGTAGGCTTTCGAGGACTTCTGCTGCAGATCCTTTAAGTGCCAGAATCAGTTCAATCGCTTTCTCTTCATTGCTCCATAGATTTTTACTGGCCACTGTCTCAAACTGAAATTTGAAGACGTTGAAGGGTATGTTGCCGTCGAAACTGGGAGCTTTTATCCTATTTGTGTTTTCAGTCACTACTCGTACTGGACCTTCTCTTATTTCCAGGCTCATAATTTTGTTTTCAAGCTCCTGCAGCTTTACATCGACATCCTTTACCTGTACTTCGACGCCACTAGTTTCTAGAAGATTCACTTTTCTGTTTAATCCAGACAGTTGCACTTCTACGGCAGAGATTTTTTCGTCGAACTTGCTGACCTTAATTTCTACGTCATCTACTCGCTTATTGAAGGTCTCAGAAATTTCTTGTAGCTTCTCGTTAACTTTTTCTAGTTTCTCATTGTTTGCTCTAGAAACTTCTTGAATCTCAGTTAGAAGTTGTTGGTTTTCACCTCTTACTTCAGCTAACAGTTTTTTGCTGTTTGCATTAGAAGCTTCGTGAACTTCAGCTAATAGTTTTTCACTGTTTGCTCTAGAAGCTTCTTGTACATTTTCTAGAAGCATTCTAGAGTTTTCTCCCATTTTCTCCATCATAGCGGCGAACATCGTATTGAAGTCCATGCTACTTGCTGTTGTTGTTTCACGGCTACATACCTCTGCCACCTCTTTTTCATCGAACTCATATGCGCCAATGTCCATGCCACGACGCTTGAATTCATCTATGAGCCTCTTCTGTAGATCAGTTTTGTTACCTGCTGTTGGCAAATCCAGCTTACTCAACTCCTTTTTCAGCTGCTCCACTTTAAGTTCTTCAAATTTCATTTTTATTATTTTAAGTTATTTTATTTTACAATTTCACTTCTGTCACCAATTGTTACGTTTTTACTTTACGTTGGGTTCTTTTAATTGCAAAATAAATACACTCTGTTATTACTTTTACTGTAAGTCACTTTATTTACTTAACACCACTGTTCAAAAATACAGCAAACTGTTAAACACTCTTAATATTCGACAACTTAACTCTTTGACTTTTAAATTAATACTGCAATACTACTCGCCAGCACGATTCATTTATATAGGTGCTTTAAGAGCACCAGAATGTTCTCTTCCAGACATATCTGGCAGGTTCGACTGTTATTGCTCTTGTTTTTGTTTGTGTGATTGGTTATTTCTTTATACCTGTGTTTGTGGCTATTTATTTCTTTATGCTTGTATTTATGTATGTGGCTGTGTATTTAACAGAAGAGTGTTTATTTTAATCTGTGTGTGTATGCGTAATTGTTTAAGGCGTTACTCTTTATTGTTTGTTTCTTTCTATCATCATTGTAGGAAAATAAGCCATTAATGTTGTTGTTGTTGTTCGAGAGTATTGTTGTTCAGAGCTTATAATAAATAAATTCTTCTTTCGTAACAATATATACATATCTATATATATAAATAATAGGTTGTAGTGATCGATATCTCGTAAAGTATCGATCAAACAATTTAAAATTTATGTAGATCTTTCATACCTATTATTAATATACATAGTTTAGGGAAACACCGCCTGGATTGGAATAGTGGGCGCCTCCCATACAAAGTGAACAATTATTATCGTCTACCTGGTGATCTGCAATAGGTGGAAGATTGAAACTTTGCAAAAGTGACCCTCACACTAATGTGCATAGTCTTACAAAACACAGACTGGATTGCGACGGTGGGCGTGGTGTTTCCATAAAAAATTAAAAAATATTATCGTATACCTAGAGAACTACAATAATTAGAGTATTGAAATTTTGCAGAAGTAACCTTCATACTAATGTGCATAGTCTAGCATAGCAAAGTTTACACTAGATTGGGACAGCGGGCGAGGTAGCTCCCATACAAAGTGAAAAATTATTATTGTGGACCTAAAGAACTATAATATGTACAGTCTTTAAAATTTGAACAAGTAACTCTCATAGTAATTCATAATCTAGCAAAATACAGACTGGATTTGGGAGTGGTACTTCCCACAAAAAGTTAAATATTATAGTCGTATTATTGTGCACAGTCTAGCAGCAAATAGATTGGATGGAAACAGTAGGCTCGTACTTTGCATATAAACTGCAATCTAAAATAAAATTAAATTCTTATAATTTAATTAAAACTTATTGTGTTAACAATAAAAAATATACAATATATATAGTTGTTATTCATTTCTAACCAGTTTGAAGTAAAGGAAAACATATAAAGAGAATTAAATAAAGACAAAATGTGTGTCTGGTAGTATAATATGTAAATAAGGAAATAGTGATCAAAAGTGTAAAATAATTTCAAATAATATAATAAAATTTAAAAAAATTCTCATATGCTATTTCGTTGCACTGTGGACCATTTCACGAGAAGGCGGTCAAAAATCTATAGCTTTTGATTGATTTTAAGATGTAAAAAGAAAGAAAGTTATGGAGGGTTTAAAATACATTTTAATTTAAAATTTATTATGAAAGTAAAGAGATAAAACGTGCTACGAAAGGTTTTTTAGTTCTTAAATATTCAGTTGTACTTATAACTAATACTTAAGAATAAGTTTTTAACTTAAATTATGTCAGAAAATGACAAACTTTGGCCCCCGCACTGTGGTACATATTTTCAGAAGGCGGCCAAAATTGTGTTTAGCGATTTTAAATTTATATTAAAAATTTTAAATTAAATGCCAGAGTACCTCGAGAGCACGGTTAAATCTAAAATCAAGTTTTTTTTTAATCCCCTAAAATAATTTTTCTTGATTACATAAATAAATTTTTTTCTGTAATTTAAAAAAATTAAATCCAAATTAATTAAATAAAAAATCCCCCAAATGAATCCCAATTTTAACAAAAATCCCCCAAAACAAAAATGTTAGCAGTTTAAGTTTTCATTACATTAAGGTAATTCGTTGCACTGTGGACCATTTCACGAGAAGGCGGTCAAAAATCTATAGCTTTTGATTGGATTGGAATTTTTATACGCAGTTTCTTCTGTTTTGTAGGTGAGTCTTTGGTCTTTTAATTTTAAGATGTAAAAAGAAAGAAAGTTATGGAGGGTTTAAAAAACATTTTAATTTAAAATTTATTAAGAAAGTAAAGAGATAAAACGTGCTACGAAAGGTTTTTTAGTTCTTAAATATTCAGTTGTACTTATAACTAATACTTAAGAATAAGTATGTATGTGTATATGAATACCCAGTGGTAAAAAGAAGGAGTATGAGGGCCTTCTAGAAGACCTCTTTACTTCTTCTTTTGGAGGCACAAGGCCTTCTGTTTGCATTCCTTTCTCATGTCTTTTTTACACAGATTGTCATTGCGGAGCAGGCCTTCCACTGTCGCTTCTGCCGGCAAGCCTTCCAGAAGGTTTTCCGTAAATTGTCTGCTAGAAGGCGTTTAATTTAATGTCTCTTAGAAGAGTTTTCGTAGCAAAAACTTATTTTAAACACTTTTAATTTATTTTTAATTGAAATATTAAAATTTTTTGGGATTTGAACCGTCAACTTCCTGATAGACTGGCACCTCAATTTAATGCAGCAATGAAGTAGATAAAGGTAATTCAATGAACTTTTGTATTATATAAATAAGAAATTCTAAAAATAGAAAATTATGTATTGCTCATACACATTCCTACTTCCCTACTAAGAGACGCGAAATAGGAATGTGTACTCGAGAAGAAAGAGCCAACCCTTCTAAAAGGCCTTCCTTGGAAGGCACACAAAAATGAGGATCGTATCCGAGAGAAGGTCTGAGCATGCCTTATATAAGGCCTCTTTAATTTTACCACTGGGATGTTTCATGTGTTGTTGTAAGAATAATCTTAAAATTGGAGTTCGTTACTAATGTACGAATTTTATTGTTTTTTCATCACATACTACACGCATACCAAAAAAATCAGCTTTCTAATACTTTGTTTAAATAGTTTAGAAGAACCTTTCAGAAAGCTGATAGATAAAAAATCCCCAAATATTTTTTTTAACCCCCAATTTTTCCCCTAACAAATTTTAACCCCCAAATTCTCCCCTAAATGAAAAAAATTTTTTTTTTTATAAAATTTCAATTTTTTAATGCCTATAACTATTTTGTTTTAAGAGATTTTGTGACAAAATAAATTTTGTATAATTATATAACTAAGGTAAGTTCCCAAAAAATTATGTCTCTGTGTTTTTCAGAAGTTTTTTAAAGTTTTTTTTTAAAAAGTTCCATATTGCTTTAAAACCTACGACTTAATAAAGCATAACTCCCTAAGGTCAAACCAGGTCAAAAAATCGTTCACCAGTTTGTAGTCCTAACCCTCCGCTACACTCCTATACCCAATTATATTTATATGCTCCGGGTTGCGACCGTGAGTACCAGAGCAATTTTTCTAACCCAAGCACACTGGCCAAAAATAAAAGTTAACAAGTCAGAGGGCTTTATTCGACCGTGCCGAATCTTCTATACTCTTCACCACGGTAATTTTATTTATACAGACATGTACAGAATTATCCATATTGTTGACTTTTTAAATAAATCAAAATAAATCATATGAAAAAAACCATTATTCATGCTATAATATCATATCTACCACCACCATTATAGAAGTGGTCTACTTCGTTATACCCCCTACATTAATAATACTACATCAATGAAAAAAAAAATAAATTTAAAAAAAATGTATTTTTCATATTTTTATGCCCCATTTAGGTTTTAAATCGTGAAAACATGTTATGAAATGGCCATTTAATGAAATTAAAATAATAATACATATTAAAACCACAAATAAAATAAAAAATATAACTATGTATGTAAAATGTAAAGACAAAAAAAGTGTTCAAGGCTTCTGCGGCACCTCAAGATGTGGTTCTATAACAATAAAAAATTGAATAACTTCTCAAATAAAAAGAGAAATTTTTATTCCTATTAGAACGGGTAATACAAAAAATATGTTTGGCCATATACTAACGTTCCAGCCTAATGTACAGCATTATCCATATTGTTGACACTTTATATAAAATGAGTCGGGTGAGAAAAACCTCATTATTTATTTAGCTTCGTAGCCGCTGCTAAATGAAAACAAATTCCGTTGGCTACAATTGTCAGCTACTTAATGATATTGAGGACGACAGCTATATCGTAGAAATATTTGCTCATATTGACCCTACCAACCTAAAACCAAACAAAATCACCCCTCACAGGGGGTTATTGATCCCCCGAGATCTCCATGCCCTCCTTGCGATCTACCTGTTGCGGTCTAATATTTATTTGACAAAAAAAAATCAAATGATAATCATTAAAGCCGAAAAAATGTACCAAAATATAGGTGGGCGTGGTTTTTGGCACTCAGCCTCCAAAGGAATGGTCCGATGTTGCTGAATTGCAATCACAAACGACATTTCAACGTCAACACGGACAGACGGGTAAACGTACATGGCTTAATCAGCTTCCTATGTATAAGGATTCAGAACATATATACTTTATGGGGTCGTAAATGAATATTGTAGAAATTACACACGGAGTGACAAACTTATATATACTTTCCACCTGTGGTGAAGGGTACAAAAATATGTTACTATATAAACATATATTCTTACTATTACAAATATGTTATGTTACACTCATGATTTTAATTTTCAAAGAAATATTGAAACATTTTTATAAATATTTCGAAAATTCTTTACAAAATTGTTTGCAAAAATATTTTTTTGATAAATTTTATACGAAAATTTAAATTTTCTTTTTTTTAATTTTTCTGTAAAAATATCTTTTTGAAAATGTTTTGTAAATATTTTTTAAAATTTTTTTTTGTAATTTTTTTTTCCAAATTTTTTTTTAAAAAGTTCTTTTATAATTTATTTATTGTATCTCATATCTTAAGTCTAAAATAAATCATTAAATCCGAAAAAATGTACCAAGATATAGGTGGGCGTGGTTTTTGGCCCTCAGCCTCCAAAGGAATGGTCCGATGTTGCTGGATTGCAATCACAAACGACATTTCAACGACAACACGGATAGACGGGTAAACGACGAACATCGCTTAATCAACTTCTCTATGTATAAGGATTCAGAACATATATACTTTATGGGGTCGCAAATGAATATTGTAGAAATTACACACGGAATGACAAACTTATATATACTTTCCACCTGTGGTGAAGGGTACAAAAATATGTTACTGTATAAACATATATTCTTACTACATTTTTATAAATATTTAGAAAATTATTTATAAAAAATTTTTGCAAAAATATTTTTTTGAAAAATTTTTGTAAAATTTTATACGAAAATTTAAAAAATGTTTTTTTGAAAAATTTTCTGTAAAAATATCTTTTTGAAATTGTTTTGTAAATAATTTTTTTTCCATTTTTTTTTTTAAAGTTCTCTCATAATTTATTTATTGTATCTCATATCTTAAGTCTAAAATAAAATATACTTTTTAAGTCCAGCCAGTGCTAGACAAAAATAATGTTTGTTTCACGGATTTGCAGGTCGTTCCTCTACTGTACGGCCAAGGAAAGCAGTGTCTCTTCTTTTAGTCGAATGTAACCAGGTTCATTCAGCATGTTACACGCCAAAGGGTTAGGATGAGATTCAAGCCTCTTTAGATATGTGACTGCATGTTTCGCTATTTCTGCTTTAACTGATGTCATGTTTAGGTCTTTGTGAATGTTCGATTTTTTTATATACCAGGGAGCAGATGTAATCATACGTAGTATCTTATTTTGGTGCCTTTGAATTTTTTCTACATTGCAGTGCCCCATAATTGAATCCCATAACACCAAATTGGTTTGAGGATCGACTTGTACAGTAGAAGTTTACAATCTAAGCTCAGGGTGGATTTTATGCCAATAAGCCAATTTAGTTGTACTGCTTTAATTTCATTTGTGTTAACTTGAAAACGTCTGAAAGCTGCGATATCATTTGGTTATTTATGCGAATAGGAGGGCATGAGTACCTACGCAGTGTGAAAGTTATGTGAGTACATTTTTGTTCATTCACTTTTATTCTCCATTTTTCCAAAATGAGTATGTGGTCTTTTAAAAGTTGTGATGCTACTTGGGCACTTACATGAATACTTAAAAAGCTGTCTCATCTGAAAATGTTGGTGTGTGGACTAGGGTGCTAATTGGTATATCTGATGTGTACAGTAAATATAAAATTGGTCCCAAAAAACTACCTTGGGGAACTCCGGCTTGAATGAGCTGTGGCAAGCTTAAAAAATCACCTTCTTTTAGTAAAAACTTGCGATTCGTTAAATAATCTTTTAAGAGCTTATACAAGTTTTCGGGCAAGTTCAGCTTTAGCTTAAATATTAGGCCTTCGTGCCAAACCTTATCGAATGCATGAGAAACGTCGATAAAGAGCGCAGAACAGTATTTTTTTCTTCAAAGGTCGTTTTAATTACATTTACTGATCTGTGTGTTTGTTGGATCGTACTATGTTGTTTTCTGAAGCCGAATTGATGGTTCAGAATGCATCCTTTCGCGCTAAGAATTGGATTCAGCTTAGTTATTAATATTCTCTCAAACAACTTTGACATGTTTGATAAAAGGCTTATAGGTCTGTATGATTCTACTTTTGTGTGGTCTTTTCCTGGTTTAGGAATCATAGTAATCAAAGAGACCTTCCACTCTGTGGGAAAGTACTCAAGACGTAAGATGGCATTAAAAACAAAAAGAATAATTCTGCGACCTATACGGGGCAACTCAAATAACATCTTGTTACTTGTTTTATCAACGCCAGGGGCTTTTTTGGTGTTTAAATCCGCTATTGCCCTTTCAATATCGCTAAATTCAAATCTTAGGGGTACTTCGGCACTAGGATCTACTGGTGGCAACTCAACTATATCAGTACACATATTTGAAATGAAAACCTTTTTCAAAGGTTCAACAAATAAATTGCCTTTTTCGGTATCATTTTTTGCCCAGCCTCCACAAGAAGTTCGCAAGGGAGGCTTACGTACTACTGGTCTTTTAAGGTTTCTACATGCACGTCATAATGAATAATGTGATTGTGCAGTTGCGTCGAGGTCGTCTAAGTAATTTTTCAGAGATGCTACTCTTCGATATTCTAGTAGCTGTCTTAGCCGATTCGAGCAATCTTTAAGTCTAGATTTGAGTTCAGGAGATCTGTGTGATTGCCACTCTCTTCGAATTACTGTTGCATGTTGGGCAGCTGATTAAGGATTTGATCAAAATTAATAAGACTTTGATCCACGTATTCTGCTGTTCTTAGCGGTATAATTTCCGAACAGTGAGTACTGAGATACTTTCTATATTTCAGCCAATTATTGCTTGTGATAGTCGTTGGTGACACAATATTTTGCTGGTTCCATATATAGAATGATCTGAGTATAATTCAAATGATGCTTCAACTTTAAGCATTTCTCTCGCAATACCCTTAATCACGCCAAAATCAATAACATCCGGTATTTTTTGCCGATCAGTAGGCCAATAGGTGGGTTGTCCACTCGATACCACATTCAGACGCATTTTTGAAAACACGACCTTTTGGAGTTATTAAGAGTGATCCCCAAAATGTATGTTTAGCGTTGTAGTCGCCTGATGCTATGAAACAAGGACCTAGTGATTTGAAGAAGTTGCTATACTGACTATCTGATACTTGAAATCTAGGAGGTGAATAAATTAAAGAAATAACAAAGTTTTGATAAAATTCTTAAAGGCAGATATTTGTTGGTAGAAGGTAATCCTCACAAAAATCACACAGTAAATAATGTTTGATTGTGGCCTTTATAAGTATTGCCGATCCACCACATGCTCGTCCGCGAGGGTTCTTGGTATCATATAATATATAGCCATTAATTTTAAAAAAGCTATTTGTTGTTAAGTGAGTCCCTGAAATCAGCATGACATCAATTTCTTGATTATTTTATAGTATTCCTTAACAGTAACATTAATTATAAAATAAGAAAGATTATGATTCCACTTACAAAAGATATAATAGTAACAGTTGCATGATTTGTGTTGTCTGATGGATGCTGTTGTTTGTTGAATGTTGTTTCGAACCCTTTTGGAGAATATTTCTTATGCTAATATGGCCAAAGGTTGTGGGATTGTAGATTTTTCAGTTGTCAGATCCTCTTTCGCCTGTCAGCAAAGATTATTCAACCAGTTAATTCACTTTTGTACACAGATTCCGGATTTTAATTTCGGAGACATTTTTTGCTAGTTCTTTATTTCCTTTTTATTTCTTTTATTGTTAAATATTTCAAAATAGTTTAGTTTTTCTTTAATATATTTAAGGCAATTTCAGTTTCTAAACTAAAATCACTAACACTTTGGTAAATTGTTAAAAATTTTTTTTTTTGTCATTTTATCCTATTTGAGGATTTGCAGTTAATTTTATCTTATTTAAAGATTTCTATTTAACCCTATTTTACTTAAGAATTTTTATTTATTTTATAACACCTTAGGGGTTTTTATTTAATTTTGTCCACTTTAGGGTTTTTATTTTTTAATTTTGTCCACTTTAGGATTTTTATTTTTATATAATTTTATCATAGTTTAGGATTTTTATTTTTATTTAATTTTTTCCACTTTAAGACTTTTATTTAATTTTATCCTATTTTGGGATTTTTATTTAATATAATTTTTTTCACTTTAGGACTTTTATTTAATTTTATCCTACTGTCGGATTTTTATTTTATTTAATTTTTTCCACTTTAGGACTTTTATTTAATTTTATTCTACTTTAGGATTTTTATTTCCGTTGGGCGCTAGTTATTTTAATATTTATTAAAATTCTTTTGAAAATTATTAATTATTATTAGTCGAACTATATATGTATGTATTACATACAATGAAATTTATAGTCAAGCTTAAGTTCGTTTTTATTCTCTCTAAGAAAGAATTAATTAAATTCATTCTATGTAATTTATTAAAATACTTTTGATTTCGAGTGCTTGACTACGAATGAAGAATTCGTAGTCGATAATTTTTATTTATCATAATAAATTCAATTACAATATTTTGCCATAAATACAATTATTATGAAAGAATACAATAAAAAAACAATTTAAATTAATATTGAATTTTAACAATATTTTGCTTATTAGGCATTTTCCCATAAATACAATTATTATGAAAGAATACAATAAAAAAACAATTTAATTTAATTTTGAATTTTAACAATATTTTGCTTATTGAGCACTTTAGTATGAATACAATTATTATGAAATAAAATGAAATTTGAGTTTTACGTATTTAAAGTTCAATGAACCAGAAATATGCAAAGGTAAGAAAGATAATAAAATTGTTGTTAACTTGTTTATAAAATACACAAATGTTAAAAAATACTGAAATAAATTTTAATTTTTTAAGTTTTGTTATTTTCACCAAAGTCATTTTTCGAATTTTTAACGAGATTTAGTCAACGCAAAATAGTAGCATCGCGTACCTACAGTTTGTCAACTTTTGAGAAACCTAAACAAATTATGCAATTTTTTCATTTTAAATAACAAATTTACGGTTAGATAGCCCGTTTATGACAAGGCGCTTAAATTCCTAAAAATTCTTGTGCAAAGCACAACAAAAATAATTCTACCTGGTTGAAATGGTGTCAAAAGTATTTACAAAACAATGGAATATAAAAAACATCTGCTAGTTTTTTTGCATATTTGGTGAATTTTTTTATAATAGTAATGCATGTAAAGGGATTTTTATTGGAATTTATTCATAAAATATGTATGTACATAAGTACTTCATGCAACTCTTTTTGCGGTGTTTAAAATACTCGTGTATAAAAAACATAGAGTAAATATGCGGTGTACTTATGGTTGCGATGTTCCCGTGCCGTTCTTTGGTGACGATCACACCACAACCGCATTTAAGACAAGTATACTTAGAGTAGCAAAATTAGGCACTCTTGCAGTTCTCTGCCAGACACAACGCAAACCTAGGCAATTTAGACACTGGACGGGTCCTGATCGCTTATGCGGTTCCTCTACGCTTATTTTGCGGTGTAATAAATATTACAGATTATAAATAGGGTGCGTTTAATTTTTCTTTAATCTCATATCTCCAGGTTCCAGTTCAACGCGAAATGAGGTTGAGGGACACGTTCTCGATTTCTGAGATTATCTACACTTTTTACCTTAAATCCCGCTTTTAGAAGGCCAGCTTTTATTTCAGCTAGATCAACGTATGAATCTACAACTTTAATTATTACTTGTAGGCCTTTGCTACTCTTCAGCTGATAGGTATAAAAGTTCTTTTTGCAGCTTTCAAACTCGTTTACTACTTTACGATAGCTGTTTTCATCAATAAATTGTATTTTTGTCTCATCAATGTGGTAATATTACATAAAATGAGTTTTCGCCAATAACTGGAATTAACTTCTTTATTAAGTCGCTCGAGTTTTTCTCCTTTAAATAAATTGGAGGTGGTTTGAACGACCTGGGTGCCGTTTTAGGTTCAATTGTTTCGCTATCTAAGATAGCAAAACGATTGTGGGAACTTATTCCGTTAGAGTTCTTATCTTTATGTACTTTAGGCATTCGTGCAAGCTGCGAAGATTTGGGGCTTCGACCTCTTTTCAGTACAGTTATGTTCCATTCCTCCTTGCGTCTTAGGTTTTTCTACACTATCCATATTAATTATGGTAATACTGTGTTCAGAAGGCGACTGGCTTGTAGTTATTTTATTGTCATCGCTTCAAGAGCCCATACAGCGAAGCGATTCAGGCGTAAGTCTTTCCATTATGAAATGCCAAACAATACTAAACAAAAATAACATGACACGACTCACACGTGATCTGTCAGAAAAAGGCTATTGAAAAAAGTACCTCGAAGAGTACCTTACAATAAATAAATATTTGAAAAAAAAATTAATAGATTATGACTTGAGAACAATTTAAAACGACTTAAAATGTAAATATGTATATACGAGTATATAAAAAAAAATGATGCTCAAATATTACAGTTTAAACATAATACCAAGTATGTCAAGCATCATATTTTTTTGAAATACTTTTAAGCTCCGCAATGAAATACTAAACTTTCGCTTCTCATAATGAATATATTGGTTTCAAAATCTTCTAGCAAACCTTCTAATTTTCTTAAACGGCTAAGTCAAAGTCAGTTGACTTTACTTTATTTCGATATTTACAATAAATTCGACGATTAGTATCTGAGTTAAATTCACAGGTGCTCTAGCTTTTCTCAACTCCTTAGCCTCCATCCATTTTTTATTTATTTATTTATTTATTTATTTCTTAGTTGGTAACTTTTACAACAAATCTAAAGTTTTTTAAATAGTAAAAGCAAAATATTTGTAATTAGGTTAACAATATTAAAGAAAATAATTATAAACTTTAAAAAATCATAAGTAACAACTAATGGGAAAAACATATTACTCTTAATAATTTCTGAAAACACTTTCATATTAATGTGAAAAATATAAATAGTATTACTTTAAAAACCTCTATTAGGAATAGCATTGAAAAATTATTTTTTTTAAATAGTAACGCGTTACATATCTTGTAATATTGTTAATGGTTACATTAATGTGCGGTTTCTGTATTACAGGCGAGCAACTTGTCTAGAAAATTTGTATGAAAAACACTCATTTTTTTGAGTGATTCCTATACAAATTTTTTAGACTAATGAAACCCCTTCCAAGTCATCGTTTAATTTTTTCAACGTTTCCGTTTTTATTACTTATGTAAAATTGAACATCGTCTGCATGTATTCTGATATTGCAGTGTTTTAACTAATTTGGTAAATCGTAACGTAAATTGAAAATAGTATAGGGCCGAGAATTGAACTCTGTGGTACAATTTAGTAATAGAGAGAAAGGTTGATGTTAGTGATGAATTAATTGCTACATACTGTTGCCGGCCGCTAAGATATGGAGGAGAAATGCATAATTTTTTCAAGTTTTTGAATCAGAACAGTATGATCAACTGTATCAAAAGCCTTTGAATGGTCTAACAACACTAGCATTACCATATCACCATCGTCTAACTCCTTTATAAGCTACATCAGTGAGAGCGGTAATGCAACTATGTATAGCACGAAATCTAGATTGTTTGGCTGTAATGAGGTTGTAGTTTTTAAGATATTTGGTTATTAGACTATGAGTTAGCTTTTTAAAAGCTTTTGACAGGTACGGTAGTATAGCTATAGGGCGATATTCAAAAGATGAATTTGGGACAGGATAGATTTTAGCTTATTTCCATATTATGGGAAAGACGCTAGTTATAATAAAATGGTTAAAGATGTGGTTTTTTATTGGCAATATGTATCTAAGAATCTTCTCAACTCCTGTAGCGTTTGCATTGATAGATAATCCGGTTCTCATAACATCAAACTGATTAACACATTCGAAACTGAATAGTTTTTCAGGTAACGTAATGTCCTGATAGTTTTCATAATAGGAAGTTGTTCATCTACGGTTACTAAGTTATATTCATATGTAAAAAATTGTTGTTTACACGTTTAAAATTACGAAAAACAATAACTTTATTTGGTGGATGTAGTGAAATATTGTATGTTAGAAAGATAAGATCATGTTTGGAGAAGCCCGAAGCTGATAACTGATCATAATAAATCCAAATATTTGATTTATTAGATACAAAAAACGTGTCAAGTAATGAACAAGCAGTCATTGAAAAATGTGTTGGCATAATTGTGTTTGCTGGATAAAGTCCAAAAGATTTCATATTATCAGTTAAAGTTAAAGTTGAAATCACCCGCTATAATGATGTCAATATAAATTGGCGTTAATTCTTCTATTTTTCTTTCTATACTTATGGTATACTTCTTTTTATACTTATTGTATACTGCAGACATGCCGACTAGTAAGCGAGTTCACACATCGACATTTGCTGACGACACAGCTCTTTTAAGCATTCACGAAATACCCGAAGTAGCATTACGATATTTACAAGACCACATATTCAATTTAGAGAAATGGTTGAAGAAATGGAGAATAAAAGAGAATGAACAATAATTCTTGCAAAAAAAAACCGACTACAAAACAAATATATGTGCATCAATTCTAAACTAAAAATTTAAAAGGAAGTAATCTGTAAGAACTAGTACCTAAGTCAAATACTTGTTGCTCTAACGGACATAGTTTTATACGTTCTGTACGTTCAATTTTTTTATCCATAACGTTTCAGCAGATAAAGCCATATACGACAAATTACATCAGATATGAGGACACCCTTTATTTTCTTACACTTATTATTACTGACACAGTAATAAAAAGAAACGGTTCCAAAGATATGGCCATATAGGTTAAACAATATCACCTAGGCGACACCCTTTAATGTACAATTTTAAATTAAACAATTATTTTAAAGGACAGATTCTTTGTATATTTCAAATGTCTGTCTAAAACGGTTCAAAATTTTGGCCATATGCATCAATTTACATCAACTATTGAGACACCCTTTATAATTTAAAATATTTATAAATGTTATTACACGGGACATAGTAGTGGAGATTCTGTCTAATTTTCAAGAGTTTGTGTATAACGGTTCAAAAGATAGGGCTAGATAGGTAAAATTACATCAATTATGGGGACACCCTTTAGTTTCCAAATTTATACACAAACTCTTGTGGTTTATTGAAAACAAAATTAATTTTGCAAAAAGTGGTGTATTTTTTAAACTCACAGTATTGTTCGGAAAAATAGCACACACATTATTTCTTGTTTCGCGAAAAATAATTTTGGATAATTTCTTTATTTTTGCTGCTTGGTTAATATCTTTTAGTAAATTATTTTACAAAAAAATCTTGATACTTTCAATTGAAATTAAATTTGTTGTTGATTGAAAGACTTTGTAACAAAAAATGTTAGAGTTTGAGACTGTGATGGTTTGCCTCAAAACCGCTTTTCAATAGATCTTCAGAAAGAAGAATAGTTTAGAAAAATAGTTTTGAATCCCTAGATTTCAATAATTTAGATCTAGTCAAACCTGATGCTATCGAATTAAGTAACCAATTTTTGTCGATGGGTAACAATTATACAGATTTAGAGGAAAATACAGAAAGTCTGTATATAGAAGTAAAAGCAACAAAAATGGAAATTCTTGCGACGGATGTTACCATTCCTGATGGCGATATTTTGGAACATGCTGGGCAATTAAGTTTCTATACGCCTAGTTTCGTTCCATTTAATTTAATCTTAAGGGAAAACCGAAAAATATTTGCGGACAAGGTGATTTGCAAAAAACTAAAATTTCGGCTAAATCACGGTGGAGTAAATCGAGCATTTCTCATTGGAGGCAATTAAAGGCGTTCTGTAAATGGAGAGAAAAAATTAAAAATTTTTGTTTTCCTTTTTTTTTGCTATTTTCTATTTTTTTTAGATTTTTTGAAGTTTTAAGATCCCTCTAAACCCAACATCATCCTAGTTCAACGATAACTTCAGAAAATTGTCATCGGAGCATAATGGTTTGAATGTGGAAGCTTTTTTAAATTTTTATGTGGTTATGGAAATGCATAGGAATTTTTTATATTGCTTATGTTATGACCGTACCTGGAACGCTTGCGAGATATGAGCAGGATAAGCGCTGCGGAGATATATGTCATACTCTTTAACATAAAGCGAGTAGAAGACCTAGTTCGTCTAGCTCGATGAGAAAGAAAATCATAGCGCTGTCAACGTGCACCCAGTTCATCTAACTGCCCTTATAGTAGAGGACCTAGTTCGTCCTAAAATTCAGCCAGGGGGCCTCGTTCGTCCGACGGTCATAAGGGTGAGAGACCAAGTACGTCTTGAGCCTTGATTCCTACTATTTCGAGGAACCATAAGTCAATTGCAAAATGTAGAAGTACTCCTCAAAATGACTGAAAATATCGATACCTGGTAGCGAAAGAGACCTGTTTCGTCTCAAGCTTTAGGTCATATTTTCTCGAAGTATATAGACACCACATTAATCAACAAAATATCGAACATGTTACACCGGACAAGATGCTGAGGGAGATTAACAAAATTTTTTTAATTAATACAAGTTATTCTGTCCGATAAAATACAACTTTGTTATTTCGAGTATCAAACTGAACTGCTCTTTACTATTCTTCATATTTTCTTAGTTGCTACAATTCTTAATTCTAATTACTTAACATTAACTTATAGGTTTCTAATTACAATCATTTTGTTTTAGCAAGTGTCATCGTGGGAGTAGGTATTTGGAAATAATTCCAAGAATTGATGCTTTTGTTTGTCATTATGTTAATGCAACATAAAAGCATGTGGTTTTGTGGGAAAATGCTAAATTGTTGGCTGTTGCACTTTTTGAGTGCAAAAGAATAAAAAATAAAAATAATAATTCTGAGAATGATGAATGATCTTGTTGATTAGTATTTTAATAAAGTCAACAAGAGCTGTTGTGGGAAGTTGCCGGAGCGTTGTCTGTGTTAACTACTCCCCCTCTAAATTGAAAGTCGTCCTCGGCTTTCTGCAGCTTTTCTTGAAGGTTTTTTATCATACCCACTATCTTTCCATTTTTTGGCTTACATTTTTGCCTTATTACTGCGTAAGATAATAGAGCAAATATAAAAAAAATTATGGTCATAAAAAAAATGTTATAAACTGTAGTGTGGGTAGTTATTTTGTCCTTCAAAGTATTTATATGGTGGACATTCCTTAAATGAAGTTCGTTAAGAACGGGTAATGACAGCTGCTGTATGTGATCTGTTATATTGACAGAGTGAGCTAATGGAATTTTTGGGTTTAGAACAACTCTACCTTTTTTGTTGGTAAAGTTTGTTCCATTAATCATAATAGTTTCCTTGAATGTAATAAGGTAAGTACCATTTATTTGGGTAACATTTGTTCCCAACGATTTGACCGTGGCTTTTGCATCATTAATGATAATAACGCCATCTCTCACTTCTGAAATATGTGGTAAGTGAACGGTTACTTCAGAATAATTTGCTTCATATGTGTTAAGTATGTTTTTTAAACAAGGGTTTTCAGAAATGAGTTCTGTGCAAAAAGTTGTTACGCCTTTTCTGTTACAGTTTTACAAAATTTTATAACCACTTTGACACTTTGCTGTAATATTTGATTCAAAATTAATTATTTTATTTAAGTGAGAAACTGGATAAATGGAAGTTGCATTACATAAATCAGTGACAATAGGAAATTTTATATAAAAGCTAAAGCCAATGATAAAGCACAGTTTTCTAGGTCGTCTATAATTGCCCTAGCTCTAGAACTTGCTAATTCGTAAAGATACAGTGTGTTTATCTCCTCCAGTTTACTTTGCACTATTAACTTATCTATTGCGTTGGTTAGTTTGTTAATTTGGTCTTGTATTTTTGTATTAATAATTATTTGGTTTTCATTGTTTTGTAATAAGATTTCATTGTTTACTTTAAGTTCATTGAAATCATCAAAATCGGCAGTTCCCGCTACAATTTTTAATACTGTTCCTAAAAAGTTAAGGCTGCGTGCATGTCGGTGGTGGATTCCAACCGTGTCCAAAAGTCGGTCTATCTGTTGTAAATCCATTTCCAAAATCTTTTTCATATGAGACTGAGGAATGTATTCTAATAATTTTTGTGTTTCTTTACTGAGGTCTTCGTAATTTGATAAATTCGACATATGTGCAAGAGCACCATAGTCCTTAAATATTGCTGCTTGTCCATCTACAATAGGGATGTATTTTGATGCAGAGTAGTCAATAAGTTCGCCCAATGCCGGCGATATTAAAGAAATCTGTAATAAAAAATTTTGGTCAGTATATAATGGTTTAGTTTATGTCTATCGTAAGTTGTCTTTGTGAACTCTTCTTTTTTCTACTAAGACGGTTGTACCTAGGTCCTTCTGTACTTTTTTCTAAACAAAAACTTTATCAAACTTATCACCCAATCTCTTGTTCCTTTTAACAAAAACTACTTCCCCTTCTTGGTAATTTGTGATGTTGCCAGTGGAACGTTTTCTTATTTTATCTTGGGCTGCTCTGAGCCTTGTCTTAATATTAATT
The DNA here is from genome assembly GCA_949628195.1 of Phasia obesa. NCBI lineage: Eukaryota > Metazoa > Arthropoda > Insecta > Diptera > Tachinidae > Phasia > Phasia obesa. Next base: position 22,608,604 of record OX451220.1, read on the forward strand.
AAATTTTCCTTGTAAAAATCATTCATTATATCAATAGGTTTTGCTCCTATTACTGAGTGAACTGTTTGATTATATTTAAGTGTGGCGATAAAAACAAGGTCAATCGTGTCCACAATATCCTGCTGAGCCTTGACGCAGCGTGCAATTTCCGTTAAGGTCGAATGAAATCTCTCCACTTGACCGTTGCTCTTGCTATGAAGAGGTGGTATAAAAAATTGTTCGGCATCAAAATAGTTTTTTAGTAAATCCTGCAAAGAACTCGCCTGAAAGGCCTTTTCGTTATCGGATACGACTAACTTAATTCCTTTAAATCTACATAAAATTTGAAATAGTGCGTTTTTAATGTCGATCAGATTTCTTGACGCGATTGGAATGACACTAGCAAATTTCGAAAATTTGTCAATGCATGTTAAAAAATGTGTTTTGTTTGTTGAAAAAATATCAATATGTAATATCTGTCCTGGGTGTTCGGGTACAGGGGTGTCCCCTATAATAGCTTTTTCCGGTTTTCTACTGTATTTATTTTCCATGCAAATTTTGCAATTTTTATTGATGGTGTTTAGTAATTTTTTCATGTCTGGGAAAAAATAATCTTCTAGTAGTTGTTTAAAATTTTCATTTGCGCATCTATGAGCACTATTGTGTTCGCAATGGGCTGTTTCTATTTGATCGTTTTGATTCGTTAAATCTATTACTATTCGTTCAGTATGGACGAATTTTATTGACGAAAATGTCTTCAAGATGTAACTTTGTATCCTAGCCAGTGTAGGCAAATCACAACAAATTGCGTTTACAACTCTGGAGTTCACACTAGTTTTCAAGAATGAATATAGATTCTCTATATCATTGTGTCCGATCACATGTCAAATATATTTTTTAAAGAATATTTTTGTCCTTTTTGAATTTGTGTTCCCCTTTGTAATAACAATCTGGTTCCTAAACTGATTCACAGGGAATGTAATAGATCTTATTGCGTCCGATGACGACATTTCGCTGTGCGCAGTGTCCGGAATTGACTCGGTTTCCGATATATTATTTAGATATTGACGTGATAAAGCATCCACCACAACGTTCTCTTTTCCTGGTTTATAATGAAAACTTGGGGAAAACTCTTCTATAAAAGCTCTCCACCTTTTTATTTTTGAGTTAGTACTTTTATCCGTAACGGAAAATGTTAGTGGCTGATGGTCAGTGAATATTTTTATATTTTTTACCCCATAGAGATAGTTCCTTAAAGTTTTTAATGCCCAAATGATGGCCAAGAGTTCTCTTTCATTAGTGGCATAGTTTTCTTCAGCTGAGGTTAGTGTTCTAGATATCATGGTTATTAGGCGACCGTTTTGTGATAAGACAACACCCAAAGCATGATTTGAAGCATCCGTTGTTACCTCAAACGGCTTTTCAAAGTCAGGGTACAATAATAATACATCCTCCGACGCGAGGATTTGTTTAATTTTAATTTAATTTTTTCAAAAGCTTCTAACGCTTCATCGCCTAGTTTAATTTTTACATCTTTTGATCTATTTGCGCCTATATGACCGTTTTCACCGCGTAAGTATTTTGTGAGTGGCTTTGTTATAGAAGCATAGTCCCTTACAAATTTTCTATAATAACCCGACAAACCAAGGAATGATCTAAGACCTCTAAGAGATGCTGGGGTTTTATAATTTATAATGTCCTTTATTTTTTCGGGTGACGTTTTTATACCATTTCGGAAGACCACAAATCCCAAAAATTCGACCTCATGTTTGAAAAATTTAGATTTTTCAACAGAAACCCTCATATTCGCTTTTTCTAAGTCAGCCAGGATTGTGTCTATGTGTTGTAAGTGACTTTTTTCGTCGGGGGAAAAAAATATAATGTCATCGATGTAGACGTGACAAAATTTGCCTATATATGGTCTCAGGACATCGTCAATAGCCCTTTGGAAAATGCTGGGAGCAAAACTCATATTTACCGTTATTCACGCTAAAAGCTGTTTTTTGCCGATCGTCCTCTTTTAACAGGATCTGATGGAATCCTGATTTTAAATCAAGTGTCGAGAAGTATTTAGATTTTCCCAGATTACTGAGAATAACCGAGGTTTCCGGTATTGGACTTATCTGAAACGGTTTTATCGTTAAGCTTTCTAAAGTCTATTACAATTCGAAGTTTAGGCTTGCCGTTTTCATCCAAACCCTTCTTATTTACTACATGTATTGGGGAATTGTATGGTGAACATGAAGGTCTTATTATTCCATCCGAAAGAAGGGATTCTTTTTTTTATTAATAAAAGATGTTGCTGACACAGGATACGGATATGATTTAGAGTAAATAGGTTCATTAGTAGGTGTCTTGATCCTGGCAACCACATTTGTGTTATAGGGAAGAACTCTATTTGGTTCTGCGAATGCGCAATGATTTTCCTTTATTATTCTCAAAAATTCACTTTTAGTGTCAAAAGGGACAGAGGAAAGGTCGATTTCAAAATAATTTATTTCCTTCCGAAACGAATCATTTGATTTCTCGTTATCCATTTTAAATCGTAAAATATCATTTCCTATATCAATTTCCGCTCCAACTTTCTTCAAAAATTCATAAGCCAGTATAGCATCAAAAGATGTGAGATTTGGTAACAGAAAAAACGTAGCTGTCTCACCAAACAATGAAATTTCGCATTTTTCTGTGACATATGTGTCACCGTTTACAGTCCTAATTTTAAATGGTTTATCAATATTAAATATATTTTTCAAACTACTCAAATTTCTAACATAATTTAATGATGTTCCTGTATCAATTAATATATTAAGCTTCTGCGTATTATTCAATGTTTTTGAAATACAAGGCAGAAGCGGGCTTAATCTAAAAAATTTAATGGTTCTTCCATTAGTTTTTCCTCAATATTATTAATTCTCTGAATCTTTGGAGTAAACTGCCTTGTTGATTCTGGAGGTCTTTTATGAACTTCAGGTTGGTGCCTTTGGGCACTTCGCATAGCACTACGGAAACTTCTATCAACCTCCATAGGTTCTGGTACCTGATTAGGTCTTTCCCTTGCATTGAAATTCCTATTATTATAAGTGTGTGATCCATTAAACGGAACAAATTGGGGTAATGTTTGCCGGTTATGTTGTTGTCCTACTTTTTGATAATGTGGGGATTTAGATGAATGGTTATTCCGAGAATTATTCCAGTAAGTGGTAGCAAACTGATAGCGAACTTGATTTGTCTCTAGTTCCTGTGCCAGGGCAAGAGCCGAAGGCATGTCTCCAGGCTTGGAGGAAAATAAAATGTCGCACATTGGACGTTTAAGCCCAGAAATGAAAACTGTAAGTGCATCTTGCCTATATTTCAAGTTTAAGGAATTAACCAATTGCTCATTTCCTTCGCTAGTCATTTTCTTTCAACCTCATCGTAAAATTCTGTAATTGATTTTTGGCCCTGTTTGAGAGTGGAAAGTTTTTGTTCGAGCGTATAAAGCGAGCGCTTATCAGCGTAAGCAAAGTCTAATCTGGCTACGATTGCTTGAAAATTTAGAACAGTATTATAAGAACTAAGGAGTGTATCAGCACTGCCAACAATTTTATTGCGTAAAATTGCAATTGCCTGATAGTATTTGGAACTACCTTTATGCTTTTCATATAGTTTATGAGCGGTGGCCGCGGCTTGACGTTATGAAACGTATTTTGACGAATCGCCATTAAATTCGACAACGTCGAGAGGCTCGTTACATATAACGTTTTCTAATATCTCTACTTCTTTGTATTCCTCTACTTCAGTCGGAAGTTCTAGGAGTTGTAGTGTTTCAGTCAAATTGTTTATCGTCGATTGGAATTGAACTCGAGTCTGTTCGGTCGCTTGAGCTATTGCTGTTGTAAGCAATGCTTGCACAGTGTTCGTGTCCATAATTGTTGTGTTTATCCGTAGATGAGCAAAATTGTCAATAATATCTTCTATCTCACGAAAGCTCTTTCTAATGTCGTTTGAAGTCATTAACCAAAATAAGTTTCTTTATCATTTGTTTACTTTACTTTACTATTATTAGTTGATTTCTTTAATTTCACAAAATTTTCACTTTCTTATATTACGTTATCATTAAAATAAACAATTAATACCCTATAATTAACTTACAGAAATATTATTACTCTTGCCATATTTGTTGCTGGAGTTGTGGATATTATTCGTTGGGCGGTGTCACAGCTTGGCACGCACTTTCTTCCTTCTGTTGAAATTTATAGATGCTTCTGATTCTTCTTTTTTTCGGAATAGTTGCAATTTCACCAAAGCTTATTATTTTTAAATTTTGTGAAGTGGTTTTATTCTTTTATGAAAATGTCAATAAATTGTTTTGTTTATTACAATTATTTAAAGGCTTTTTTGTTTTTAAAAATTCCAATATTTTTTTGTGGTTTTTCATATAAGAAATTGTTTACTGAAGCCTTGTTTAACACATTTTTTTTATTGTTACAAGGATTTGTTTAATAAAATAAATTAAAATTTTTTTATTTAAGTTGTCCTTGAGGATTTTTTAAAAATGTTTTATTTAACAATTTTTTTATAGTTGTTTTTTTTATCAAACTTGTTTAGAACACCTTTTTATTGTTCTTTTTTTTAAATTAAATAAAAATTCTTTTATTTGGTTTGTCTTTACCGAAATTTGTTTGTTAACACTATTTTTATTGTTCACTCCTTTTTTTATTTGACTTTAATTATCCTAAAATAAGGATTTTTTAACAAACAAAAAAAACATAAAAATTTTAATTATTTAAATGATCCTTTACATAAGGATTTTTTTTAAGGTTCGATCTTTTAAAAATTTCCTAAATATAAGGATTTGTTTTTATTAAAAGTTCAATCTTTTTAAATTATCCTAAGCATAAGGTTTTGTTTTTATTAAAAAGATTGGCTAGTTGGGCGCCAGTTATTCTGTCCGATAAAATAGAACTTTGTTATTTCGAGTATCAAACTGAACTGCTCTTTATTATTCTTCATATTTTCTTAGTTGCTACAATTCTTAATTCTAATTACTTAACATTAACTTATAGGTTTCTAATTACAATCATTTTGTTTTAGCAAGTGTCATCGTGGGAGTAGGTATTTGGAAATAATTCCAAGAATTGATGCTTTTGTTTGTCATTATGTTAATGCAACATAAAAGCATGTGGTTTTGTGGGAAAATGCTAAATTGTTGGCTGTTGCACTTTTTGAGTGCAAAAGAATAAAAAATAAAAATAATAATTCTGAGAATGATGAATGATCTTGTTGATTGGTATTTTAATAAAGTCAACAAGAGCTGTTGTGGGAAGTTGACGGAGCGTTGTCTGTGTTAACTTACATTTTTTATATCTTATTTTTTATATTTCATTTTCATCCTAGCTTATTAGATTTTTTGATTGCAGTACTGCAAGGCGGCAGGTATGTTCACGTCTGATCAATGATGATTTTCCATGCCTGGTTAATGGTTGAGAGTGATGCCAAAGCTAGTGGAAGTTTTTGACGTCTATCATCAATTGCCGTTTATTCATCATCCTTAGTTTTATATATACTTTTTTATCGTGTGGAAGTCGCGCTTTTAAAGTTAATTAATTATTTGTATTTTTTGAATAATAATTATTTTGCGCCATATCGTTGGCCAAAATTGATTAGCTTTTTAGGGTTCCGTACCCAAAGGGTAAAAACGAAACCCTATTGTTTTCGCTACAATGTCTGTCTGTCCGTCTGTCCGTCTGTCAGCGCCTTTTATCTCTGGAACCGTAATAGGTAAACTCTTGAAATTTTCACACATGATGTATAACTGTTGCCGCTATAGCAACAAATACTAAAACTTATAGGGTATTCCAATAGAGAGGTGTTATTCACGAAAAAGTGTTTATTTCTTGAACTGTAGGAGGGATACACTTGAAATTTACAAACAGTAATTAAAACTTAGTTCACTATATCAAAAAGTATAAAAAAATAAAACTAAAAATTAAAGGGTGTTCCGATAGTGGTGTGATTTGCATGTAAAAGGCCTAAGTTTTGAACCATAATAGGTAGTGTAACGATACATTTTCCGCTGGTTGCTGGGATAGCTTCAACGGATTCCAGGGTCGTTTATATTTTGTTTCTTACTTACCTTCTTTATCTGGGAAAGAAGAGAACCAGTCGGGTTTTATTTCGTTAAACGTTATAAATCTTATCTCCTATGTTTTATTTGGTGTATTTGTTCTACTACAACGTAGAGGACAGACGGTCTGAACTCGTAGCCGATGAATGGGAAGTCAGAACAGCGGTACAGGCAGCAACGACGCGTGCAGGCAGCAGCGGCGGTACAGATGGCAGCGGCGGTACAGACAGAAGCGGCGGTAAAGACAGCAGCGGGGTGCAGACTGCAGCGGTGGTACAGATGGCAACGGCGGTACTGGCAGCAGCGGCGGTGCAGTCGGCGGCGGCGGTACAAGCAGCAGCGGTGGTACAAGGGGCAGCGGCGGTCTAAGTGGCAGCAGCGGTACAGGCAGCAGCTGTACTTGGCAGCGGTTTAGGCTGCAGTGGCGGTACAGGCGGCAGCGGCGGTACCTGGCAGCGGTACAGGCGGCAGTAGCTGTACTTGGCAGCGGTTCAGGCTACAGTGGCGGTACCTCGCAGCGGTAGCGGCGGTACCTGACAGCGGTTCAGGCTGCAGTGGCGGTACTTGGCAGCGGTACAGGCGGCAACGACGGTAAAAATAAAACACTGTACTTAGCAGTGGAAGCGATTGTAGGGAGTTCTAGGCCGTGTCCAAGATTATTGCCGGAATATAAAATTCCACACCAGCACTAGTCACACGGTCGAGCCAACATCGGTAGAAGATAAACTTCTGTGGTGTTGGTACTTCCATCAATTGCACTTGTCCTGTCGATAAGAAGTAATTGCGGAATATAAAATTCCTCCAAGAGACCTCTTACCTGCAGGCGAGCTGCTTGCTATCTCATCAATTATTCGAAATGTTGCGTCTTTTATACCCTTGAGTGGGCACACACATTCACACACACACTTGTGTGATTGTTTGTTTACAATGGTTGCCAGCCATCATCTGTCAAATTGCATATGTTCAACAGCTGACTGTTCTAGTTTAACTGGTTGTTTCTGACTTACAGGTGGCGCTATGAGTTTCTTGACCGTTAATTTAAATTTACTTTTATAAATAACATGAGATCAGTTTAGGATAAATCGTTTTACTTTAGTTAAATTCACTGAATATCAATAATACTGATGATAAGTAATACGAAAAAAAAAAATAGGGAATGTAAATGATCATATTCGTATATGAAATACTAAAATATATAATAATAATAATGGTAATAAACACAGGTAATTCAGTAATAATCTTACAAAATAAAAAATAATAAAATAATAAAAATAGTAAAATAAATAAGCAAATTAAATGGTATTATAAATGGTATTACTTCACACTATGTGTAGGTGAAAACGAGTAAACGACTTTCGCCGTTACATTACCTGCCCTCGTTCGCCGACCAGCAGCTGTGTTTAGTAGACTAATCGTGACAGGGTTTTAACTCGCTAATATGGACGGACTGTCCATCGTTATTGTGCTGTCCACGTACTTTCAAAATTACAGGCGATAAAAAGTTAATCACGGTATACTGACCTCCATATTTTGGGGCGAGCTTAGCAGCAAATTTTTCAGTTGCTTTCGAGAGTGGGTGCTGTCGGATTAACACCTGGGCTCCTATCCGGGGTCTCCAGGGTCGTCGCCGTAGATTATAGTAGCGCTGTTGTCTTTGCGATGCTGCTTCTAAGTTTCGCTTCACCAATTTGAAGACTTCCTGTAGTTCATTAGCTCGCTCCTTTGGAGGTGGGTTTCGAGCACAGAGTCGTACAGTGTCTTAGGGAGGCGCGGTTCTCGTCCTTGTGTGAGATATGCCGCTGTGTATCCCGTGGTATCCGAGGTACTCGTATTGAGGGCCAACATGATTTCTGGTAGGAAGTCATCCCAGGTATTGTGCCTCTTCCCCGAGAATTGTGCGATGATGGTTTTGATAGTGCGGTTTGCTCGTTCGGTCGGGTTTTCCTGGGGCGTATACGGTGCCGTGAATTCCTGCTGTATCCCTACTTCGTCGACCCATCTCTGGAAGATCCGTGCCGTGAATTGAGGCCCGTTGTAGGTGATGATTTTCTTGCGGACGCCATAGCGAGCCACTATCCGTTCCCGAACTGCCTTGATGAGTGCTTCTGCCGTGGCTTTCCGTTGAGGAATCAATTCGCACCACTTGGAGAACCTGTCAAAAAGTACAAACATGGTATTCCCATGCTTGGTCCTTGGCAAGGGTTCCACAAAATCCGCACACAATGTGGCCCATGGTTCCTCAGGTAGTCGCGTCAGCATCTCGCCGGCTGGCTTCTGTTGATCCGTTTTGTATCGCTGACAGGATCCGCATCTGCGCACATACCTACTAACGTCCCTCGCCAGCCCTGGCCAGAAATACCGACTGGCTACCCTGTTTATGGTCTTTCGAGATCCCAGGTGTCCGGCCGTGGTACTATCATGATTCTCCTGTAAGACTTGGTGGCGACGCGACTTGGGGACGCACAATTTCCATGGGGTACAATCTTCATTATTGATGCTACGGCCGGTGTTTTTATGCAATTGCTGATTGATTATGATATAATCGGGATATTTTTCGGGGTGACGTTCCATTAGGCGTTTTATCCAGGGGCAATCTAGATCCTGGCTGACTTGTAACAAATGGGCGGTTTCCACTGGATGCCTAGATAGGGCATCAGCTACGACATTCTGCTTACCCTTCCTGTAGTGTACCGTAAACTGGTACTGTTGCAATTCCAATGCCCATCGTGCCAGCCGACCCGTCGGGTTGTTGAGCCACTTAAGGGACAGGTGGTCAGTAATCACTTCGATACCCTTCTAAATACTGCCTCATCTTCCGAATTCCCCAGATGATGGCCAGGCATTCCTTTTCGGTTGCCGAGTAATTTTTCTCGGCTCCATTTAGACGTCGACTTGCGTAAGATATTACCCTTTCCGCTCCATCAATTGTTTGCGTCAACACTGCCCCTAATCCGTGTTCGCTGGCGTCGGTTTGGAGTACAAAAGTGTTGTTGAAATTTGGGCAAGCAAGTATTGGAGCTTCTGTGAGCCGAGTTTTAAGGGTGGCAAAAGCACCCTGTTGTTCTGGTCCCCATTTCTAGTGTTTTCCCTTCTGTAACAGCTGCGTCAGGGGTTTGGATATGGTGGCAAAATTGGGCACAAATCTTCGATACCAAGACGTAACTCCCAGAAACCTACGTACCTCTTTTACGTTCTGAGGTGGGACCATATCGGAAACAGCTGCAATCTTATCAGGGTCCGTTTGGATCCCATTTTCATTAATGACATGTCCCAAGTATTTCGTCTCTTTTTTAAAAAACTAGCATTTCTCTGCATTAATTTTTAGGTTTGCTGCACGCAGTCGTCGGAAAACCTCTCTTAAGTTTTCTAGGTGCTCTTGGAACGTGGCCCCAATAACAATGATATCGTCCAAATATGCAAAAGCATGAGGTTCCATATCCGGTCCGATCACACTATCTAAAGCCCGTTGAAACGTTGCGGGAGCGGAGTGCAGACCAAATGGCATCACACGCCACTGATACAGCCCTAGCCCGCTGACGGCAAAAGCCGTATATTTTTTACTTCCTTCTTCAAGCGGAATCTGCCAGTAGCCGTCCTTGAGGTCCAAGCTGCTAATATATCGGGCGTTTCGTAGTCTATTGAGAATGGCGTCAATCCGCGGCAGCGGGTACGCGTCCGGAACTGATCTCGCATTCAGCTGCCGAAAGTCCATACACGTTCGCCATGTTCCGTTTTTCTTTCTTACTAGTGTAATAGGGAAACTGTACGGAATTCGAGAGGGTTCGATACAACCACGACGGATTAAGGTATTTATCTCCTCATCGATAATGGCTTGCATAGCGGGGTTGCGTGTGGCGTATCTTAATTTAATTGGCTGGTCATCTTTCATCTGAATTCGGTGTTGTGCAATGTTTGAAACACCCTGAATTTTCTTAAATAGCGTGAGTTCTTTTTCCAAGAACCTATTCACTCTTTCTTGGTCAAACGATAGTCCTTCCAGGTTTTGTCGGAAGGGAACGAGGATTTCTAGATTACGGCAGGTATTACTGATATTGCTTACCTTAACTTGGCTAGTTCTGCTGTTGTTGTCTGTCGGGGCATATCCAATCGACTTGGGTTTACATCTGGCCACCAAACCAGCGCAACTAAACGTAGCCTTGAGTGCCTGCAATGAGTCCAAACCCAGGATAAGGTCTTCGGTAGCCCCCGGCATAACCAGAAACTGACAGGTAACGGTCCTGGTGCCAAGCGTGATTTTAAGTCGGATCGACTCTGTAATGCGCTTCGTTGAACCGTCTGCAAGGTACACTTCAATATTCTCGGGCCATTTTCTTTTAGATGAGATGGCGAGGTGGTTGATTTGTGCGGGTGAGATAAAACTTTTGGTGGCTCCCGTATCGATGATAGCCGGGATCAGTTGGCTACCCAAGCGTATTATGGCCTTTAACTTATCTGCTTCCCACGTCAAACTAGTTGAACCCATTCTCTCGTCTGCCTCTCGCCTATCGGTAGTGTTTCGCTTACTTCTGTGGATTCTTCCGCGTACCATGCGATGGTGTGCCCCGTGTTGTTGTAGGGAGGAGGCCGGGATGCATTCTAGATCATCGGCTAGCTGGGTCAATTCACCCAATGTGGTAAAGTCCTTGCGCCGAATATACCATTGGTAATCGGACTGAGCGTTACGGAAAATTCGCTCTAATTTTTGTTGTTCGGTCAGGTGTGTGTGACGCATCAAATTCTGTATCGCCAATAAATAATCTTTAAACGTTTCCTTAGGGCGTTGTGTCCGCTTTCGGATCTCATCCTCTAGCTTCTCAAAGTAGCGAGGAGGGAGAAAAAAATTGTAAATATCTTCCTTAAAGTGCTCCCATTTATTCCAGTGTTGGTTATTGTTACGATACCATATCAAGGCACGTTCTCGTAATACATCCGACATTATTTTCGGAAGCTGGTTCAAATCTACCTGATACATTTCGGCAAGCTCTTCCAGCCGTTCCATAAATTCCAGTGGGTCCTTTTCCCCTGTGTATTTTAGACCCCACTTACGCACTACTTCTATAGCACAGATATGGTCGTCATCTCGACACTGGGTTGATGACGTGGATGGTAAAGTAACCAAGTTCGGCTGTGTGGTTGCCTCGGTTGGTTTCAGGCTAATTCCTACCCGTTCGGGGCCGACCTTTTCCTCTTCTGCCTTGACTGGAGACGTTGAGCGGCTAGGTCCATCCGCAGACGTAGGGAGTCTGATTGTGGCTTCGTGTTTTCCTTGTATTGCCATCAGCTCCTTTAGTTCCTCTTCTTGATGTTCTAGTGTCAAAAATTTAGCGAAACGTTTCCGCATGTCTTCCACATTGTTGGTAGAGTCCTGCTGATATTGCCCAAGGTATTTGACAAGCTCCTCCCTCTTTAGGTAGTATGCCCAGGAGGTTCGTAACATCGTGGTAGTCTTACTGATGTCTAACGTTGGTGATAAATCTGTTTACGCACGAAGGTGTAAACACAAGTTTTATTCTTCCTTTTTTTAACTTTTCCTTTATAATTATGTTTAATTTTAAATAAATATACATACATATATTGTTGGTTTGTTTTATATATAGACACTACTAGTGTCCCTGCTTGGGCGCCAATGTAACGACACGTTTTCCGCTGGTTGCTGGGATAGCTTCAACGGAGTCCAGGGTCGTTTATATTTTGTTTCTTACTTACCTTCTTTATCTGGGAAAGAAGAGAAACAGTCGGGTTTTATTTCGTTAAACGTTATAAATCTTATCTCCAATGTTTAATTTGGTGTATTTGTTCTACTACAACGTAGAGGACGGACGGTCTCAACTCGTAGCCGATGAATGGGAAGTCAGAACAGCGGTACAGGCAGCAACGACGCGTGCAGGCAGCAGCGGTGGTATAGGCGGCAGCGGCGGTACAGATGGCAGCGGCGGTACAGACAGAAGCGGCGGTAAAGACAGCAGCGGGGTGCAGACTGCAGCGGTGGTACAGATGGCAACGGCGGTACTGGCTGCAGCGGCGGTCCAGGCGGCGGCGGCAGTACAAGCAGCAGCGGCGGTCTAGGCAGCGGCGGTGGTACAAGCGACAACGGCGGTCTAAGTGGCAGCGGCGGTACAGGCAGCAGCTGTACTTGGCAGCGGTTCAGGCTGCAGTGGCGGTACCTGGCAGCGGTACAAGCGGCAGCGGCGGTACCTGACAGCGGTACAGGCGGCAGTAGCTGTACTTGGCTGCAGTGGCGGTACCTGGCAGATGTACAGGCGGCAGTAGCTGTACTTGGCAGCGGTTCAGGCTGCAGTGGCGGTACTTGGCAGCGGTAGTACCTGGTAGCGGTAGCGGCGGTACCTGACAGCGGTACAGGCGGCATCGGCGGTACAGGCGGCAGTAGCTGTACTTGGAAGCGTACAGCTGTACTTGGTACAGGCGGCAGCGGCGGTACCTGGCAGCGGTACAGGCGGCAGCGGCGGTACCTGGAAGCGGTACAGGCGGCAACGACGGTAAAAATAACACACTGTACTTAGCAGTGGCAGCGATTGTAGGGAGTTCTAGGCCGTGTCCAAGATTATGGCCGGAATATAAAATTCCACACCAGCACTAGTCACACGGTCGAGCCAACACCGGTAGAAGATAAACTTCTGTGGTGTTGGTACTTCCACCAATTGCACTTGTCCTGTCGATAAGAAGTAATTGCGGAATATAAAATTCCTCCAAGAGACCTCTTAACTGCAGGCGAGCTGCTTGCTATCTCATCAATTATTCGAAATGTTGCGTCTTTTATACCCTTGAGTGGGCACACACATTCACACACACACTTGTGTGATTGTTTGTTTACAATGGTTGCCAGCCATCATGTGTGAAATTGCATATGTTCAACAGCTGACTGTTCTAGTTTAACTGGTTGTTTCTGACTTACAGTTTCTTGACCGTTAATTTAAATTTACTTTTATAAATAACATGAGATCAGTTTAGGATAAATCGTTTTACTTTAGTTAAATTCACTGAATATCTATAATACTGATGATAAGTAATACGAAAAAAAAATAGGGAATGTAAATGATCATATTCGTATATGAAATACTAAAATAATTATATAATAATAATGGTAATAAACACAGGTAATTCAGTAATAATCTTACAAAATAAAAAATAATAAAATAATAAAAATAGTAAAATAAATAAGCAAATTAAATGGTATTATAAATGGTATTACTTCACACTATGTGTATGTGAAAACGAGTAAACGACTTTCCCCGTTACAGTAGACTCTTGAAATTTTCACAGAAGGTGTGTAGCTGAGGCCGCTATAGCAAGAGATAGAGAGGTGTTATTCACGAATATGTGTTTATTTCTTGAACTGTAGGAGGCATACACTAAAAATTTACAAGCAGTAATTAAAACTTAGTTCGCTTTATAAACAAGTCTAAAAAATAAACCTAAAAATTAAAGGGTGATCCGATAGTGGTGTGATTTGAATGTATAAGGCCTAATTTTTGAACCATAATAGGTAGACTCTTGAAATTTTCACAGAAGGCGTATAACTGTGGCCACTATAGCAACAAATACTAAAACTTATAGGGTGTTCCTAAAGTGACGTGTTATTTGCCTTTATTTCTTGAGCTACAGGAAGCAATCACTTAAAATTTGCAGTGATTTACTCTTCGCGTTATAAGCAAGTATACAATATTAAACCTAAAAATTAACGGGTGTTCCGTTAGTGACGTAATTTGTATGCATATGACATAGGTTTTGAACGATAATAGGTAGACTCTTGAAGTTTTTGCTGGATGAGTATTACTATGTCCACTATAAGAATTAGTAAAAATTAAATGGTGTGCCAACAGTGACGTGATTTGCATGCACATTGACTAATTTTTTAACCATAATAGATAGACTCTTGAAATTTTCACAAATGGTGTATTACTATGAACCCTATAAAAACAATAAAATTTAAAGGGTTTTTCGACAGTGACGTGTTTTGCAGGTAATTAAAGGGTGTTCCGACAGAGACATAATTTGTACGTAAATAGCCTTCTTTTCTGAACCGTAAGAGGTAGACTCTTGAAATGTTTACAACAGATCTTGTACTTCGGCCGCTGTAACAATTACTAATATCTAAAGGGTGATCCATCAGTGACATGTTTTACCTTAATTTATATTACTTATTTTATATTACCTTATTTTTTGAACCGCAATAAGTAGGTGCATGTATATTTTTATAGAAAGTGTATTACTATGGCCGCTATAACAACAATTACTAAAATTTAAAGGGTGTTCCAACAGTGATGCAATTTTCGCGAATATGACTATAATTTTAAAATTAAAGGGTGACTCATAAGACATGAAAAAATTAACAACTTGAATTTTTAAAGTTGTACTAAACATAGTACGGAACCCTACGTGTGTGAGTCTAACTCGCACTTGACTGATTTTTTTACATTGTTTTTGCGCCATATCGTTGGGATTAGTTTTAAATTGTAATGATTCAAGTTCGTTTTTTGATTGAATCCAATTATCGTTGTCGCTCGCGCCTTAAAATTTTATAAACTTTAAATTAACTAGTAATTTTTCGTTGAAAATTTTTTAATTATATTGTAAAATAAAACAAAGGAAAGTCTATTTGTGATTTATCCTTTTTTGTTCGAAAAAAACTAAAAACTTCTTGTGTTTTATTTTTCTTGCGAGAGTTCGTGTACCTTGCATTTGTGGTTCCATTTTTTGGTGAAGACAGCCGTTTAGAAGCCATCGGCACCACCCCACATTTTTAGTTATTTTTAACGAAAAAACATAATTTGCTTAATTTTACGCAGAAAAATAAAAATGCTGTTGAAACTGTTAAATTTTAAACAAAATGTCTAAAATCAAATAAGCTGTCAAACGAGGAAAATTTATTAGTTCAGTTTTTGTTTCAATTGTTGTTTATTCGTTGAACAGAACGGTCGCAAGTTTTTAAGCTCGCAATAATAAAAAAAAAAAAACAAAAACATAGTGTGTGAATTTTTAGCAAACAAAATACCAAAACAATAAAAACCTGTTTGATACAGAACAACAAAGTTGTTGTATTTTTTTTCCTTCTTTTACAACGGCATTTATTACTACTAATAAGAAAAAACAAAAAAACAGTGCGAGGGCTCATTTATGAGTCACTCAAATTTAAATATATCTGAGAAAAGTGCGAACATAAGCAGTAGAAATGCATATGTAATTCTAAATGCTGATGAAAGCAGTGATAAAAATGAAATAAACAAAAACAAACAAACTGATGTGTTTTTAAATGCTGCGCCAATATACCGCACACGCTCCTGTTCACCATTGTTGCTTAGTAGCGACAAAAAAATATATATGAATAAATCATCTTCGCCTTCTCAACACAGTGTGACCAAAACAAACATGGACAGTGCTCAAAAACCCAAAACACAAGTGGGCATAGATAGATACGTGACGGTATTAAAACGAGGACGTAGCCCTAAATCTTCGCAGTTGGCTTCAATTTCTAAAGTACCTAAAGATAGGGACTCTAATAGTCTAAGTTCCCAAAACCGCTTTGCAATCTTGGATAGCGAAACAAGTGTGCCTACAACCTTACCCAAGTCGTTCAAACCACCTCCTATTTTTCTGAGAGAACAAAATTCTAATGATTTAATAAAAAGTATAATTTCAGTAATTGGAGAAAATTCATTTTATGTGATTCCTCTTAAGCGTGGTAACATAAGTGAAACAAAGATTCAAATAAGTGATGAAAGCAACTTCCGAAAATTAGTTAACGAATTTGAAACCCGCAATAAGAATTTTTACACCTACCAATTGAAAAGTGGCAAAGGTTTGCATGTAGTCATAAAAGGTATGGACCCTTGTGTCGATCCAGCTGATATTAAAGCTTGTCTACAAAAAAATGGATTTAAGGTGAAAAGCGTAGCCAATATCAGAAATCGTGAACGTGTCCCCCAACCAATATTTCGGGTTGAATTGGAACCTGGTGATATGAGATTGAAAAAAAATGAGACTCACCCTATATACAATATTAAATATCTGCTACACCGAAAAATTACCATAGAGGAACCACATAAGCGATCAGGACCTGTACAGAGTTTAAACTGTCAAGAATTTGGTCATACTAGGGCTTATTGTAAGTTGCCCCCTGTTTACGTTGTCTGTGGCGAGCTTCATGTTACAGCCCAGTGCAATAAAACTAAAGATGACATAAATGCAAAAAAATGCAGTAATTGTGGTGGAAATCACACCGCAAACTACAGAGGTTGTCCAGTATATACTATAGTGAAGAGGTCTTCAATTCAAAAGTTACACAATCTTCCAAAGCATCCACAATACACACCAAATGCTAATTATCCTCAATTAGCCCAGCCCAACGCAAAACACGTTTCGTATGCTGATATTTTAAAAACAAATCGTACACCAGTTATTAATGTACTACCAACATCAAATAACAACAACAATTTATACACGGAAAATAAAGAACAATTTGAAAAAAACCTCAAGCTGGCCGCTCAACATGCAACAACAACCCGACAACAAACTAGATACAACCAAATTTATTCTGCGGATGTCGAACGGCTCCTGACTGAAAAAAGAAGAATCCGAAGAGAGTGGCAGTTACACAGATCTCCCCAGCTCAAAAATAGACTAAAGGAATGCACGAAAACGCTTAAAAAGCTGCTGGAATGTCGAAGAATAGCATCCCTGGAAAATTACCTGGCGGATCTTGACACAACTTCACAATCAGATTATTCATTATGGCGTGCATGTAGAAACTTAAAACGACCAGTCATACGCAAACCTCTCTTACGAACTTCTTGTGGGGGTTGGGCAAGAAATGATACTGAAAAAGGAAATCTATTTGTTGACCATTTAAAAGACGTGTTTATTCCAAATGACTCGACTGATATAGCTGAGTTGCCACCTGTCGATGTTAGTCCTGCAGTCACCTTAAGGTTTGAGCTTCGTGATATTGAAAGGGCAATAACTGATTTAAACACCAAGAAAGCGCCTGGTTTTGATAAAACGAGCAATAAGATGCTAATTGAGCTTCCTAGTATTGCACTAAAAATAATTCTCTTTATATTTAATGCCATTTGTCGTCTTGAGTACTTTCCATCAGATTGGAAGATTTCATTGATAACTATGATTCCTAAGCCGGGAAAAGATCACACAAAAGTAGAATCATACAGACCCATAAGCCTTTTATCAAACATGTCAAAGCTATTCGAAAAGATTTTAATTTCTAAGTTAAACCCAATTCTAAGCGATATGGGATGTATTCCGAATCATCAATTTGGATTCAGAAAACAACACAGTATAATCGAACAAACACACAGATTAGTAAATGTAGTCAAAAAGACCTTTGAGGAAAAAAATATTGTTCAGCCCTTTTCATAGACGTGTCTCAAGCGTTCGACAAAGTATGGCATAAAGGCTTAATATATAAGTTAAAGCTCAATTTGCCTAAAAACTTCTATAACTTGCTAGAAAAATATTTAACTAATCGAAAGTTTATACTGAAAGAAGGAGACTTTTTAAGTTCACCACAGTCTATTGCCGCTGGAGTACCCCAAGGTAGTATATTGGGACCTATTTTATATCTATTGTATACTTCGGATATGCCAACTAGTGACCGAGTCCACACATCGACATTTGCTGATGATACAGCTTTTCTAAGCATCCACGACAGTCCCCAAATAGCATCGCGATATTTACAAGACCACATATTTAATTTGGAAAACTGGTTGAAGAAGTGGAGAATAAAAGTGAACGAACAAAAATGCACTCACATAACGTTTACACTACGTAGGGACTCATGTCCCCCTATTCGCATAAATAATCAAATAATACCTCAAGTTTCTGAAGTCAAATACCTCGGTATACATCTTGATCGGCGTCTTACATGGAAAAGTCATATAGAATCAAAGTTAACACAAATGAAATTGAAAGCAGTCCAACTTAACTGGCTTATTGGCAGAAACTCTACTCTCAGCTTAGATTGCAAACTTTTGCTATACAATTCGATCCTCAAACCAATATGGCGTTATGGGATTCAGTTATGGGGCTCTGCCTCAGCTTCAAACTTGGAAAAAATTCAAAGGCGGCAAAGTAGAATTTTAAGAATGATTACATGCGCTCCTTGGTATATTAAAAACTCGAACATCCACAAAGACTTAAACGTGCCATTGACTGAAGCAGAAATCGCGAAACATGCATTATCATATTTAAAAAAGCTCGAAACACATCCTAACCCGCTGGCTCGAAACATCCTAAACGACCGCGGCTACATTCGACTAAGAAGGAGGGATATTACATTTTTTGGCCAAACCCCAGAGAGGTGAACCCGAAATGATGACATCAGCCCGAAATTAAATTTGAGCCCGGCATTGGCTGGACTTAATTAATTAAGTATAATTTAGTTTTAAGATGTGAACACTTATTGTTAGTTCAATTATATTTGAAGATTCAATAAATAAAGTTGAAAAAAAAAAAAAGTTTTTGTTTCGTTTTTTTAACTTTTTGTGTTTTCTATTAAATTAAATTTGTTAAATAATAAAAAAAATATTAAAAAAAGAACAAAATGAGAACGGATAAAAATTACAAAAGAAGAGTAATGTGAAGCCAATTGACTGAGTGGTTGAACGCCAAAATCTGATAGATGCAGAAACAGACGAAGATGTAACAAATAGTGCCATCAAATCAGAACTAACTTCTGTGTCGCCCATGTCCGTGCCTAAAATTAATATAAAGAGTGGCGATACTAATCGTAGATGCCATTCAGCTTCATGATCTATAGAACGGACTACCACAACGTTCGATAAATTAGAATGTCATCTGCCAAAGTTACATACGTAAATGAACTATGAGCACTATTCATCGTTATCATCAGATATTAGCATTACCAATCACAATGTAATTGATAAAACACACACCACTGACAAAACGTCAAAAACCGATATGGCGATAGCTTACCTTAGCGAAAGCTTCTAATTCTGGTTCTGGCTGTTCAATGAATCAAATTACTAAAATACTAAGACTAAGCCGAAGGTTCACTTGAGGTAATGATCTTAATGCCGGTAAAGCTCAAGAAAATGTATTACAATTAAGGCAACGTTTATATGTAAATACTTTCAATTTCGATCCAACAATTAAAAAGTAGCCATACCGGACTCTGAGATTTACTTCAAGCTTCAATCAACTTGTGACAAAAACAGTTCCGACATCAATGCTAGTCTAGCTTCAGCAGTAGCAACAACATCGGTCGCTACTAAGCAACATTCACCATTGTTGCTTAGTAGCGACAAAAAAATATATATGAATAAATCATCTTCGCCTTCTCAACACAGTGTGACCAAAACAAACATGGACAGTGCTCAAAAACCCAAAACACAAGTGGGCATAGATAGATACGTGACGGTATTAAAACGAGGACGTAGCCCTAAATCTTCGCAGTTGGCTTCAATTTCTAAAGTACCTAAAGATAGGGACTCTAATAGTCTAAGTTCCCAAAACCGCTTTGCAATCTTGGATAGCGAAACAAGTGTGCCTACAACCTTACCCAAGTCGTTCAAACCACCTCCTATTTTTCTGAGAGAACAAAATTCTAATGATTTAATAAAAAGTATAATTTCAGTAATTGGAGAAAATTCATTTTATGTGATTCCTCTTAAGCGTGGTAACATAAGTGAAACAAAGATTCAAATAAGTGATGAAAGCAACTTCCGAAAATTAGTTAACGAATTTGAAACCCGCAATAAGAATTTTTACACCTACCAATTGAAAAGTGGCAAAGGTTTGCATGTAGTCATAAAAGGTATGGACCCTTGTGTCGATCCAGCTGATATTAAAGCTTGTCTACAAAAAAATGGATTTAAGGTGAAAAGCGTAGCCAATATCAGAAATCGTGAACGTGTCCCCCAACCAATATTTCGGGTTGAATTGGAACCTGGTGATATGAGATTGAAAAAAAATGAGACTCACCCTATATACAATATTAAATATCTGCTACACCGAAAAATTACCATAGAGGAACCACATAAGCGATCAGGACCTGTACAGAGTTTAAACTGTCAAGAATTTGGTCATACTAGGGCTTATTGTAAGTTGCCCCCTGTTTACGTTGTCTGTGGCGAGCTTCATGTTACAGCCCAGTGCAATAAAACTAAAGATGACATAAATGCAAAAAAATGCAGTAATTGTGGTGGAAATCACACCGCAAACTACAGAGGTTGTCCAGTATATACTATAGTGAAGAGGTCTTCAATTCAAAAGTTACACAATCTTCCAAAGCATCCACAATACACACCAAATGCTAATTATCCTCAATTAGCCCAGCCCAACGCAAAACACGTTTCGTATGCTGATATTTTAAAAACAAATCGTACACCAGTTATTAATGTACTACCAACATCAAATAACAACAACAATTTATACACGGAAAATAAAGAACAATTTGAAAAAAACCTCAAGCTGGCCGCTCAACATGCAACAACAACCCGACAACAAACTAGATACAACCAAATTTATTCTGCGGATGTCGAACGGCTCCTGACTGAAAAAAGAAGAATCCGAAGAGAGTGGCAGTTACACAGATCTCCCCAGCTCAAAAATAGACTAAAGGAATGCACGAAAACGCTTAAAAAGCTGCTGGAATGTCGAAGAATAGCATCCCTGGAAAATTACCTGGCGGATCTTGACACAACTTCACAATCAGATTATTCATTATGGCGTGCATGTAGAAACTTAAAACGACCAGTCATACGCAAACCTCCCTTACGAACTTCTTGTGGGGGTTGGGCAAGAAATGATACTGAAAAAGGAAATCTATTTGTTGACCATTTAAAAGACGTGTTTATTCCAAATGACTCGACTGATATAGCTGAGTTGCCACCTGTCGATGTTAGTCCTGCAGTCACCTTAAGGTTTGAGCTTCGTGATATTGAAAGGGCAATAACTGATTTAAACACCAAGAAAGCGCCTGGTTTTGATAAAACGAGCAATAAGATGCTAATTGAGCTTCCTAGTATTGCACTAAAAATAATTCTCTTTATATTTAATGCCATTTGTCGTCTTGAGTACTTTCCATCAGATTGGAAGATTTCATTGATAACTATGATTCCTAAGCCGGGAAAAGATCACACAAAAGTAGAATCATACAGACCCATAAGCCTTTTATCAAACATGTCAAAGCTATTCGAAAAGATTTTAATTTCTAAGTTAAACCCAATTCTAAGCGATATGGGATGTATTCCGAATCATCAATTTGGATTCAGAAAACAACACAGTATAATCGAACAAACACACAGATTAGTAAATGTAGTCAAAAAGACCTTTGAGGAAAAAAATATTGTTCAGCCCTTTTCATAGACGTGTCTCAAGCGTTCGACAAAGTATGGCATAAAGGCTTAATATATAAGTTAAAGCACAATTTGCCTAAAAACTTCTATAACTTGCTAGAAAAATATTTAACTAATCGAAAGTTTATACTGAAAGAAGGAGACTTTTTAAGTTCACCACAGTCTATTGCCGCTGGAGTACCCCAAGGTAGTATATTGGGACCTATTTTATATCTATTGTATACTTCGGATATGCCAACTAGTGACCGAGTCCACACATCGACATTTGCTGATGATACAGCTTTTCTAAGCATCCACGACAGTCCCCAAATAGCATCGCGATATTTACAAGACCACATATTTAATTTGGAAAACTGGTTGAAGAAGTGGAGAATAAAAGTGAACGAACAAAAATGCACTCACATAACGTTTACACTACGTAGGGACTCATGTCCCCCTATTCGCATAAATAATCAAATAATACCTCAAGTTTCTGAAGTCAAATACCTCGGTATACATCTTGATCGGCGCCTTACATGGAAAAGTCATATAGAATCAAAGTTAACACAAATGAAATTGAAAGCAGTCCAACTTAACTGGCTTATTGGCAGAAACTCTACTCTCAGCTTAGATTGCAAACTTTTGCTATACAATTCGATCCTCAAACCAATATGGCGTTATGGGATTCAGTTATGGGGCTCTGCCTCAGCTTCAAACTTGGAAAAAATTCAAAGGCGGCAAAGTAGAATTTTAAGAATGATTACATGCGCTCCTTGGTATATTAAAAACTCGAACATCCACAAAGACTTAAACGTGCCATTGACTGAAGCAGAAATCGCGAAACATGCATTATCATATTTAAAAAAGCTCGAAACACATCCTAACCCGCTGGCTCGAAACATCCTAAACGACCGCGGCTACATTCGACTAAGAAGGAGGGATATTACATTTTTTGGCCAAACCCCAGAGAGGTGAACCCGAAATGATGACATCAGCCCGAAATTAAATTTGAGCCCGGCATTGGCTGGACTTAATTAATTAAGTATAATTTAGTTTTAAGATGTGAACACTTATTGTTAGTTCAATTATATTTGAAGATTCAATAAATAAAGTTGAAAAAAAAAAAAAGTTTTTGTTTCGTTTTTTTAACTTTTTGTGTTTTCTATTAAATTAAATTTGTTAAATAATAAAAAAAATATTAAAAAAAGAACAAAATGAGAACGGATAAAAATTACAAAAGAAGAGTAATGTGAAGCCAATTGACTGAGTGGTTGAACGCCAAAATCTGATAGATGCAGAAACAGACGAAGATGTAACAAATAGTGCCATCAAATCAGAACTAACTTCTGTGTCGCCCATGTCCGTGCCTAAAATTAATATAAAGAGTGGCGATACTAATCGTAGATGCCATTCAGCTTCATGATCTATAGAACGGACTACCACAACGTTCGATAAATTAGAATGTCATCTGCCAAAGTTACATAAGTAAATGAACTATGAGCACTATTCATCGTTATCATCAGATATTAGCATTACCAATCACAATGTAATTGATAAAACACACACCACTGACAAAACGTCAAAAACCGATATGGCGATAGCTTACCTTAGCGAAAGCTTCTAATTCTGGTTCTGGCTGTTCAATGAATCAAATTACTAAAATACTAAGACTAAGCCGAAGGTTCACTTGAGGTAATGATCTTAATGCCGGTAAAGCTCAAGAAAATGTATTACAATTAAGGCAACGTTTATATGTAAATACTTTCAATTTCGATCCAACAATTAAAAAGTAGCCATACCGGACTCTGAGATTTACTTCAAGCTTCAATCAACTTGTGACAAAAACAGTTCCGACATCAATGCTAGTCTAGCTTCAGCAGTAGCAACAACATCGGCGGAAGCTGCTACATGTTTGCTTTTATTACTGTGATTTCATTTCTTAAAATTTTAACGTATATTAATCAAACAAAGCTAATGGTTCTAATATAACTGATCTAATAAATCTTTTTACGTGCAATTATTAAGTATACTTAAATTTTCTGTTTTTTACAACTTGTTTAATGTTAAAAAAAACTTTATTTATTATTATTAATTACTGCAATAATTTCCGATTTTGGCTCCTTTGAAAAACGCTGTTAATTTGCTTTCTTTATTCAGAAAAACGTTACTGATTAAGAATATTTAATATTAATGAAAATGCCGTTTTTATGATAATGTTGTAATTTTCTTAACATGTATAGTTGTATAAGTAATTATTAAAAATTGTATAAGTATACACATGAAAGCTTGAGTTAATATTTCTATATGAATATTATTACAATAAATGTAATTTAACACATATGTATATAAACTGCATTTTTATTTAAGGAAAAATGTAGAAAATGAAACAAAGGGGAAATAATAGGTGCGATCCCGTACTTTTTGGGAAAAGTTCGGTAAAATGAAAAAAACAAAAATAAACTCTCTTAGAGACAAAAATGCGCGAAAGTACGGGAACACAAAAAACCAACTTTATTTCCCAAAACTTTATGTCAAAGTGTTTTGTATGCATTCGTAAATAGTAAAACTTAAAAACACAAATATTTTATATGTACTCGCAATTCGTAACATATTTTAGAAGTTTAATTTATTAATCTTTTATGATAAAACTCTTAAATAACAGATTTAGTGCACTTTTGTGAGCATATGAACACATATATTTTTTTTTCATTTTCTACTGTTTACTTTCAAACAGCTGATTGTTTTGCTTTTACACAATCAACCCGAAAAAAAGTTTGGGCTGCTTAGTGCACGAAGAAGAAGAATACTCTCTCTCAAAATTACTTTCTTTTACCCAATCTTGCAGTACGGGAACAGTTTTCGGTATAATTGGGATCCCGCGGGATATTGAGTACGGGACCACACCTAATTACATATGTTTAAAATTCAACAAAAGGTTTAAAAATATAATTGTCTAATTTTAGGTCGAAAATATTCGGTAAACTGTTGCCTACTATTATCGACCTAATTTTCGACAAATATGTTTTAGAGTGTGCTTACATTCGACTAAGAAGGAGGAACACTGCTTCTCTCATCCGTACATCAGAGGGATAACCCGCAAATTACAGTAACCGTGAAAAATACATTTTTTTGTCCAGCACTGGTTGGACTTAACAAGTATATTTATATTTTTAGACTTAAGATATGAGTAACTATTGATAGTTCAATTATATTGAAGATACAATAAATAAAAAATTGCGAAAAAAAAAGTTTATTCTTCTATAATCTTATAGATATAATCTTATTCTTTTATTATATACACTATATACACTACCATTCAGAAACTTTTTCCTCACCACATACTTCAAGTAACAGATGTTCGACTTTATCGTTTTGACCATTCCTTCTTTTTTTTTGCTTTTAACATATTACAATACCGCCATATCCATCCTGCCTGTCATTTCTATAAAATTTATATCCGTTCATTGAGACCATAGCATCTGTTATCTCCTCGTAAAACCATGTCTCTGATATACATATTATATGCAAGCCTGAGCTTTCAAAAAATTTAACTCTTTTCTCAGCTTACAAATTATTTTAAACATTTACGCAGTAACTTTAGAATGTATTACATTATTTATAATACATTATTTCTCATTGCAGTCATTTTTAGAATAGTTTATATTGAAAAAAGAATAGCAACGCGTGTATAAAGTTAGACAGTTATAATATTTAAGTTATAATTTTTAAAATATAAATAATAGTTTTTAACATTATAAAAAGTATTAAAATTTGAAAAAAAATTATAACTTTTATTATTTTTATTTCCTGAAGATACTACCCAATGGTGTAGCGAAATATTGAAAATAAAAATTATTAAAACATTTTTATAAAAAAGACCTTGTGGTTATTAAAAAATAGAATTAAAATATAAAAAAAGGTCAAAAACTACAATATACTACAATACCAACCTGTATTGGATCCTCAGAGTCACGTTGTTTAATATACACTAACACACGCAGAGATACACTGATTTTATAGAGTTATTATTAGGGTTCGGTACACAAAGTGTAAAAACGAAACCCTATTGTTTTCGCTACAATGTCTGTCCGTCCGTCCGTCTGTCCGTCTGTCAGCGCCTTTTATCTCTGGAACCGTAATAGGTAGACTCTTGAAATTTTCACAGATGATGTATAGTTGTTGCCGCTATAGCAACAAATACTAAAACTTATAGGGTGTTCCAATAGAGAGGTGTTATTTACGAAAATGTGTTTATTTCTTGAACTGAAGGAGGGATACACTTGAAATTTATTAAAACTTAGTTCACTATATAAACAAGTATAAAAAAATAAAACTAAAAATTAAAGGGTGTTCCGATAGTGGTGTGAAATGCATGTGAATGCATGTATAGAGAGGTGTTATTCACAAATATGTGTTTATTTCTAGAACTGTAGGAGGCATACACTAAAAATTTACAAACTGTAATAAAAACGTAGTTCGCCTTATATACAAGTCTAAAAAATAAACCTAAACATTAAAGGGTGTTCCGATGGTGGTATTATTTTGATTTATAAAGCCTAAGTTTTGAATCATAATAGGTAAATAATAAAATTTATAGGGTGTTCCGATAGAGAGGTGTTATTCACAAATATGTGTTTATTTCTTGAGCTGTAGGAGGCATACACTAAAAATATGTAAGCAGTAATTAAAACTTAGTTCGCCTTATATACAAGTCTAAAAAATAAACCTAATAATTAAAGGGTGTTCCGATAGTAGTGTGATTTGCATGTATAAGGCCTAAGTTTTGAACCGTAATATGTAGGCACTTGAAATTTTCACAGAAAGTATATAACTGTGACCGCTATACTAGCAAATACTAAAACTTATAGGGTGTTCCGATAGAGAGGTGTTATTCACGAATATGTGCATAATTTCTTGAACTGTAGGAGGAATTCACTAAAAATATGCAAGCACTAAATTAAAATTAGTTCGCTATATAAACAAGTCTGAAAAAAATAAACCTAAAAATTAAAGGGTGTTCCGATAGTGGAGTGATTTGCATGTATAAGGCCTAAGTTGTGAACCATAATAGGTAGACTCTTGAAAATTTTACCAAAGGTGTATAACTATGGCCGTTATAGCAACAAATATTAAAACTTATAGGGTGTTCCAAAAGTGACGTGTTATTTACGTTTATGTCTTTTTTGAGCTGTAAGAGGAAACCACTTACAATTTGCAGACAGTAATTAAAACTATGTTTGTTTTATAAACAAGTATACAAAATTGAACTTAAATATTAAAGGGTGTTCCAATAGTGACGTGATTTGCATGTGTATATCCTAAGTTTTGAATGAATAGGTGGAATCTTGGAATTTTTACAGGGGGTGTATAACTATGTCCACTATAACAAATAATACAAATTAAAGGGTTTTCCGCCAGTGACGTGAATTGCATGTATAAAGCCTTATTTCTTGAACCGTAACAGGTAGACTCTTGAAATTTTGTACAGAAGATGTGTTGCCACGGCCGATATGACAATTACTAAAAATTAAAGGGTGTTCCGACAGTGACATGTTTTTTACTTATAATGACTTATATTTTAATCGCAATAAGTAGACTCTTAATATATTTATAGAAAGGAAGTTGCCATGGCCACTATAATGAATAATAAAATTAAAGGGTGTTCCGACAGTGACAAGATTTTATAAACCGTAATAGATACCCTCTTGAAATGTTTACAGTAGATGTGTTACTTCGGCCGCTATAACAAATACTTAAAATTGAAGTGTGTCCATTAGTAACGTGTTTTTCACGAATATTACCTTATTTTTTTAACCGCAATAGGTAGGCTCCTGATATTTTAATAGAAAGTGTATTACCATGGCCGCTATAAAATCAATTGCATATTA
The DNA here is from genome assembly GCA_949628195.1 of Phasia obesa. Classification (NCBI taxonomy): domain Eukaryota; kingdom Metazoa; phylum Arthropoda; class Insecta; order Diptera; family Tachinidae; genus Phasia; species Phasia obesa. The sequence goes on from OX451220.1 coordinate 22,635,906, forward strand.
AAATTTAAAGGGTGTTCTAATTATGATGCAATTTTCGCGAATATTACTTTAATTTTAAAATTTAAGGGTGTCCCATAAGACATAAAGAAATAAGATTTTCATTAACGTAAATAGGTTGTACACTATCAAAACCAGCGTATTCAATTATTAGATTTTTTTAGTATAGCAATTACTTCTTTTTTTATATTTTTAAACTCAGAAGTTTCTAACTCTAACTTATTAACACTGTCTTTAATTGCACTAATAGTAGTGGTTACTAAAAAGGTTACTCTTTCATTTAAAGCATGTAAATCTGTTTGTACTAAGTGAAAGCCCATTATTATAACTTGTCGTTAGCTAATGTTAGGATCTTATTAGGGAGGTAAGTAGTTTTTCGTTATTATAATTATACTTTAAGCCTGGGACTCTGTTCAGTTTTTCATGCGGAATGCTGTCAAACTCCATACATAAAAAATTTGTATGAAAAAGTCATGAAAAAATGTTGCTGAAGTAGTACTCTGTTTTTGCTGTGGAAAAACATTCAAATGTTTCTGGCAACATTTTAGGAAAGCTGTGAAATAAAGCAAATGGGCATTATTTCACGCGGAATTTTTCAAACAACAGCTGATGGCTTTTGTTAACATTTGTAAAACAATGTGGTATACTTAAAAGCAATAAAATCGTAAAATTCTTCCAAATCAGTGATAGACACCACATTTTAAATGTCAAATTTTCCTTGTGAAATAATAAATGTTGCTCAACATTTTTCACAAATTCGAACAGGGTACTAGGCTTTAGGCTAAAAGTGAAAGGGAAGAACATCTTGCCTTTAACTTTTAACATTAGATATAAGAGTTTGAAGTTGCCATGTTTTGTCACCTTTAAAATTGCCGTATTTTCTAATCTATGAAGAAAAATAAATTCATGTTAATTTAATTTTGCATTTGAAAAATAAAAATAGAAAACATATCTCATTTGTTGTATGTATATTAAATATTTTCGTTTGTTGCATGAATAAATAATTTGTGGTTTGTTGAAAGTAAACAAAGAAATGAAGGTATGGCGTTGCCACTACGTTTTTAACAACCAATTTATTTTGTCAAAAGTAGTCGGTGTTTCTTATGGTACTACCATATTTTCATAAAGACTCATTTTATTTTTCAATGAAGTTGTAATAACGAAAAATAGTTATTGTTCACTTTATCGCTTACTTGAGCAAAATTGAAATTTAACTAAAACGTACTTTAAAGGCAAGTTATAATAATTGGCCTAAGTCTCACATAAGAGTTATTCTTTGTGCTCTTTAAATTTATTTTCCATTATATTATATATTTGCTCTGTTGGTTTATCAAAGCGTTTATCTATTACTAGCCGACCCGGTTCGCGTTCCTGGCCCTAAGCAAACATTAGTGTTGTATTACCTACCTATTTTAAGCTTTTAACAGAATTTACGGCCTTTAAATAAAAATCCATTGAATACCTATCAAAAAAAGTTTTTTACAGAAAAACTTACATATGGTGTAGATATGGGCTCAATCAAAAAAGAAACGCATGCATTTAAGGCAAATTGGAAATAATATTTATTTATTACTTTATCTTAAGGCCAGCGATAGACAATGGTTTTTATTTTTTTTTTATTTGGCGTAAAAACGTATAAATTTTTTGGCGTGCCAACTCGGCCGTGTGAAAAATATGAATTTTCCAAAACTAAGCCAGTAATAGTCAATGATTGGCCTTGTGCTTTGTTGATGGTAATAGCAAAGGCAAGACGCAAAGGGAATTGAAGGGAATAAAAAAGTGCAATTATAATGTAATATATGGATTCAGTTATAACTTAAATCTAAATTTATTAATAAGGAAATGTTGTTCTACTGTAAAAGTTAAGTTTAAAAAATTTTTAAATTTTGAATAGCCTCTAATTATATGTTAGTAGAACTACGTCCTTTTATACAACCTAATGAAATTAAAAAGCAAAAAAGTATATAAATTTTTTTTCGTAACAAAATTTAAGTTTGGTATTTACATATAGACAGAAAAATATTTTCGCACTGTTATTTAAATCGGTTTTATACAAAACGTAGCACTAGTGTCGTTATTAAGATTTAAACTAAAAATCATTTTGAAATTTTCGAATAAGTGTTTTTGTTAAATCTTTTATTGTTTGTGTTGGACTTCTTAAATAATTTTCTCTATTAAAATGTGGGTAAAACTTTCCTTGCTTGAGGAACCAGTGAAATATTTTTAAATAATAAATTGGTTTATTATAAAATAGTATAGGTTATTAGCATTATATTATTAAAATACCAGTTGAATTCCCAAAATTCAATGCTTGCTATTTTAGCATACACAGCAATACAAATACTATGTAATTTTTAAGTGCCTATATGTATATTAAAAGATAAGGAGGTATACGTCAAATTAAGTCATCCATGAGAACACTATTTAATTTTAAGTTTTATTTAATATTGCGGATATAGCAATATGAAGGCTGTGTAAATATCAAATGTCTGACTATAACGGTTCAAAAGATAAGGCCATATACATAAAATAACATCACATATCGGGACGCTGTTTAATTTCTAATTTGAAATATTTATACTTCCGGTCATAACGGACTATCTGGTATTATACATAATTTCCAAGTTACATCAACACAACCTTTAATTTTTAAAATTATGAACTTTTTTGAATGGAACTTTCTATAAGCATTACCTTTGAAATAAAAATCGGTTGATTTTTCAAGACTTCAAAAAGGAAATTTATTTTAATAAAAAAATATTTAAAACACAAAGCACATTAGCTGCAGAGGAAAAGGTAAAAATGTACAAATTTTTTTATTGAAGATATTGCTACATATTCACAGTTTTTTAGGTGGCGGCAATGGCCAACTTTATGTAAATATGTATGACATATGCTTTTGACTAGTAAACAATTCCCATACCAATAATTTAGATGAATCAAATATAAGTAACTAGTCACTAAAATTTCACCAAAGTAAAAAGAAGAAGGGAGATACATTATTTTCACTGTCAAATTCCATATATAGATAACATTTTTTAATATATAGAATTTGATATTTTAAGAAACAGCAAAATTGAATGAATTTGCCATTGCCATCCTGTAAAGTGATTCGTCTTGGCCTTTTTTTTAATATGGTCAAATTTTACCCGGTAGTTATTTAAATTAGTGACAAAACTGTTACTATTAAACACAAATAGCGAAAATTGTTTTTGATTTAGCTAAATTATTTGTTTGAAAATTTTTTGTTATTTCAGTAAAGTTTTTCATTAGTTTCAGATAAATTGTTTGTTTGAATTTTTTTTTTAAATTTCAGTAAACTCTTTTTCTGATTCAGAAAAATTTTTTGTTTGAAATTTTTTTTACCAAATATCATAATTAATTGTTTGAAAAAAATCGTGGAATATTTTCAATAAACTAATTTTAAATTTAATTGTTTGAATTTACAAATTTGTTTATAGGACCATATTCAAACAAAAAATTGTCTAGTTATGCAAATTAATTGTTTGAATCTGAAAAATTATTTTTTCTGTGTAGTGAATTATAAGAAATCAGGCTCTAGGGGGTACTTTGTATCCATAATTTAAATTAAATTAGATGAAATTGAACTTCTAAAGAAAAAATTTTCTGACTTAATAGATAGGAAAGCAATAACAGAGGAAATTGAGCAGAATAAAAGCCGTTTCCAAAAATATTATGTAGCTGCGAAAACTCTTTTAGAAGAGGTGTGAATAAGCAAATCTAAAGAAAAAAATAATCAGCTACAAGACTCAATAAATATGGCGACTCAAAAATTTAATTAAGTAATTGCTTTGAAAACAATTCCAGAATACACTGGAAATTATCGTGAGCTCACGTCCTTCCTCACTATAATAGAATTATTAAAAGTAGGATTCGCAACAAATAAGAAAATTCATCTTATAAGTTTTATTTTTAATGTTAAATCAAATAACACAGTAAGAACTTCACTAGGAGTATCAACACCAACAACGTTTGATGAGTTGAAAAAATTGCTCACAGGCAGATACAATTTGTAAATAAAATGTAAATTGGTAAATAAAACCGAGATTTATATTTTAATAAAAACGACAAATAACCTTTATTAAAATTTAATCTATTTTAAAAAAAATATATAAAATAATAATAATAAAATAAATAATAATAAAATAAAAATAAAAATATAAATAAAATTATAAAATTTAGAATATAAGACATTAGCAATAATTATTTTCTAATTTTCAAATTACGAGAAATAATTGAATTATGCGGACAAAAATATGAAAAATTAACAAACAAATTCTCCCTTTTGATGTTGATTGTTGCTGCTTGAAACTTAAAAAGCAAAGTAGTTTTTGCTTCATCAGTTGTAACTGTTTCTTCTTCAACTGCGACTGTTTTACTTTTTCAAATGCGACTGTTTTGCTTCTTCAACTGCGACTGTTTTGCTTCTTGGACTCTTTTGCTTTTTTAACTGCGACTGTTTTACTTTTTCAAATGCAGTGAAAAGTAAAAATTTTACGACTTTTGCTGCTTCGACTTAAGTTTTTCAAACACTGGATACAAAACAACGAAAACTGTGGTATACATACAGGCTTCACTTAGTACTTTCAGTCAGAGAAATATGAACATTAATAATTACCATGAAAAATTGCTAAATGTTTAGCAGAATTAAATGAATTACAAATAAAAAAATTCACAATTATAACTCAGTTCAAGCAGATACAATTAGGCTAATAAATGGAATATATGCATTAAACATTTTAAAAAACGGATTAAACGGTGAATTGAGACCAACAGTTTTTGCAACTAGGCCAAAAGACTTAAATGGCGCTGTACAATTAGCACTTGAATTAGAAAAAGACTTTTGAAACAACAACAAACAAGTTTTATATTTCTCAAACAATAGAAATAAACAGAACAAAAATTGTACAATTAGGAACAATTACCAAAATAACAACAAGAGAAATAACTATAATCATGGTTACAATAATCATAGGTATAGTGATTACAACAATGGTAGAGCACAAGCTAATAATTACAGACCGTATAACGATAATAATGGTAGAACACAGATAAATAATTACAGTCCAAATAACGGTAGAAACAGAGATGCAATTCATAATCGCAATCCAAACCGCAACAGAGGTATTTATCAAAATAACAACACTGTACAGGAAAACTTAGAATATCCGGAGGTGACACCAGAAAATATATAAGCTCACCAACCTGACAAGAAAAAAGACAATACCAATTTTATAAATATAATTTTATTTAAAAATTTAATATTTTTAATAGACATAAGTGCGGATATTTCCTTATTTAAGTTAGAAAAAATTATGAAGATTTAATAAGTATTGACACAGAACAAACGATTAGTTGTTCAGGTCTCACTACAGAAAAGATAAAGACCATAGGAACTTCAGAATTAAAATTTAACATATCCAATGAAAATGCAGATCATAGATTTCATGTCGTTGACAAAAATTTCCCAAAACCAACGGACTGAATTTTAAGAAGAGATTTCTTTACCAAATTCTTATGTAAGATTGATTACGAGACGTTTACAATATCGCTCACATTAGGAGATAAGGAAATTACAATACCCATGAATTCATGGATCAATAAAGACAATAGCATAAAATATAAATAATATATAAATATAAAAATAAATATATAAATATAAGCGAATATAGAATTATTCTCAATAAAGAAGTGGAACCAGGAATATACGTTAGTAAAACTATAGTTCCGGGAAATGGCATATGTCATGTAAGGATATTAAACACGACAGATGGTGATGTCATTCTCAGGAACATGAAACTAGACATTGAACCACTGAAAAACTACACCCTTGTAACACGATCAAATATAAATAAATCAGTCAAGTGTGAGTTAGTCTCACACACGTAGGGTTCCGTACTATGTTTAGTACGCCTTTAAAAACTCAAGTTGTTAATTTTTTCATGTCTTATGGGGCACCCTTTTCTTTTTAAAATCAAAGACATATTCTCGAAAATTTCATCGCTATTGGAACACCCTTTAAATTTAAGGAATTGTTGTTATAACGGCTATGGTAATACACTTTCTATAAAAATATCAGGCCTACCTATTGTGGTTTAAGAAATAAGGTAATATACGTGAAAAACATGTCACTGATGGATCACCCTTTAGTAATTGTTGCAGCGGCCGAAATACAAAATCTACTGTAAACAATTCAAGAGTCTACCTATTACGGTTCAAGAAATAAGGCTATTTAAGTAAAAATTATGTCTCTGTCGGAACACCCTTTAATTTTTATTATTTGTTATAGTTTCCATAGTAATAAACCTCTTGTAAAAACTTCAAGAGTCTACTTATTATCGTTCAAAACTTAGGCCACATACACGCAAAGCACGTCACTCTCGGAACACCCTTTAATTTTAAGGTTTAATTTAATAGAAAGCGAACATAGAGTTAATTACTGTTTGCAAATTTTAAGAGGTTGCCTCCTATAGCTCAAGAAATAAAGACATAACGGCAAATAACACCTCACTTTCGGAACACCCAATAAGTTTTAGTATTTATTGCTATCGTTATACACCTTCTGTGAAAATTTCAAGAGTCTACCTATTATGGTTCAAAACTTAGGCCTTATACATGCAAATCACGCCACTATCGGAACACCCTTTAATTTTTAGGTTTATTTTTTTAGACTTGTTTATAAAGGGAACTAAGTGTTAATTACTGTTTGTAAATTTTTAGTGTATGCCTCCTACAGTTCAAGAAATAAACACACATTCGTGTATAACACCTCTCTATCGGATCACCCTATAAGTTTTAATATTTGTTGCTATAGCGGCCACTGCAATACACCTTCTGTGAAAATTTCAAGCATCTACCTATTATGGTTCAAAACTTAGGCCTTATACATGCAAATCACACCACTATCGGAACACCCTTTAATTTTTAGGTTTATTTTTTTATACTTGTTTATATAGTGAACTAAGTTTTAATTACTGTTTTTAAATCTTGAGTCCATTGCTCCTACAGTTCACGAAATAGGCACATATTCGTGAATAACACCTCTCCATCGGAACACCCTATAAGTTTTAGTATTTGTTGCTATAGCGGCAACAGCTATACATCATCTGTGAAAATTTCAAGAGTCTACCTATTACGGTTCCAGAGATAAAAGGCGTTGACAGACGGACAGACATTGTAGCGAAAACTATAGGGTTACGTTTTTACACTTTGTGTACGGAACCCTAAAAATGAAAGATATATTGACGAAGAAATATTTCAAAAATTATTTGATACTTTGAAGATCGATATTAACGATGACAAAGCTAAGTCAGAATTAATACAAATTTTTAAGGAACATCATGACATTTTCCATCTAGAAGGGGAAACATTATTGTCATACAAATTTTTACACACACACATATTAAAAATTATAGATTACCCCATGCGCATTCTGAAAAAATAAATAAACAAGTACAACAATTACTGGATGATAAGATCATTGAACCCTCAGATAGTGCATACAACTGACCCTTGTTAGTAGTACCTAAAAAGAGTGAGACTGGAAAAGAAAAATGAAGACTAGGAGTGTATTTTAGACAGTTGAACAAAAAGATAGTTAATGACAAATTTCCATTAACAAGACTAGAAGATGTGTTGGTTCGTCTTGGCAGAGCCAAATATTTTGCAACATTGGACATGACCAGTTCTTTCCATCAAACAAATTTGGAAAAAGAATCAAGACATTTAACCGCATTCTCAACGGCCAATGGTCACTATCAATTTAAAAGACTACTATTTGGTTTAAAAATATCTTACAACAGTTTCCAAAGAATGCTAACAATAGCACTTAGTGGACTAGATTCCAAAGTTTTTTTATACGTTGACGATATATTTGTATTTGGTTGTAGTCCAAAACACCATAATGATAACCTTAGGAGTACGTTTGAACGCCTATCAAAGTACAATTTAAAGCTAAATGCATTAAAATGTGTATTTTTGAAACCAGAGGTAATATATTTGGGACATCAAATAATTCAACTTCAATTTAAATTTTATTACAAAATTTATGATAAGTCAGATAATAAAAGAAGTAACTTACTTAACTGTAAAGTAGAATTTAAATAAACATAAAATACATCAATAGTATGAATGAATAAACGCTACATGCTAATGCAAATTGGTATGGTAGAGTGTTTTAAATCGAAAAGTTAAACATAGAATTATAATGCTGAAATATATAACAAAAGATAACATTGACCGGTAACATCTCAAGTTAGAAACTTAAAACTACCTAAAACTAAAACAACAAACAAAACATTAATCATATATACAACGTTTATATACACACATATAAACATATACACCCATGCATACAAATATACACACACATATACATACATATACGCATATATACATATATTAGCCTCTGTTAGAGCCAGAAAGTGAGTTAGAATAAAACTCCGGTAGACGGTACTCAAAGACGTTATCGAATGAGTTAGATTCCTTAAGCAAAACTCTAACTAAAAATAAATATAACCAATTAAAACCAGATTGGGAATTAAATGCTTTCCTCATTAGAATGTTTTCGAGATTTATAAATTTTCTAAGCAAGGCTAAAACGTATGAGGAAAGTGGCTGCACCTTAGCCTTTTGGTACATTACATTATTAGAATATCTTTTGACATAGTTTTCAAAATTAGCATTAACACAAAGTCTCAAGCAATTGCGTTAAAAAATCTCTAATTCCTTCATAACCGTTTAGCGATGCTGAAGACCTCTGAGGTGTCTATTTACTAACAGTTTGGAAAACATACCCTTAATACGTCGAATCTTAATCTTAGCAATTCTTGCATGTTAATTAAACTTAAATAGCCTGTTTAATGTTACCTCAAGATACTTTATATATTCTTTAAAGGATATAACCATATTGCGTAAAGAGAGATTCAATACTCGACTTAATTTAACTGCATTACGGGGACCTTTAAAAGATTCATTACGGAAGCAAATTGCCTCCGATTTAAGAGAGTTAATTTTAATACCCCAATTATAATATTAACTGTCAATTACTATAAGATGATCATGAACTTTCCTTAACGCGACTTCCGAATTTTGATCATGCGCATAAATTAAAGAGTCATCCGCATATAATAAGCTTTAGGATTCATTAAATATGTATGGAAAGTCATAGACAAGGGGACATCAAATAACAAAAGAAGATATACGAACAGACCCTTCTAAACACAAAGCAATAGAACAATATCCAACCCCAAAATATAAGGATGAGAATAAAAGATTTGTAGCATTTTGCAACTATTACAGACGTTTTATAAAACATTTTGCAGAAATTACAAAATGCCTAAATGATCAAGCAATAATTCTTGCAAAAAAAAACCGACTTCAAAACAGACAAACTTAAAATCATGTTTCTTTAAGACGGTAATTATACAATGATTATATTATATTCGAGGAAGATTGTAGCGGGATTTTTTAAATGTCATTGCACAAACTGTCAATTCAGATAAAAAAAAAAACTAATTTTTGAATTCAATAATCTAAAACAAATATCAGTCGATTTTCTACCTGGGGAGCAGTACTTCCGGAGTATATAGGGGCACAAGACCCCAGGGTTCTGTGCTTTTTCAGGTCAAACCAATTCCAAACGACTGTCTGTATACAGCGGATAAAAAGTTTGGCTATATACATAAAATTACACTAACTATTGCGACACCCTGTAATTTCCGAGTTCAAATTTTATACTTGTTATAGCAGTCGTAGCAATACAGGTTCATTGTAAATTTCAACCGTCTGTCTGTAACGGCTTAAAAGTTTGGTCATATACATCAAATTACATAAACTATTGCGACACCCTGTAATTTATAATTTTAAATATTTATACTTATTTTAACACACATAGTAATGGACATTCTGTCTAATTGTTAAGAGTTTGTCAATAACTATTTAAAAGATAGGGTCATATATATCAAATGACGTCACCTATTGGGACACCCTTTAAATTCAAATTTTAATATAAATACTTGTTGAAGAGAACTTTGTCATGCAGATTCTTTGTAAAATTTAACTTTGTGTCCATATACATCAAATTACATCAACTATTGGGACACCCTTTAATTTCCAATTTTAAATATTTATACTTGTTGTTATACCAGACATAGTAGTGAACACTCTGTCTATTTTTCAAGTATTTGTCTATAACGGTTCCAAAGATGAGGACATAATGGTCAAATTATATCAATAATTGGGACACCCTTTAATTTATCCAAATTTTATACTTGTTGTAATAGCGGACTAAGCAATATAGGTTCTTTGTAAATTTCAACTGTCTATCTATAACAGTTGAAAAGTTTGGCCATATATATCACTTTTACATTAACTATTGGGACACCCTTTAATTTCCAAATTCATATTTTACACTTGTTATTTTAGCGGACTTAGCAATACAAGTTCTTTGTAAATTTCAACTGTCTGTCTATAACGGTTCAAAAGTTTGGCCATATATATATCAAAATAAACCAACTAATGGGACACCCTTTAATTTTTAATTTTAAATATTTATACTTATTATAACAGACATAGTAACGAACATTCTGTGCAACTTTCAAGTGTTTGTCTATAAGGGTTCAAAAGATAGGACCATAAAGGTGAAATTACGTCACCTATGGGGTCACCCTTTAATTTTTAATTTTATTTTTTAATTACTTTTTGTTATTGGGAGCTATAGTGATACGCACTTTTTTCTAATTTTAAATGGGTGACCTACAAATTTCATAATACACGTAAAAAACATGTATGTTGTATGGGGACACCCTTTAATTTTTAAACTTTTAAACTGTTTTTAAAATGGGACCAATCTGTAGCCATACCCTTTCTAATGGCGCAAAAATTTTTAAAATCGGTTCAGAAATGACCGAGTTCTGAAGGCACAAACATAAAAAAAAAAAAAAGCAACATTCAGACGAATTGATAACCTCCTTCTTTTTTTGAAGTCGGTTAAAAAAAAAGCAACATTCAGACGAATTGATAACCTCCTTCTTTTTTTGAAGTCGGTTAAAAAAGGGAAAAGGTTTGAGTGAATAGAATTTTTAAAACCCTACCTATTTGGCAGAAAATTTATTGTAGTAAGAGATCACAGACCACTTGTTTCCCTTTTACTCACAAAAACCCGTCATCCAAACTGACTCGTATACGCACAGATTTGTCGGATTATGATTTTGAAATTATATATAAGAAAGGGAAAATTAATACTAACGCTGATGCTTTGTCTTGGATAAAACTAAATTCTGACATGTTAAAAAACATGAATCCTGCAGAAAACGATACTACCAAACCGACGAGAATTTTAGTAACAACATGTGGAATGCAAGCAAAAAAGATTTCTAAAAATATAGAAGAAAATAAAACATCCCAAGAGCACCATGAAAATCATATATGGGAATGTACATCCTGACAGGATATAAAGAATATTCGCGAATTAAAATTTAATATTATTAAAACCGGTATACAAAATATGAAAAACAAACATGACAATATAGAAATTATTAATATGTAATACTTTTGTGATGAATATTGATGAAGATCTTTTGTCCCTAGAGAAATTAATAATTCATATGCATAAGCAAAACATTAAAAATCTCGCTTTATCATGCGAAGATAAGCTTTTTGAGCTTATGTCTTCTAAATATTTAATGAAAATTTACAACGAGGTATACCAAAGAAATACAGAAATCTAGAATTAAACATCATATTACATATATAAACCGATGCAACATATTAAAGATAAAAAATCTCAAATGAATTTTATAAAAGAATTCCACGATTCATCATTATCAGGGCATTTTGGTATTAGAAAGACGGTATTAAAGTTAAAACAACGTTATGTATGGAAGAATATGAGAAAAATGGTTAGAGATTACATAAACAAATGTGATAAATGTCTGAGAAATAAACATACTAACTACATAAAGGAAGAAATGATAATTACCGACAACCCAAACACAAGTTTTGAAGTAATAGAAATAGATACAGTAGGAACATTAAGACTGACAAATAATTATAGATATATATTAACAATGCAGTGCGGACTGACGAAATATGTAGTAGCAAACCCAATTGAGACAAAAGACACCAAAACGATGGCCAAAACCTTAGTTGAGCAATTCATATTAAAGTATGGATGTTTTAAGATTTTAAAATCCGACAGAGGCACGGAATTTAAAAACGAACTACTAAAGGAAGTTTGCATTTTACTAAATATAGATCAAAATTTTTCAGCACTATACCACCATCAATCCATAGGTTCACTTGAACGCAACCATCGAGTCTTAAACGAATACTTGTTGAATTTTGTAGATGATTATGAATGGGACAAATTTATTCCATGTGCCCACCACGTCGTGGGCGTCCTGATAATATTTTGCTCGATTTTGCTTTGAAAGTATTCCACACCTATTGTAAGACTTAATTTTATAAAGTAGCACCTATAAAAGTAAAATGCAACTAAACTAAGAAGAAACTAACAATAACAGTGCGGCTAACAATATAGCCACATTCAAGTCGTAGTATTATTCCCAAATTATAAAAATTAACGCTAAGTCACAAAAATAATGTAATCAAATATTTACCTAAGTATGTACATACATATGTATTTCACAAAATAACCAAATTATACAACACGTACGCGACTCAAAAACAAATTAAAATTTTATTCAATTGGCTATGTCACAGTAAGTAATTTATATTTTGTCAGCGCCATCTGTATTTAAATATCAAAAATGAAAGGTACCGTGCTATACTAAGTAGTTAAAACGATCTGTGTTTTAAAATATACAACTTTCAAAAATTATAGGTGGAGTACTTTTATACCAGAAAGCGTACTTTCAGTATTTTTTCTCTACTTTCTCTTGGAAACAAGACATTTTCGCGGAAAAAGTACCCTATATTGGGATCAGGATACTTAGGTACCTCCTCACAAAATTTTGTTAAAATCCATGCAGTAGTTTTTACGTGAATCGAACATAAATGAAAACCAGACAGACAGACGGAAATGAGTTACTAATTGATTATATGTATAGATTATACAACACCACACATTAATAGTAATTATTCACCCTATGAATTGATTTATGGCAAATTAGCAGCTTTGCCAACAGATAAGATACAAAACAAAGACAAATGTTATAATATTGAAAATTATGCTAATAAAATAAAGTTAAGATTAAGATAATTCTTGCAAAAAAAAAACCGACTTCAAAACAGACAAACTTAAAATCATGTTTCTTTAAGACGGTAATTATACAATGATTATATTATATTCGAGGAAGATTGTAGCGGGATTTTTTAAATGTCATTGCACAAACTGTCAATTCAGATAAAAAAAAAACTAATTTTTGAATTCAATAATCTAAAACAAATATCAGTCGATTTTCTACCTGGGGAGCAGTACTTCCGGAGTATATAGGGGCACAAGACCCCAGGGTTCTGTGCTTTTTCAGGTCAAACCAATTCCAAACGACTGTCTGTATACAGCGGATAAAAAGTTTGGCTATATACATAAAATTACACTAACTATTGCGACACCCTGTAATTTCCGAGTTCAAATTTTATACTTGTTATAGCAGTCGTAGCAATACAGGTTCATTGTAAATTTCAACCGTCTGTCTGTAACGGCTTAAAAGTTTGGTCATATACATCAAATTACATAAACTATTGCGACACCCTGTAATTTATAATTTTAAATATTTATACTTATTTTAACACACATAGTAATGGACATTTTGTCTAATTGTTAAGAGTTTGTCAATAACTATTTAAAAGATAGGGTCATATATATCAAATGACGTCACCTATTGGGACACCCTTTAAATTCAAATTTTAATATAAATACTTGTTAAAGAGAACTTTGTCATGCAGATTCTTTGTAAAATTTAACTTTGTGTCCATATACATCAAATTACATCAACTATTGGGACACCCTTTAATTTCCAATTTTAAATATTTATACTTGTTGTTATACCAGACATAGTAGTGAACACTCTGTCTATTTTTCAAGTGTTTGTCTATAACGGTTCCAAAGATGAGGACATAATGGTCAAATTATATCAATAATTGGGACACCCTTTAATTTATCCAAATTTTATACTTGTTGTAATAGCGGACTAAGCAATATAGGTTCTTTGTAAATTTCAACTGTCTATCTATAACAGTTGAAAAGTTTGGCCATATATATCACTTTTACATTAACTATTGGGACACCCTTTAATTTCCAAATTCATATTTTACACTTGTTATTTTAGCGGACTTAGCAATACAAGTTCTTTGTAAATTTCAACTGTCTGTCTATAACGGTTCAAAAGTTTGGCCATATATATATCAAAATAAACCAACTAATGGGACACCCTTTAATTTTTAATTTTAAATATTTATACTTATTATAACAGACATAGTAACGAACATTCTGTGCAACTTTCAAGTGTTTGTCTATAAGGGTTCAAAAGATAGGACCATAAAGGTGAAATTACGTCACCTATGGGGTCACCCTTTAATTTTTAATTTTATTTTTTAATTACTTTTTGTTATTGGGAGCTATAGTGATACGCACTTTTTTCTAATTTTAAATGGGTGACCTACAAATTTCATAATACACGTAAAAAACATGTATGTTGTATGGGGACACCCTTTAATTTTTAAACTTTTAAACTGTTTTTAAAATGGGACCAATCTGTAGCCATGCCCTTTCTAATGGCGCAAAAATTTTTAAAATCGGTTCAGAAATGACCGAGTTCTGAAGGCACAAACATAAAAAAAAAAAGCAACATTCAGACGAATTGATAACCTCCTTCTTTTTTTGAAGTCGGTTAAAAATCATTGGAACATGCCGAAAAACTAATAAGTATTGCTAAGAAAGAATCCAAAATAATATATGACAAAATTATAAGTAGTAGTAATTTACAGATTGGAAATTTTGTATTAATAAAATTAGGGTCTAGAAAAAAGAATCAAAGGCCATATAAGGGACCGTATCAAATTGTTAAGAGACTAGGAGTAAACTATTATTAAACTCTATTAGATGTAAATTCCATAGAAAAAATTTATCACAAAAATGTACTTAAGTTATATAAAAAGCAAAAAGAAGGTTAACATAAACACAAATTAATATTAAATAAAAATTATTATGAAGATATAGAACTAATTTTGAATTGTAATAGAAAACATATTGACCTTTGTTCTCAAACGTTCTGACCGAGCACCTTAAACAGTGCACGGGTGAACTAAAACTGCTGCAGCCAGACACAGCATTCAAAAAATATCTGGAAGGTTAAAATAATAATAAATTAGGAATTTCAACTTAACAACCTAGAAAAAATTTTTAGAACTTTTGCAATTGTGCATTAATGAAAACAACTATTTTATGTATGAAGGAACAATATATAACCAAACATGGAATGCCAATGGGTAACCCACTTTCTCCAACTATCACAGATATGGTACTAGACACCCTTCTAGAAAAAACAACCGAAGAATTAATGGAGAAAAACATAGATATTAAATTATTAACAAAATATGTGGATGACTTATTTGCTATTATAAAAAGAAACGACAAGGAAAATATATTAAATTAATTCAGCATTTACCACAGCAAACTTAAATTTACAATTGAGAAAGAGGAAAGAAATTCGTTACCTTATCTGGATATAAAAATCATTAAACAAAAAAAGAACATCATAACAGACTGGTACATTAAACCAATAGCATCAGGAAGAATAATTAATTATAATTTAACACAACCATTTAGACAAAAGGTAAATATCATCTCTGACTTTATTAATAAAGTTATAACACTAAGCCAGGAAAAATATAAAACAAAAAATAATTAAAGAAGTATTGAAAAACGACAATTATCCGCTAAACATGATCAACAATTTAATATGCAGATCAATTAACTACACCACAAAAATAAATGACCCTAAAAAAACAACATCTGGCAACACTGAATATATAAGAGTATCATATACTCGTATGTTTATCAAAAATTACTGAGAATACTCAAATAAGAGAAATAATAAATGAACAAGGAATTACTTTTACACACAAGTCAAACTAACAACAAACACACTATATATTTACAAATCTAAAAACCAAAATAAACAAAACGGACCAAAGTAATGTTGTGTATGAAATAAAATGTAAAGCCTGGTACTCTGTTCAGTTTTTCATGCGGAATGCTGTCAAACTACATATGCACATACGTAAAAAATTTGTATGAAAAAGTCATGAAAAAATGTTGCAGAAGTAGTACTCTGCTTTTACTACGGAAAAACATTGAAATGTTTCTGGCAACATTTTATCAAAGCTGTGGAATAAAGCATATGGGCATTATTTTATGTGGAATTTTTTGTAGAAAAGTTTCTAAAACAATGTGGTATATTTACACGCAATAAAATTGCAAAATTCTTTCAAATCGCGAGATAAGCCTGGTACTCTGTTCAATTTTTCATTCAATTTTTCAATTCAATTTTTCGGAATAATGTCAAACTACACACATAAAAAATTTGTATGAAAAACTCATGAAAAAATGTTGCTGAAGTAGTACTCTGTTTTTGCTGTGAAAAAATATTGAAATGTTTCTGGCAACATTTTATCAAAGCTGTGAAATAAAGGAAATGGGCATTATTTCATGCGGAATTTTGCAAACAACAGCTGATCACCTGGATTTTGTTAGGATTTGTAAAACAAGGTGGTATACTTAAAACAAATAAAATCGTAAAATTATTCCAAATCGCGAGATAGACACCACATTTTAAATGTCAAATTTTCCTTGTGAAATAATAAATGTTGCTCAACATTTTTCACAAATTCGAACAGAGTACTAGGCTTAATGGAAAAACAAGTAAAAGTGCTATATACCACGGTGAATTTACTTATGCAGACATGTACATGTACATGTATAGAAGACAGCGGCGACGCAGCTAAATGAAAACAAATTCCGTTGGCTACAATTGTCGCCGTGCATCAGCTACTTAATAATATTGAAGACGACAGCTACATCGTAAACTCTGATATTGTTGTAGAAATACTTATTTTGCTTTTATAAAATTAAATAACTTTTTTAAAAAATTATAAATATTTCCTTCAAAACTTTTTGTTTATATATGAATTTATAATTTGCAATTTTCCGACATTTTCTTTTGTAGAATAAAATAGAAATTAGCCTAAGTTTACGAAAGCCACAACGGTGGTCGTGTAGCCATGTAGCTATCTATACTGGCTTTAAAATAATCGTTTACCTTTAAACGTGTGTATTTTATTTTTGATAGTTTGTAGTCGGTATCTTGATGTTGACTATGTGTTAAATGCATCTAAATTTTAAGTTTTTCACAGAAATATTGAAATTTGGTTTTTAATTTTTCGAAAATTGATTGTAAAAATTTTTTGTAAAAATATTTTTTTGAAAATTTTTTGTAAAATTTTATTCGAACATTTTTTGGAAAAATTTAAAAAAATTTTTTTTTTAAATTTTTCTGTGGAAATATCGTTTTGAAAACGGTTTGTAAATGTTTAAAAAAAATTTTTTTTTAATTTTATTTTTTAATTTTATTGAATTTTTTTTTTTAACAGTGGGTACCCTGTGGGTCAATTGGCTACCTATTTGTGTATTGCTTTCTATAAAGGTCTTTAATACAAATCAAAGCAGAAAACCCCTACCAACCTAAAAACAAACAAAAGTAGCCCCTCGCAGACGGTTATTGACCCCCCGAGATCTGTATGCAATCCTTGCGATCTACCTGTCACGGTCTAATATTTTTTTGACAAAAAAAGCAAAAGAGAAAGTAATGATCCGATGTTGCTGAATCGCAATACGAAAATTTTCGAAACTATGCCTGACAGATTGGAGTGCTTAAATTTGTTCTATCTCTTCTGGTGCAAAGGATATTTCAACCCGAACACGGACAGACGGATAGACAGACATCGCTTAATCAACTTCTCTATGTATAAGGATCCAGAATATATATACTTTATGGGGTCGGAAATGTGTAGAAATTACACACGGAATGACAAACTTATATATACCCTTTCCACCTGTGGTGAAGGGTATAAAAATATGTTACTCTATATACATACATACATATACATATTCTTAATATTAAAATATATTATGTCATAATTTTCATTACCACAGAAATATTGCAATTTTGTTTTTAATTTTTCGAAAATTGTTTGTAAAATTTTTTTTCAAAATTGTTTGTAAATTTTTATTCGAAAATTAGTTGGAAATTTTTAAAAAAAATTTTTCTGTGGAATTATCGCTTTGAAAACGGTTTATAAATTTTTTTGTAAATGTTAAAAAAAAATTTATTGATTTTTTTCTACCAGTGGGTACCCTGTGGGTTAATTGACTACCTATCTGTGAATTGCTTTCTATAAAGGTCTTTAATACAAATTAAAGCAGAGAACCCCTACCAACCTAAAAACGAACAAAAGTCGTCCCACGCCAAGGGTTATTGACCCCCCAAGATCTGTATGCACTCCTTGCGATCTACCTGTCGCTGTCTAATATTTATTTGACAAAAAAAAAGAGAATCATTAAGCCGAAAAAAATTTAAAAAAATATAGGGGCGTAGTTTTTGGCCTGCAGCCTCCAAAGTAATGATCCGATGTTGCTGAATTGCAATACGAAAATTTTTTAAACTATGCCTGACAGATTGGTGTGCTTAAATTTTTAGTATCTCTTCTGGTGCCTTCGCAAATGACATTTCAACCCGAACACGGACAGACGGACATAGCTTAATCAACATCTTTATGTATAAGGATCCAGAATATATATACTTTATTGGGTCGGAAATGAATATTGTAGAAATTACACACGGAATGACAAACTTATATATACCCTTTCCACCTGTGGTGAAGGGTATAATAAACGAAACCTGCAATCAGGTTTACATCGGGACAACAAAGAGAAATTTATGAGTAAGGATAGCTGAACATGAGACAGATATTAAAAAATGCCGACAATCTACTGCATTAGCACAACACTGTTTAGATCATTCGCACACAGCAGATCTAGACAATGTAAATATACTACATAAAGAAAGGAAACATAATAAACGCTATACTCTAGAATCGTTAATTATACAGCAGAGAATAGACATATCAATGAACAGCAAAACAGACAAAGACAACACTAATTCAGCCTTCATTATTATCTTAATTTAAACTTTAGTGAATAGTTAACCAAAACTCTCAGTAAATGAAATGCGTCTTTATTGGATAAGATAATATTGCCCAGCAAACACAAAACTAAGCGTTACAAATGTAATGAATTTTACTTTTACAAGCAAAATGGAAATGAAGTCTAAAAGAAGTTAATAAAATTAAATACAAAATACGCCTCAGTTTTTAGAGAATTAGGCAATTTTTTTAATACATATTTGATTGGTCGAGTTTAATTTACAATTAAAACTTAAAAAATTAAGTGTATTTAGACATTATAAAATAAGTTTTCCAAATTTAAGGTTTTGTAACAATTTCTTATTAACAAAATATGTTTTAAATTTGAAGAATTAAATTTATTTCTCTGCTTGGAACAAATAAATTTTAAGTCGGAAAAAATTTGTTCGCAGCAATATGTAGAAGGAAAAAGGGATAACAATTTCAAAGCATTTCTTTTTAACTCTAGAAAATCGAAATCATTTAGTTATTTAATATTATGCTAATTACCCCCAACGTTTTGTAATAAAAATGCAATTTATTTGTTGGGGAAAAAGAGCTAGTTCCTGTACGTATTTCACTGGTTGCTCAGGCCAGATCATCAGGAAACATTTTTCCTAATTTTAGAGAAGCCAAAAATACTCTATAAGTAATAAAATTCTACAAAACACAATGAGAAGTATGCATGATATAGAATAATATTACAGAATATTAAAGCTTCAACAAAACACCAACAAACAAACCATGTTTTTATTTTTCCTTACTGTCCTTCTACAATTGGATGGTTTTCATTTAGATTTTTCCAGAATTCTATTCCCATTTTTCCCGGAGCTTGGACTTCGGTTCCAAGAAATATAAGTTCTGATTGTATATCGAACTCATATTGAGTAACATTACAGTTATAAGGGTTAATAAATAAATCCAACTGTAGTTGTATACTCTTAAAATCTGCAAACATAGAAATTTACAATTTATCAATTTTTCTTTAATAGAAGACTTCACTGAATTTTCTATGTGGGCAATACGCCTAGCCACAGTTTGCGGTGACAAGGGAATTGAATTTATGAAACCTGTTCTATAATTTAACGTTTGAAAATTTTTTTGTAAAATATTTTTTGCTAGCATTCCATCCATAAATGGTCTGCCTTGCTGAGCGATTTCCAAGCTTATTTGGCTTAAAATCTCCATTTAATCTTAAATAAATCCTTAAAAACTATTTAGCTGTGATATTTTATTAAGTTTGATTATTTTTGCAATTATGTTTTTAAGTTATATGTTTTATGTCGTTTTTTAAACTGTAATTTTTAAATTTAAGTGTAGAACTGACAAAAAGGTAAAGTTAATAGTGATTTTGATGTTTTATTTCAATTTTGTTATTATGTTCAATGTTACCAGATTTCAATAAAAAATAATCCCTGAAGATGTTGAAAAATCCCAACGAAACGTCGGGTAGAAAATTAAATAAAAATGTCTTTTATTTACATTTAAATATTAATGACCTTAAAAGCCCGAATAGATATTAAATTCTATAAAAAACTATATAACATTAAAAAAGGTCGAAAAAAGTATATACATATTATTCCACAAAATACAAATCAAATACAAATTTTATTCAATTGGTTATTTGGCAGTAAGTAATTCATATTTTCTGATTATTTTAAAACAGCGGCATCTGTTGCGCAAACGTATTTAAAATATCCAGCTTTCAATTCATATTTTGTCATTATTTTAAAACAGCACCGTCTGTTGCGCAACGTGTTTAATATATACCGCTTTCAAATATGAAAGATGCCTTAAAGTATGCAGTTCCTTTAAATCGGTAAAAAAAATCGACGTACTTTCACTGCCCTTTCTCCACTTTCTCTTGGAAATAAAATATTTTTGCGGAAAAAAAAGTATCCTATATTGGAATCAGGATGCTAAGGTACCTCCTCACAAAATCCATCCAGTAGTTTATACGTGATGCGAACACAAAGGAAAAGCAGACAAACAGACGGAGATGAGTTACTATTTTACTATATGTATAGATATATAGATAACTTATTTGTAAAAAATGTCAGACATTTAATGTCATTCATTGGAAAAATAACAAAAAATTTTAATTTTTTTAAAACTTCAAAAAATATTATTTTAATAGAAAGAACAATATTTAATGCCCAAATATTGAAAAACCATTTGCTAAATTCCTATGTATGTATGTATGTATGTATGTATGTATGTATGTATGTATGTATGTATGTACTTCTATTTTTGACCGGCACACATATTTCGAGAAAGAGAAGTACAACGATTTGCTCCAATTAAGAGACAAAGTTTTGTGACAAAAATACATGTAAGTAAATAGTTGCTATAATTTTACCAAAAATAAAAGGAAAAGGAAGAATCAATTAACCAGTTGGTTGCAATTGCAGATTCATTATTTTCACTGTTGTTCAAAATGTCAAATTCCACATATAAATCAGATTTTTTAGTATATAAAATTTTATATTTAGAAGTCGGCGGAATCGAATGAATTTGCCACCTCTTGTAAATTGATCCGTCTTGGTCTTTTATTTTTTTATATGGTTTGACCATTTTTTTTACTCAATAGTTATTTAAATTACTCAATAGTTATTTAAATTAGTCACTAAACTGTAACTAATAAACGCGATTAGAGAAAAGTTTTTTAGCTAAATTATTTATATAAAAATTGTTTGTTATTTCAGTAAAGGTTTTATTTGTTTCAGATAAATTTTTTGTTTTATTTTATTATATAATTCTAGTAAACATTTTTATCTGATTTAGACAAAATTTTTTTAATATTTTTATAATTTTTGAAGTTTGAAATTTCTGTATAATTCTTTTGAAAATTTTGTTACTGGTGCAGATAGTAAGCGAAATGGAATACAAAATAGCAATTTTTGGATTTTTTTTTGTCTGTCTGTGTTAACATCACGTAAAAACTACTGGATAAATTTTAATAAAATTTTGTGAGGAGATACGATACTTTTTCCTGCAAAAATATTCTATAAAAAATATAGAAAAATATAGAAAAAGTGGCGATTTTACCTATTTAAAGGTATTGCAAACTCGACAGCACCTTTTTAACACTACTTACAAACGACGGGTGGGTACAGCTAGTCAATAAAGGCAACGGATAAGAAAAATACATTAAGTGTCTCGCACTAGCTGGATTTAGTTAAGTTTAATTTTTTCTTAAGGTATACTAAAGATACAACAAAAATTAAAAATCGCAACCCCGATTAATCATTATGACAATTAAAAAAAACTGTGGTGGCCTACACGCGACTTTACCATACCTCATGGAAACAGATATTTTTAGGGATATATTGCATAAAGAATAAAAATTTAAAGTATTGGTATTGAAGAAGAATTTATTCATTATAGGCTCTAAACAACAATACTCTCGAACAACAACAACAACAACAACATTAATGGTTTGTTTTCTTGCAATGATGAAAGAAAGAAACAAACAACAAAGAGCATCGCTAGTCATCTAGTTGTTGTTGTCAATTAGTCTAGAAATGCCTCATGTACAAACATTCATAAACACTATTGCCAACTTTTTCTTACGATTTCCCACCAAATTTGCACTGAAAAACGCCAGAAACCGCTATTTTTTTATTTAGCGGTAATTAAAGTGAAAAAATAGGTAAAAATATAAAAATCATATTTAAATTCCAGTCCATTTAAATTTTAAAGACATTTCTGTTCAGTAGGTTATGCCATTTAATTATGAATATTATGGTATTGAACGATGGCTAAGGGAAATTTAATATTTACTTATTAATCGACAGTTTATCGCATTCTAGGCAACTTTAAAATAATTTTTATCTGATATCGGGACGATTTATTCGTTCCTTTCTCAAACAACAACTCAAGGCACATTAATCACGTAGCCTCACTACGGAGGAGAAATATTAAGGCGCAAATTATCATTTCTTTTTATATGGATTTTGACAGTTGAACTTACAATTGTTCGCCTTAAATGGAAGTCAAACTAGCATACTCCATATAACACAAATTTTAAAATTTTCCTTAATATTTCTCCTTCGTAGTGAGGTTACCCGATGAATGTGCCTTGCAACAACTTGTAAAATTTGTAAAAATCTAGTTTCAATAAATAAATCCAATCGACAACAGCCTGCTTAGTTCATTTTAAATACAGTTTTATTTTCTACGTTTATTGATAAAGCCCATTCTAAATAGTTATGTGAGCAAACAGAGCTTGGATGTCGAAAGTCCTCACAAAATTTTTAAGGTCCAATACAGTTATAATTAAATTCAATTAAATTAAATTCTAATACCTTTTGCTGAAGTGACACAAATGCAACTCGCAAAATAAAAGGCAAGCACTTATATCTTATTTTAACTTTAAAAAAACGAAACTAGTCGTGCTATTGCTGAGAAGTCGTGGTTCTCGCATTAAAAATGTAAGAACCACAAAGTCATGAAACAAATTTCTGGTGCTTTTAAATCGCCTATATAAGCAAATCGTGCTGGCGAGTAGTATGGCAGTATTATTTCAAACGGCAAAGAGTACAGTTGTCGCATTTTAAGAGTGTTTCCTGTATTTTTGAACAGTGGTGTTAATAAATAAAGTGACTTACAGTAAAAGTAATAACAGTGTGTATTTATTTTGCAATTAAAAGAACCCAACCTAAAGTAAAATCGTAACAGTATATTTAAATAAAAAAATAATTATTTTCGTTATGGGGTGGCAAATTACCCCTTTCCAGCTACCGATTATGCCTAAAAGTATTCAGCTCTTCATCTTCATATTCCAAAGAGACGTACTGAATTTCATATCGATATGCCAAACGATATGACCTGTAGAACGTTATAAAATTGGAGTGCCAAGTAAACTACCCTTTTCTCCTTTTCGATTATGCCCAAAAACTATACAGCTCTTCATGACCATATACCAAAGGTACACACAAAATTTCATTTTGAAATGTCAAACGGTAGAGTCACAAAAAAGTGGCATGCACACACATCATCGCGAAAATAGTCAAAATGAAATTCAGGAGAGACCTCAAAACGCATAAATCCATTGAAATCTCGACATCGATTTTTTGACGATTACCTATACTACGTATTGTAAAGTAAAAATCAAATAAATAAATTCAGTGAAAAGCATAATTTTTCTCTATATATTGTATACTTTTATACATATTTATATAATCTTAAATAGTTAAAAAAAATATAAAATTATTATAGGTAACATAGCTCGTTTTACTTTTTGTTCTAATTGGTTTTGAAATGAATGTTCTCAGCAAACAGCCAATTTTAAGATTGTTTAGAAATCAAACTTTTTATACCCTTAACCACAGGTGAAAAGAACACCTCTGCTTTACCTCTGTAAAATTTCATGAAGATATCTGCAGTGGTTCATGAGATACCGAATTATGTCCAAAATAAATCGTTTTCCAATCACTGTGCCCTATAAAGTTGATTAAGTGATGTCCGTCTACCCGTGTTCGGGTTGAAATGTAATTTGCAAAGGCACCAGACGAGGTACAGAAGATTTAGACCCACCAATCCGCCAGACATAGTTTTTGGGACATTTCAGCAACATCAGATCATTCCTTTGGAGGAATGATCTATATTTTTCACTTTTTTATTTTTTTCAGTTTTAATGATTCTCTTTTTTTTTATATAGGCCTATTGGGGGGTGAATATGAGGAATTTTTGAAGGATTTTTTTTGCTGTAGTCTAACCATTGTAAGGGTGCGTACAGCGTAGCCGCTTTTTGCCGAGCCGAGCCGACGCTTATTGCGAGAACTTTTTCATGCGAGAAACAAGTTTGAGTGTGCATAGTGGATGCGAGAATCAGCGCTGTTATTTTATCTATTACAAGCTATCACCGGTGCGCTTCGCTACACCCATCCACAAAAAATGCAATAAACACTTGGAAGAAAAGTATGACCAATCTTTAACACGAAAACGCACGCTATTCTCAAGTCAAAAATTTTCCCATCCAACCTGTTTTTTGTTAGACTATACGTATTCACAACAATTCAGCCTATGTTTTTCTAGAGTATACGCATGGGTATGGTGTTTACTTGTACCCACTTTGCAGTTCGCCAGGAACACGATAATAATTTTTCACTTTTTATGGACGGTACCACGCCAACTATTCCGGCTATAACTCATGAACCAATACACATACAGAGACCGTTTATACATAAAAACCTTGGCATTGACGTCACCTTTCATATAAAATATTCAGAAACAAAATCGGTTCACGCATTCCAGAGAACATCAATTACTAACACAATGCAAATTATTTATATTATATGAATTTTATTTGAACTATTTTTAAATTAATAAATTAATTATTTAGGCTTAAGTTCTTAATTATAAAGAGATAAAGAAAAATCAGATACGAGCAAAGCAGAATGCATTTTATAGACAGCTACGTCCGTCATCAGTACTCTTCGTATCTATCTACCCGGTAGTTTCAATTGTTATTAATTTTCTATTTAAACAAACTTATCAAAGAAATAGAATATGAGAAATTTTAATTTTACATTATATTTCATAGGAGATAGAGCTTTTTGAAATTGTTTTACACTTTTAAACACTATTTCTTTTTATATTATACTACCAAGCAAACATTTTTCTTTATTTTTATTCTCTTTTTAACCGACTTCAAAAAAGAAGGAGGTTATCTATTCGTCTGAATGTTGCTTTTTTTTTTTATGTATGTAACCGCAGAACTCAGCCATTTCTGAACCGATTTTAAAATTTTTTGCTTTATTTGAAAGGTTATGCTTCAAGGTTGGTCCCATTTTAAAAACAGTTTATTATAATAAAAATTAAAGGGTGTCCCCATACAACATACATGTTTTTTACGTGTATTAAGAACCGTAAAGGGCAGCAAATTAAAATTTTAAAAAACTGCGTGCCGCTATAGCTCCCAACAGCAGAAATTAATAAAAAAATAAATTTAAAATTTAAAGGGTGTCCCCATAGGTGACATAATATGACCTATTTGGGTCTATTATTTGAACCGTTATAGACTAAACCTTGAAAATTTGACAGAATGTCGACTACTATGACCGTTATAATAAAATGTATAAATACTCAAAATTTTAAATTAAAGGGTGCTCCAATAGTTCATTTAATTTGATGTATATGGCCATACTTTTGAATAGTTTTTCACAGACCGCTGAAATTTACAAAGAACCTGTAGTGCTAAGTCAGCTATAACAAAAAGTATAAAATTTTGAATTTAGAACTTAAAGGGTGTCCCAATAGTTAATGTAATTCTATGTATGTGGCCAAACTTTTGAACTGTTAGAGACAGACAGCTGAAATTTACAAGGAACCTGTATTGCAAAGTCCACTATAGCAAGTATACAATTTGAAGTTAGAAATTAAAGGGTGTCCCCATAAATTACGTAATTTGATCTATATGACGCTATCTTTTGAACCGTTAAACACAAACACTTGAAAATTAGGCAGAATGTCCACTACTTTCTCTGGTATGATAACAAATATAAATATTTGGAATTATAATGTAAAGGGTGTCCCAATAGTTCATGTAATTTGATATATATGGTTAAACTTTTTAACCGTTATAGACAGATAGTTGAAATTTACAAAGAATCTTTGTGACCAAGTCCTCTATAACAACAGGTCTTTAATTTAACATTGTAAATTAAAGGGTGTCCGAATAGGTGATGTTATTCGATCTGTGTGCCCCTATCTTTGAAACCGTTATAGACAGAGGCTTGAATGGTGTCCCCATACAAGACGGATGCTGGTGAAAATAACTTAACTTTTAAACAGTAATAGGGAGAGGCTTGACATTCAATAGTCTTTATTTTTTCCCTCTAATTTTGGCGCATCTTTTATTTGGTTTATATATAGTTCTTACAGATTACTTCTTACATTTTTAGTTTAGAATTGGTGCCCTTCTATCTGTTTTGAAGTCGGTTTCTTTTTGCAAGAATTATTTTTATTCTGTCTTGCTATTAGCTAACCTTTGGTTAGTAATTCAACACAATTGAATTGTGTTGAAGTTAACAATGTCAAGTCAAAGCCGTGCCCGCTTTGTGAAAATATATGAATTTTATTTGAACTATTTTTAAATTAATAAATTAATTATTTAGGCTTAAGTTCTTAATTATAAAGAGATAAAGAAAAATCAGATACCAGCAAAGCAGAATGCATTTTATAGACAGCTACGTCCGTCATCAGTACTCTTCGTATCTATCTACCCGGTAGTTTCAATTGTTATTAATTTTCTATTTACACAAACTTATCAAAGAAATAGAATATAAGAAATTTTAATTTTACATTATATTTCATAGGAGATAGAGCTTTTTGAAATTGTTTTACACTTTTAAACACTATTTCTTTTTATATTATACTACCAAGCAAACATTTTTCTTTATTTTTATTCTCTTTATATATTTTCTTTTATTTGAAAATGGTATGTATCTGTATTGCTATTAGCTAACCTTTGGTTAGCAATTAACAACAATTAGATATTTTTTATTTTACAAATGTATATTTTTGATTATTAACACAGTTGTGTTGAAGTTAACAATGTCAAGTCAAAGCCGTGCCCGCTCTGTGAAATTATATGAATTAAATTAATAAAATTTTTGGGAATTTAAATATTAATTATTTACTATTATGCTAATTACCCATAACGTTTTATAATAAAAAATGCAATTAATGTTTAAGTTCTTAATTATAAAGAGATAAAGAAAAATCAGGGTTTTCCATTTTATATATTTTTACTCTTTTACTACTTATAATATTGATGCTAACATAAAGAAAGTACTTAAAACAGCTGTTTTTAAAAGTATTGTTCTGAAAAAAATGAAATATTTTTTTCCTAATTTATTAGGCAATATCGTTAATAATAACGGTATTGAGATCTGTTTTAATAAATTATAAGAAAAAATAAAAGGAAAAGGGAGAATCAATTAACCAGTTGGTTGCAATTGCGGATTCATTATTTTCAATATATATAGAATTTTATATTTAATATATAGAATTTTATATTTAGAAGTCGGCGAAATCGAATGAATTTGCCACCATCTTGTAACTTGATCCGTCTTGGCCTTTTCTTTTTATATATAGTCAAACTTTACTCAATAGTTATTTAAATTAGTCACTAAACTGTAACTAATAAACGCGATTAGAGAAAAGTTTTTTTAGCTAAATTATTTATATAAAAATTATTTGTTATTTCAGTAAAGGTTTTATTTGTTTCAGATAAATTTTTTGTTTTATTTTATTATATAATTCTAGTAAACATTTTTATCTGATTTAGACAAATTTTTTTTTATTAAAATTTAAAGGTATTGCAAACTCGATAGCACCTTTTTAACACTACTTACAAACGACGGGTGGGTACAGCTAGTCAATAAAGGCAACGGATAAGAAAAATACATTAAGTGTCTCGCACTAGCTGGATTTAGTTAAGTTTAATTTTTTCTTAAGATATACTAAAGATACAACAAAAATTAAAAATCGTTACCCCGATTAATCATTATGACAATTAAAAAAACCTGGAGTGGCCTACACGAGACTTTACCATACCTCATGGAAACAGATATTTTTAGGGATATATTGCATAAAGAATAAAAGTTTAAAGTATTGGTACCAAAGAAGTATTTATTCATTATAGGCTCTAAACAACAATACTCTCGAACAACAACAACATTAATGGTTTGTTTTCTTGCAATGATGAAAGAAAGAAACAAACAACAAAGAGCATCGCTAGTCATCTAGTTGTTGTTGTCAATTAGTCTAGAAATGCCTCATGTACAAACATTCATAAACACTGTTGCCAACTTTTTCTTACGATTTCCTTAAATGGAATTATTTATAATTAAATACTCCTTATAACACAAATTTTCAAATTTTCCTTAATATTTCTCCTTCGTAGTGAGGTTACCCGATGAATGTGCCTTGCAACAACTTGTAAAATTTGTAAAAATCTAGTTTCAATAAATAAATCCAATCGACAACAGCCTGCTTAGTTCATTTTAAATACAGTTTTATTTTCTACGTTTATTGATAAAGCCCATTCTAAATAGTTATGTGAGCAAACAGAACTTGGAATGTCGAAAGTCCTCACAAAATGTTTAAGGTCCTAGTGCTCTCAGACTTTTTTGTTACAATACAGTTATAATTAAATTCAAAAAAAAATTTTTTTTTCATAAATTGTTCATTGTATCTTCAATATTTTTGAACTAACAATAATTACTCATATCTTAAGTCTAAAATAAAAATATACTTTTTAAGTCCAGCCAGTGCTAGACAAAAATAATGTTTGTTTCACGGATTTTGCAATCATTTGCGGGTCATACCTCTAATGTACGGCCAAGAAAAGCAGTATCTCTTCTTTTTAGTCGAATGTAACCAGTTTCATTCAGCATGTTACGCGACAAAGGGTTTGGATGAGATTCAAGCCTCTTTAGATATGTGACTGCATGTTTCGCTATTTCTGACTTAACTGATGGCATGTTTAGGTCTTTGTGGATGTTCGAATTTTTTATATACCAGGGAGCAGATGTAATCATACGTAGTATCTTATTTTGGCGTCTTTGAATTTTTTCTACATTGCTATCTGAGGCAGTGCCCCATAACTGAATCCCATAACACCAAATTGGTTTAAGGATCGACTTGTACAGTAGAAGTTTACAATCTAAGCTCAGGGTAGAGTTTCTGCCAATAAGCCAATTTAATTGTACTGCTTTTAGTTTCATTTGTGTTAACTTGAAATCAATGTGGCTTTTCCAAGTAAGGCGACGGTCAAGATGTATACCCAGATATTTAACGTCTGAAAGCTGTGGTATCATTTGGTTATTTATGCGAATAGGAGGGCATGAGTCCCTACGCAGTGTGAAAGTTATGTGAGTACATTTTTGCTCATTCACTTTTATTCTCCATTTTTCTAGCCATTTTTCCAAATTGAGTATGTGGTCTTGTAAAAGTTTTGATGCTTCTTGGGCACTTTCATGTATACTTAAAAAAGCTGTGTCATCTGCAAAAGTTGATGTGTGCACTAGGGTGCTAATTGGCATATCTGATGTGTACAGTAAATATAAAATTTTGTCCCAAAATACTACCTTGGGGAACTCCGGCTTCAATGAGCTGTGGCGAGCTTAAAAAGTCACCTTCTTTTAGTAAAAACTTGCGATTCGTTAAATAATCTTTTAAGAGCTTATACAAGTTTTCGGGCAAGTTAAGCTTTAGCTTAAATATTAGGCCTTCGTGCCAAACCTTATCATATGCTTGAGAAACGTGGATAAAAAGCGCAGAACAGTATTTTTTTTTCTTCAAAGGTCGTTTTAATTACATGTTCTAATCTGTGTGTTTGTTGGATCGTACTATGTTGTTTTCTGAAGCCGAATTGATGGTTCGGAATACATCCTTTCGCGCTAAGAATTGGATTCAGCTTAGTTATTAATATTTTCTCAAACAACTTTGACATGTTTGATAAAAGGCTTATAGGTCTGATGATTCTACTTTTGTGTGGTCTATTCCTGGTTTAGGAATCATAGTAATCAAAGAAACTTTCCACTCTGTGGGAAAGTACTTAAGACGTAAGATGGCATTAAAAAAAACAGAATAATTCTGCGACCTGTAAGGGGCAACTCAACCATCTTGTTACTTGTTTTATCAACCCCAGGGGCTCTTGTGGTATTTAAATCCGCTATTGCCCTTTCAATATCGCTAAATTAAAATCTTAGGTGTACTTCGGCACTAGTATCTACTGGTGGCAACTCAACTATATCAGTACACATATTTGGAGTGAAAACCTTTTTCAAATGATCAACAAATAAAATACCTTTTTCGGTATCATTTCTTGCCCAGACTCCACAAGAAGTTCGCAAGGGGGGCTTACGTACGACTGGCCTTTTAAGGTTTCTATATGCACGCCATAATGAATAATCTGATTGTGCAGTTGCGTCGAGGTCTTCCAAGTAATTTTTCAGAGATTCTACTCTTCGAGATTCTAGCAGCTGTCTTAGCCGTTTCGTGCAATCTTTAAGTCTAGATTTGAGTTGAGGAGATCTGTGTGCTTGCCACTCTCTTCTAATTTTCCTTTTTTCAGCCAAGAGCCGCTCGACATCTACAAAGTAAATTTGATTGTATCTAGCTGATTGTCGGGTTACTGTTGCATGTTGGGCAGCTGATTTGAGGATTTGATCAAAATTAATAAGACTTTGTTCCACGTCTTCTGGTTTTCTCAGCGGTATATTTTCCGAACAGTGAGTGCTGAGATACTTTCTATATTTCAACCAATTAATGCCTGTGCTAGTTGTTGGTGACACAATATTTTGCTGGTTCCATATATAGACTATTGTGGGGGAATGATCTGAGGATAATTCGAGTGACGCTTCAACCTTAATCATTTCTCTCGAAATACCTTTAGTCACGCCAAAATCAATAACATCAGGTATTTTTTGTCGATCAGTAGGCCAATAGGTGGGTTGTCCGCTTGATATCACATTCAGACGCATTTTTGAAATAGTGTCAAATAAAACACAACCTTTTGGAGTAATAAGTCTTGATCCCCAAAACGTATGTTTAGCGTTGTAGTCGCCTGATGCTATGAAACAGGGACCTAGTGATTTGTAAAATTCGATATATTGACTCTCTGATATTGGAAATCTAGGAGTGAATAAATCGAAGAAATAACAAAGTTTTGATGATACTCTTCAATACAGATGTTTGTTGCTTAAAGATAGTCCACACAAAAATCACACAGAAAATGATGTTTAATTCGAGCCTTTATTAGAATTGCTGAACCACCACATGCTCTGCCACGGGGGTCTTTAGTGTCATATAATATATAGCCATTGGTTTTAAAAAAGCTATTTGTTGTTAAATGAGTCTCTGAAACCATCATGACATCAATTTGTTGGTTCTTCAAGAAGTACTCGAGTTCATTTTTGTGTTGGCGTAAGCCGTTTGCGTTCCAGAAACATATTTTTAAACAGTTCATGGTTTGTTAAGTACCGTCTGCAACATCATAGATTGCATGCGAACCATTTCTTGCATCATGCTGCTCATAGAGCTCATAAAACTGTTTAACGAATGCACTAATGTCTCGATACTTGCTTCGAGACAATTGTAGTTACCAGATGGTGTTTGTTCTTTAGCTTCTGGATGCATATTTAGGGTAGAATTGGTTGTAGGTGTCGCTTTGTGTGCTGAAACATGATTGGATTTTAACATATCCGCGTATGAAACATGTTTGGTTGTGGGTTGAGCTAACTGAGGGTAATGAGCATTTGCTTGGTATTGTGGCTGCCTAGCAGGAGTATTTAATTTCTGAGTTGACTTCCTTACCATAGAAAAAACTGGACAGCCTCTGTAGTTCGCGGTGTGATTTCCACCGCAATTGCTACATTTTTTAACCTTCGAGTCGTCCTTTGGTTTGTCGCATTGGGCATAACAATGAAGCTCTCCACACACAACGCAAACCGGAGGCAACTTGCAGTACGCCCTTGTATGGCCATATTCTTGGCAATTTAAACACTG
This sequence comes from Phasia obesa, assembly GCA_949628195.1. NCBI lineage: Eukaryota > Metazoa > Arthropoda > Insecta > Diptera > Tachinidae > Phasia > Phasia obesa. The sequence goes on from OX451220.1 coordinate 22,668,648, forward strand.
GACGGGTCCTGACCGCTTATGTGGTTCCTCTACACTTATCCTGCGGTGTAACAGATATTTTAGATTATAAATGGGATGCGTTTCGTTCTTTTTCAATCTAATATCCCCAGGTTCCAGTTCAACGCGAAATAGAGGTTGAGGGACACGCTCTCGATTTCTGAGATTGTCAACGCTTTTAACCTTAAATCCTGCTTTTTGGAGGCCAGCTTTTATTTCCACTGGATTAAAATATGAGTCTACACCTTTGATGACGACCTGTAGGCCTTTGCTACTCTTCAGCTGGTAGGTATAAAAGTTCTTTTTACAACTTTCAAACTCCTTTACTGCTTTACGATATCTACTTTCGTCTATAAATTGAATTTTAGTTTCATCAATGTTACCACGCTTGTTAGGAATTACATAGAATGAGTTTTCCCCGATAACTGAGATTAACTTAGTTATTAATTCATTTGAATTTTTCTCCCTTAAAAAAATTGGTGGTGGTTTAAAAGACTTGGGTGTCGTTTTTGTTTCACTTGCTTCGTTATCTAAAATAGCAAAACGATTATGGGAATTTATTCCGTTAGAGTCCTTGTCCTTTTGTACTTTAGCCATTCGTGCAATCTGCGAAGATTTAGGGCTTCGACCTCTTTTCAATACAGTTATGTATCTTTCCATTCCCACTTGCGTCTTGGGTTTTTCTACACTATCCATATTATCTTTGGCAACACTGTGTTCAGAAGGCGATTTGTTTGTAGTTATTTTATTGTCATCGCTTAGTAAAAGCGACGAACAAGATTGGGCACGTATAACTGGCGTAGCATTTACACACAAATTATTTTCAGTTTTTTTGTTTTTATGTAATACAATATTGTCCACATTTTTATTGCTTAAATTAAAGAGGCTCATTAGCCTTTATTGTTTTTATTTTATTTTAAAAGTAGCAATTCAATATGCCGTTGTAAAAAATAAAGAAAAGGAAAAAGAAAAAAATATTTTACAAACAACTTTGTTTTTGTATTAAAACAGGTTTGTTTGTTTGTTTGTTTTTGTTTTTAATTATTCACACAATGTATGTTTTGTTTTTTGTTAATGCGAGCTTAAAAAAAATCGCGTCCGCACTTGTCAACACCAAAAACAGAACAGATAAATTCATAATTGTAACTTCATTTTACACGCGTAGTAACTAATACCTTTTGCTGAAGTGACACAAACGCAACTCGCAAAATAAAAGACAAGCACTTCTGTAAAAGTAATAACAGTGTGTATTTATTTTGCAATTAAAAGAACCCAACGTAAAGTAAAATCGTAACAGTATATTTAAATGAAAAAATAATTATTTTCGTTGTGGGGTGGCAAACTACCTCTTTCCAGCTACCGATTATGCCTAATTTCATTTCGATATGCCAAACGATATGACCTGTAGAACGTTATAAAATTGGAGTGCCAAGTAAGCTACCCTTTTCTCCTTTTCGATTATGCCCAAAAACTATACAGCTCTTCATGACCATATACCAAAGATACACACAAAATTTCATTTTGAAATGTCAAACGGTAGAGTCACAAAAAAGTGGCATGCACACACATCATCGCGAAAATAGTCAAAATGGAATTCAGGAGAGACCTTAAAACGCATAAATCCATTGAAATCTCGACATCGATTTTTTGACGATTACCTATACTACGTATTGAAAAGTAAAAATCAAATAAATAAATTCAGTGAAAAGCATAATTTTTCTCTATATCTTGTATGCTTTTATACATATTTATATAATCTTAAATAGTTAAAAAAAATATTAAATTTTTATAGGTAACATAGCTCGTTTTACTTTTTGTTCTAATTGGTTTTGAAATAAACGTTCTCAGCAAACAGCCAATTTTAAGATTGTTTAGAAATCAAACTTTTTATACCCTTCACCACAGGTGAAAAGAACACCTCTGCTTTACCTCTGTAAAATTTCATGAAGATATCTTCAGTGGTTCATGAGATACCGAATTATGTCCAAAATAAATCGTTTTCCAACCACTGTGCCCTATAAAGTTGATAAGTTAATGTCCGTCTACCCGTGTTCGGGTTGAAATGTAATTTGCAAAGGCACCAGACGAGTTACAGAAGATTTAGACCCACCAATCCGCCAGGCATAGTTTTTGGGATATTTCAGCAACATCAGATCATTCCTTTGGAGGCTGCGCCCACCTATATTTTTTACTTTTTTCATTTTTTCAGTTTTAATGATTCTCTTTTGCTTTTTTTTTTTTGTTATATAAATATTACATCGAAAATGGTAGGTAGATCAAGATTTATATCTCTGAGGATAAATAACCCCCAGCGAGGGCCGATTTTGTGTTTATATATAGGTTGGTACAGGTTTTCTGCTTTGATTTGTGTTAAAGACCTTTATAAAAAGCAATACATTGATAATCAGGAGCGGCCAATAGGCCTATTGGGGGGTGAATATGAGGAATTTTTTTAAGGATTTTTTTTGCTGTAGTCTAACCATTGTAAGGGTGCGTACAGCGTAGCCTCTTTTTGCCGAGCTGACTGACGCTTATTGCGAGAACTTTTTCATGCGAGAAACAAGTTTGAGTGTGCATAGTGGATGCGAGAATCAGCGCTGATATTTTATCTATTACAAGCTATCACCGGTGCGCTTCGCTACACCCATCCACAAAAAATGCAATAAACACTTGGAAGAAAAGTATGACCAATCTTAAACACGAAAACGCACGCTATTCTCAAGTCAAAAATTTTCCCATCCAACCTGTTTTTTGTTAGACTATACGTATTAACACGATAACAATTCAGCCTATGTTTTTCTAGAGTATACGCATGGGTATGGTGTTTACTTGTACCCACTTTGCAGCTCGCCAGGAACACGATAATAATTTTTCACTTTTTATGGGCGGTACCACGCCAACTATTCCGGCTATAACTCATGAACCAATACACATACAGAAACCTTGGCATTGACGTCACCTTTCATATAAAATTTTCAGAAACAAAATCGGTTCACGCATTCCAGAGAACATCAATTACTAACACAATGCAAATTATTTATATTATATGAATTTAATTTCAACTATTTTTGAATTAATAAATTAATTATTTAGGCTTAAGTTCTTAATTATAAAGAGATAAAGAAAAATCAGATACCAGCAAAGCAGAATGCATTTTCTAGACAGCTACGTCCGTCATCAGTACTCTTCGTATCTATCTACTCGGTAGTTTCAATTGTTATTAATTTTCTATTTAAAAACACTTATCAAAGAAATAGAATATAAGAAATTTTAATTTTACATTATATTTCATAGGAGATAGAGCATTTTGAAATTGTTTTACACTTTTAAACACTATTTCTTTTTATATTATACTACCAAGCAAACATTTTTCTTTATTTTTATTCTCTTTATATATTTTCTTTTATTTGAAAACGGTATATATCTGTATTGCTATTAGCTAACCTTTGGTTAGCAATTAACAACAATTAGATAGTTTTTATTTTACAAATGTATATTTTTGATTATTAACACAGTTGTGTTGAAGTTAACAATGTCAAGTCAAAGCCGTGCCCGCTCTGTGAAATTATATGAATTTTATTAATAAAATTTTTGGGAATTTAAATATTAATTATTTAATATTATGCTAATTACCCATAACGTTTTATAATAAAAATGCAATTTATTTGTTGGGGGAAAAGAGCTAGTTCCTATACGTATTTCACTGGTTGCTCAGGCCAGATCATCAGGAAACCTTTTTCCTAATTTTAGAGAAGCTAAAAATCCTCTATAAGTAATAAAATTCTACAAAACACAAGGAGAAGTATGCATGTTAATAGAATAATATTACAGAATATTATAGCTTCAACAAAACACCAACAAATAAACCAGGTTTTTATTTTTCCTTACTGTTCTTCTACAATTGGATGGTTTTTGCCATCACTGAATGCAGTCATAAGGTGTGATGAAACATACACAAGTTATTTTTGTTCTCGCAAGAGAATCGAAAAATAACAAGTGTTGCCAAAGTTTGCACAAGCAGTTGCATATTAAGTTATTAATAAAATTTTTGGGAATTTAAATATTAATTATTTAATATTATGATAATTACCCATAACGTTTTATGAATTTTATTTGAACTATTTTTGAATTAATAAATTAATTATTTAGGCTTAAGTTCTTAATTATAAAGAGATAAAGAAAAATCAGATACCAGCAAAGCAGAATGCATTTGAATTTCATATACCAAAATGCAAAGACCCGTGTACTTCTCGGCTTAGAATTTAGTGCCGTTTTAAAAGATCAGGAGAAGTTTGTATAGTCTCTAAAATGGATTTTGATTATATCTTAAACTGTTTTCACATTACGTGTACAAGTCATATGGAATGTTAAAATAACTCTCTATACTGAACTTCCAAATCAGGGTTTTCCATTTTATATATTTTTACTCTTTTACTACTTATAATATTGATGCTAACATAAAGAAAGTACTTAAAACAGCTGTTTTTAAAAGTATTGTTCTGAAAAAAATGAAATATTTTTTTCCTAATTTATTAGACAATATCGTTAATAATAACGGTATTGAGATTGGTTTTAATAAATTATAAGACATTTTTTCCACCACTTGTTCTGTTCTAAAAAGTGTGATGTCAACAGAAATTAATTTATTAGAAAGAAATTAACATAAATATGCAATTAATTATAATGATAAACTACATATCCCCGGTGCTCTTCGCTACACCCATCCACAAAAAATACAATAAACATTTAGAAGAAAAGTATGGCTAACACACAACCCACGCTATTCTCACGACAAATCTGTTTCAATTTATATGCAAGGTACGACGCACAGTGCTTTGTTCCCATATAACGATGGGACAAAAATAGAAAGAGTTGACACAGACTTTTAAAACTTTGCAGGGCTTATATATTTAGCCTAATTAAGAAAAATTTTAGTTTTTTAAAAAATCGGAAGAAGGACACGTCTACCGCCCATGTTCCAAAAAGCAAATGTTCTTATATTTGCTATGTTATTTAACAAAAAAATGTGAAATCATGTTAAACCCATCATAATCGATCTTGAAAAATGTCCTTTATAGAAAAAATACAATAAATCTTTCAAAATGAACCGTTTTAACTTTTAACTTCGTGAAGATCTATACTACCGCTTGTTACCACAAAGTTAAAAAGAAGTTACGTACATAAATATTAAATTTGGTAGCTATTACTACATCGATCTACGCAACAAAAAACTTAAATTATTACCCTATTCGTGAAAGCCACAGCACTGGGTGGTAAGTCCTTATGAAGCTGTGTCGTCAGCAAATGTCGATGTGTGAACTCGGTTACTAGTTGGCATGTCTGAAGTATACAATAAGTATAAAAAGGGCCCCAATATACTACCCTGGGGAACTTCGGCTTCGATTGGCTGAGTTTTTTTTTCATATTTTATTTATTTAATCTTCAAATATATTTTTGAACTAACAATAATTATTCATATCTTAAGTCTAAAATAAAAATAAATATACTTGTTATGTCCAGCCAGTGCTAGACAAAAAAAGATGTATGTTTCACGGTTGCTTCTATCATGTGCGGGTCATCCCTCTAAGACGAATGTAACCACTGTAGTGTATGCATATATAGAATTAGTACTGTAGTATAATAGATACATATATAGAGTAAGTACTGTAGTAATTTAAGAATTTCATTTACACATTTTTTTTTTGAACTTGAAAAAGTCAAATTCATTTTTTTGTTTACAATAAGTATTTTAAGAATTACAGTTGATAAAGCCACTGACCAAAGTTAGTATTTTATGTTATGTCAGCAATAATAAATATTTGAGTTTTTGTTTGTATGAAATAATTTGTATGAGAAATAAAATTGTAATATGAACTCTATTTAAGTTTAGTGAACTGTTGGCATGGGAATGTTGTAATGTTTTTCACGTGCCAATGGTTTATGGGAACCAAAGTAAAATTTGCTGAGACCGTGGGAACAGCAAATCAACAATTGATTTGTTGGTACCCCAAAATATTGCTGACCTATAGATTAATTTAGTATATAAGCTTGTATTTTTGAAAATAAAATTCAGAGTTAAATCAGAATTGAAATCCATTGGTATTCTTTCCTCATTAATTCTCGAGGGCATCTTAATGCTCAGTTTAAGCGGCAGAAGTGCTAAGAGAATACTTAACATAAAACCTTAAAACACTAAACATAGTATACCACGTTCATTTAGCATGTTGTGGGCCAGCGGATTTGGATGTGTTTCAAGCTTCTGTAAATAAGTAACTGCATATTTCGCTATTTCACTTTAACTGTTGGTACGTTTAGATCATTGTGAATATTCGAGTTTCTTTGTACCAGGGAGCAACTGTGATCATCCGTAGAATCTTGTTTTGGCGCCTTCGGATTTTTTCTATATTACTAGCTGAGGCAGGGCCCCATAATTGAATGCCATAGCACCAAATTGGTTTTAAAATTGACTTGTACAATAAAAGTTTGCAATCTAAAGCTAGAGTAGAATTTCTGCCGATAAGCCAGTTTAGTTGGACAGCTTTTAACTTCATTTGTGTTAACTTTGATTCTATGTGGCGTTTCCAAGTAAGGCGCCGGTCGAGATGTATGCCGAGATATTTGACGTCTGAAAGCTGAGGTATCATTTGGTTATTTATGTGAATAGGAGGCCACGATTCCCTACGCAGTGTAAAAGTTATGTGAGTACATTTTCGATCATTGACCTTAATTTTCCATTTCTTCAACCACTTTTCTAAAATTAATATGTGGTCTTGTAAATATCGTGATGCTACTTCGGGACTTTCGTGAATGCTTAAAAAAGCTGTGTCGTCAGCAAATGTCGATGTGTGGACTCGGTCCCTAGTTCGCATATCTGAAGTATACAACAAGTATAAAATCGGCCCCAATATACTACCCTGGGGAACTCCGGCTTCAATTGGCTCAGGTGAGCTTAAAAAATTACCTTCTTTCACAATAAATTTCCGATTAGTTAAATAACTATCTAACAGCTTATATAAGTTTGCAGCCAAATTCAGTTTTAACTTGTATTTTAGGCCATCGTGACACACCATATCGAATGCTTGGGAAACGTCGATAAAAAGCGCAGAGCAGTATCTTTTTTCTTCAAAGGTCTTCTTAATTACGTTAACTAACCTGTGAGTTTGTTCGATTGTAATGGGTGATTTTTTTGAGGTTAGGATCTTCATGCATTAGTATTTGACAGACCACGTGAGATTTCAGACATGGTGCCAAAGAGAAAGATGCTCAGTATGCTTTGACATTTCATCATGAATAGACTTACTAACGAGCAACGCTTGCAAATCATTGAATTTTATTACCAAAATCAGTGTTCGGTTCGAAATGTGTTTTATCGACAAATTTTGTTCAGCGATGAGGCTCATTTCTGGTTGAATGGCTACGTAAATAAGCAAAATTGCCGCATTTAGAGTGAAGAGCAACCAGAAGCCGTTCAAGAACTGCCCATGCATCCCGAAAAATGCACTGTTTGGTGTGGTTTGTACGCTGGTGGAATCATTGGACCGTATTTTTTCAAAGATGCTGTTGGACGCAACGTTACGGTGAATGGCGATCGCTATCGTTCGATGCTAACTAACTTTTTGTTGCCAAAAATGGAACAACTGAACTTGGTTGACATGTGGTTTCAACAAGATGGCGCTACATGCCACACAGCTCGCGATTCTATGGCCATTTTGAGGGAAAACTTCGGAGAACAATTCATCTCAAGAAATGGACCGGTAAGTTGGCCACCAAGATCATGCGATTTGACGCCTTTAGACTATTTTTTGTGGGGCTACGTCAAGTCTAAAGTCTACAGAAATAAGCCAGCAACTATTCCAGCTTTGGAAGACAACATTGCCGAAGAAATTCGGGCTATTCCGGCCGAAATGCTCGAAAAAGTTGCCCAAAATTGGACTTTCCGAATGGACCACCTAAGACGCAGCCGCGGTCAACATTTAAATGAAATTATCTTCAAAAAGTAAATGTCATGGACCAATCTAACGTTTCAAATAAAGAACCGATGAGATTTTGCAAATTTTATGCGTTTTTTTTTAAAAAAAAGTTCTCAAGCTCTTAAAAAATCACTCGTTACAATGTTTTTTTCTGAAGCCAAATTGATGGTTCGGAATACATCCTTTGTCGCTTAGAATGGGGTTCAGCTTATTTATTAACATCCTCTCAAACAGCTTTGACATATTTGATAAAAGACTTATGTGTGGCCTTTTCCTGGTTTAGGAATCATAGTTGTTACTGGTTTTATCAAAGCCAGGGGCTTTCTTGGTGTTTAAATCTGTTATTACCGTTTCAATGTCACTAAATCTTAAGGGTACTGCAGCACTAGTTTCGACAGTTGGCAAATCAACTGCATCAGTCAATACATTTGGAGTAAAAATCTTTTTCAAATGTTCAACAAATAATTTGCCTTTTTTGGTATCATTCCTTGCCCAGCCTCCAGACGAAGTTCGCAAGGGAGACTTATGTACTACTGACCTTTTAAGCACTTTTAAGCATTATGGCACGCCATAATGAATAATCTGATTGAGAAGTTGGGTCAAGGTCTTTTAAATAGTTTTTCAGAGATGCTGCTCATCGGGATTCTAGTAAATCTCTTAGCCGTTTCGTGCATTCTTTAAGTCTGCTTTTAAGTTGAGGAGATCTGTGCGATTGCCACTCTCTGCGAATTTTTCTTTTCTCAGCCAAGAGCCTCTCGACGTCAACAGAATAGATTTGATTGTGTCTTATTAGTTGTCGGGTTACTGTTGCGTGTTGGGCAGCTAATTTAAGGTTTTGATCAAAATCAGTAAGACTTTGCTCTACGTCTTCTGGAGTTCTTAGCGGGATATTTTCCGAACAATGAGTACTGAGATATTTTTTTATATTTCAACCAATTTATGCTTGTGCTAGTTCTTGATGACACGATATTTTGCTGGTTCCATATAAAGACAATAGTGGGTGAATGATCTGAGGATAATTCAAGTGACGCTTCAACTTCAATCATTTCTTTTGAAATACCTTTAGTTACGCCAAAATCAATAACATCAGGTATTTTTGCTGATCAGTAGGCCAATAGGTGGGTTGTCCACTCGATATCACGTTTAGACTCATTTTTGAAATCGTGTCAAACAAAACACGACTTTTTGAAGTAATTAGTCTTGATCCCCAAAACGTATGTTTAGCGTTGTAGTCGCCTGATGCTATGAAACAGGGACCTAGTGATTTGAAGAAATCGCTGTATTGACTTTCTGATATTTGAAACCTAGGAGGTGAATAAATCGAAGAAATAACTAAGCTTTGATGAAATTCTTCAATGCAGATGTTTCTTGCTTGAAGGTAATCTTCACAAAAATCACACAGAAAATAATGTTTGATTCGAGCCTTTATTAGTATTGCTGAACCACCACATGCTCTGCCATGGGGGTCTTTGGATATAGCCATTTATTTTTAAAAAGCTATTTGTTGTTAAGTGATTGGCTGGGGTGAGCTCAAAATATCTCCTTCTTTCACAATAAATTTTCGTTCGGTTAAATAACTATCTAGCAGCTAATAGAGGTTTACGGGAAAATTCAGTTTTAACTTATATATTAGGCCTTCATGCCATACCTTATCGAATGCTTGAGAAACGTCGATAAAAAGCGCAGAGCAGTATTTTCTCTCTTCAAATGTCTTCTTAACATTGACTAACCTGTGAGTTTGTTCGATCGTACTATGTTTTTTCCTGAAGCCGAATTGATGATTTGGAATACATCCTTTGTCGCTTAGAATAGGGTTAAGCTTAGTTATTAACATCCTCTCAAGCAGCTTTGACATATTTGACAAAATGCTTATAGGTCTGTATGATTCAATTTTTGGGTGGTCTTTTCCTGGTTTAAAAATCATGGTAACCAAGGACACCTTCCACTCTGTGGGAAAGTACTCAAGACGTAAAATTGCATTACAAATAAAAAGAACCATTCTGCGAGCTACACGGGGCAACTCAATTAACATCTTGTTACTGGTTTTACCAACGCCAGGGGCTATTTTGGTGTTTAAATCCGTTGTTGCCTTTTCAAGATCACCAAATTCAAATCTTATCGGTAGTGCAGCACTAGCCTCGATAACTGGCAACTCAACTATATCAGTCGATATATTTGGGGTAAAAACCTTTTTCAAACGTCCAGCAAATAAATTTCCTTTTTCGGTATCACTCCTTGCCCAGCCTCCAACTGAAGTTCGCAAGGGAGGCTTACGTAAGACTGGCCTTTTAAAGTTTCTACAAGCCATAACGAATAATCTGATTGAGGAGTTGCGTCTAGGTCTCCCAAATAGTTTTTCAGGGATGCTAATCTTCTAGATTCCAGCAGGTGCATTCTTTAAGTCTGCTTTTCAGTTGAGAGATCTCTGTGATTGCCATTCTCTACGAATTTTTCTTTTTTCAGCCAAGAGACGTTCGATGTCTGCAAAATGCATTTGATTGTTTCTAGCTAATTGTCGGATAATTGTTGAATGTTGGGCAGCTGATTTGAGGTTTTGGTCAAAATCAATAAGACTCCGCTCTACGTCTTCAGGTGTTCTTATCGGGATGTTTTCCGAACAATGAGTACTAAGATACTTTCTATATTTCAACCAATTAATGCTTGTGATAGTCATTGGTGATATGATGTTTTGTTTGTCCCATATATAGACGATAGTGGGTAAATGATCTGAGGATAATTCAAGTGACGCTTCAGCTTTAATCGTTTCTCTCGGAATACCCTTAATCACGCCAAAATCAATAAGATCCGGTATTTTTTGTCGATCAGTAGGCCAATAGGTGCGTTATCCACTCGATATCACATTCAGACGCATTTTTGAAATTGTTTCAGACAAAACACGACCTTTTGGAGTTATTAGGTGTGATCCCCAAAACATATGTTTAGCGTTGTAGTCGCCTGATGCTATGAAACAGAACCTAGTGATTTGAAAAAATCGATGTATTGACTCTCTGATATTTGAAACCTAGAAGTTGAATAAATCGAAGAAATAACTAAGTTTTGATGAAATTCTCCAATACAGATGTTTGTTGCTTGTAGGTAATCTTCACAAAAATCACACATTAAATAATGTTTGATTCGAGCCTTTATTAGTATTGCTGAACCACCACATGCTCTGCCAGGGGGGTCTTTGGTGTCATATAAGATATAGCCATTTATTTTAAAGAAGCTATTTGTTGTTAAGTGAGTCTCTGAAACCAGCATGGCATCAATTTGTTCCTTCCTAAGGAAGTACTCGAGTTCATTTTGGTGTTGGCGCAAGCCGTTTGCGTTCAAGAAACATATTTTTAAATAGTTCATGGTGAAGTTTGGTTCTGAGTAGTCAGGGAGAAAAATATAATAATTAATTAAAAATATAAAAAAATAAAAAATATAAAATTTTGAATTTTTGAATTGATAAAAAACTTTTGAAATTTAATTATTTGTGAATCATATATGGATTCCCCACCACCTATTGCGGATATTATTCATCCGCGTAAAAACTTGCCTCCTGATAAACTTTTATCTAAGGATACAAACCAAGTACTCTCAAAGTCGAATGCATATAGGTGCAATATTGTTCATACAATGCCTGTAAATCGAGACCAATCCCTGAATTCGGAAGTTAAGGTAATTGAAAACGTTCAAATTCACAACAATCATGTTGCAATAAGACCTCAAACTCTTGCTGATCCTGAACCAAAATTAAGTATGAATAAACAAATGAATTATGAAGAATCAATGCTATCAATATCTTCAGACGAAGCAAGTTTGTAAACGCAAAAGAAAGGATGCTAAGGTAAATTTAAGTAACTGTAAATTTAGCAAAGAATACATTAGGGAAAAATCTAAAGAAATTACTTTTGCACAAGATTCACAGAATAGGTTTTCGATATTAGGTGAAGTAGACTTTGAAAGAGATCAAAGTAATATTAACAGTAATAAGCTATTTTCAGAAAAGCTTAATCCTAAAAAAGAGAAACCCTTTTGTCCTCCAATTTTCTTATTTAACGTCAACATCGAAAACCTAGTGGAACAACTTAATTCGAAAAATATTGATTATAAGATTGTCAATAAAAATAAATACAAAAGCAAACTTTTTGTTAAAGATGTAGCAGTTCATGCTGAAATGATGCAGTTGTTAAAAGACAAAAAAATTGAGTCATATTCTTATACACCGAAGGAATTAAAACGCAATAGCTTGGGTTTACGCAGGGTATATTACAAGATAGATTTAAATTTAATTAAAAGCGAGATCAATTTATTAGTTCCCGGTGCGGTAGAAAACGTCTTGAAATTTTCCACAACATTTTGAAAAAGAAATTGTATTGATACTGGTTTGTTTTTAATTACATTATTTGCTGGTAAATCAGCTTCAGAAATTATGAGTATTAAATACATTCTAAATCAGAAGATTACTTGGGAGTCGCCACATGTCAAGTTCAGAGAAATTCAATGTTGGCGTTGCCAGCATTGGGGACATACTTCCCGAAATTGTAATAGACCATTTGCGTGTGTCAAATGCGAATCAAATCATGCTCCAGGAGAATTTATGCCGAGTAAGGAAAACTTACCATTTTGTGTTAATTGCAAGCAACATGGTCAACCCTCCAACTTTAGAGGTTGCATGACATACAAATAATATATAGAAATGAAGAAAAAGATCAGGGAGACGGTTAAGGAAAAAAGACAAAGAGCTACTTCTAATGTTTTGAAAGTTGTTGAACATTCAAATTTAGTTCATTCAAATAGATCGTTTGCAAGTTTTTTTAAGGAAAATTCTTAAACTTCAGTTAATAATAAGAAAATAAATTCGCCGATAATAGAAGAATTCCTTAAAATTGCCAAAATCATTTGCCACCCTGAAACAGTTTCACTGGAAAATAAAATTGAAAAATTTTTTTATTTTATTTATTTAATGTTACAATACAATTAAAAATTATAATCTAACTTAATTTACCGAGCATAGTAACGAAGACCTTCACTCGTTGAATATAGATCAATGTCAAAAGAGGATGCTAAAAAGCATTGTATGATATTTTTTTTTTATTTATTATTAGTCAATAGAATATAATCCTTACAGACTAGTTACAATAATTCTTAAAATTAATGGAATAAATGCGTTAATTATGAATTAAGAAATACGATAATTTTATGCTTTATTACATTTATATTTAAAAAAAATCGATAAATTGAAACAAACAATTATATGTACGACATAACTTCCTAAAAGGGTCAGCAAAAGAATAATTAGCTCTACACAATTTAATAAAAATAGGATAATAATGACGTGTATTACGACAAGGAATATTAAAGTTAACAGAACTTAATAGGAAATCAAAGGATGAAGTTAAAAATTCTTATGATCCATAATGTATTTAAACTAGCAACATTTAATGTTCGATCCCTCGAAATCGAAGATTAGATCTTTTAAATACCTTAAAAAGATATGATATAGACATAGCTTTTGTCCAGGAAACCAATCTTAGCGGAAGACACAGAGTCATTTTAAATGACTATTCTTTTATAAGAGACAAAAGCTCACAGGGTGTAGCTATAGCTGTAAAGAAATCAATTAAGTTTACGAGGGTTGTATGTGATTTAGGTTTTCCACATGTTTTCATATATATTGAAGTAAAAATTAATCTTATTATTAAAAGAAATATTACTTGGATCAATTTATATTCCTTGTAACCTTAATTCCTTACAACTAAATGTTGGTTTAAACCGCTTAGCTACTATTTCACAAGACTTTGATACCTTTTTTATCGGTGGTGATTTTAATTATCGTCAGTTTTCATGGGGAGACAGTATGATTAATGCTAATGGCAACATATTTTTTAATTTCTTGCAACAAAACTAAATGAATTTTGTTCGCTTAACCAACCTTTCGCCGACATATCCAAGTTCATCTTCGTTTCTCGATCATTTTCTTGTGAGCCCTAATTGTGTAAATCAGATAAACCCTAATTTCAAAATAGAAAGTCTTCCAACATTTTCTGATCACTTTCCAATTTAACTTTGTACAAAGCTTCCCAATTTTGAATTAATTCTAAACCCTTCTTCTTTATTTACTTCTTTTAAAAATACAAATTGGGAAAATTTTCGTCATAATGTCCGGCGTGATATCATTACAAATTTACCAAACTGTAACAGAAATCTAACTAACCATGAGATTGATGATCACATTAATAACTTTTCTTCTATTATCAATGAAAATTCCGACGTACATTCAGAAAAAATAAGTGTTGGCAATCGAAAGTTTTTGATCTCAGACAAAATAAAATTATTATTTAAAAATAAATATACTTGGCAAAGAGATCTTAAAAAAACATATCATCGTACTTTGAATCGCTGCAGATCTGATTATTTACTGTTATCAAAGCAAATTCATTTACTAAATATTATAATAAAAAGACAGGTTGAATTGGAACAATCGAAAATGTTTGAAAATAAAATATTGAATATTAATTCTGGTCCAACTGCCCATAAGAAGATATATAATTTAAAAGGTTACACGAAAAAAGTAGATATTCACGAAATTTTTGATAATGGAGTTCTAATAGAAGATGATTTTCAAAAACTTAATAAATTAAAAATATTTTTTTCTGAAATATATAGTTTAAAGTTTTTAAACCGTGATAGTTCCTATATTGATGGCAGTATTCAAAATATCATCTTCAACTGCCCAGAATATAAATATCAATTTACTGAATCATTTCCATCTTTAAACGATCAAAATTCTAATGATCTTGTTAACTTAGACCAGGTTGCGATTTATGTGAATTCTATAAACAATAAAAAATCAATCGGCTTCGATAATATTTGTAATTATATATTAAAAAAACTTCCATTAATAGCACTTCAATTTCTAACTATTATATTTAAAAACTGCTTAAATAATTCCTACTTTCCTGACGTTTGGAAAGCCTCAAAAATTCTTCCTATACACAAGAAATGTGCTGACAGTGAATTAAATAATCTTCGACCGATTTCATTACTTTCTAATTTAGGTAAACTTTTTGAAATTATAATTCGAGAGAAAATGGATTTAAATATAATAGCAGTTATATTCCTGATTTGCAATTTGAATTTAAGCACGGTCATTCTATCTTAGATGCTTTACTCAAATTTCAGAACGATGTGGTTGAAAATCTTCGTAAAGGTCATTGTACGGTTGCTGTTTCCCTAGATATTGAAAAAGCATTTGATCATTCATATCACAACGGAATTCTTTATAAGATGATTCAAATTGGTTTTGGCGCCCCTATTATAAAATTGTTTAAAAGTTTTTTCACTAACGGATCTTTTTTAGTTTTATTTAATAATAAATTATCCAATCAAGGGGATGTTAAATGTGGAGTTCCACAAGGTTCTATTTTGGCACCACATCTTTTCAACATCTTCATGTATGACTTTCCTCACAATGTTAGTGAGTCTACAGGTCTATTATATGCCGATAATTCTATATTATATGCACACGATGAATCTCCCATCAGAGCATCCCATCAGGGAATAAAAATAAATACTTAACAAAACGAAGCAATTTGCATCCGAAATGCTTCTGGTAAATGCAGAAGTTTCGTAGTTCCGGAGAGTAAATTACTTCGACTTTATCTTGGAGGGGTGGAAATTCCTATAAAAAATAAAATAAAATATCTTGGCATAAATTTTGGTAATCTTTTGAAATTTAACAAACATGCTCGTATTGCACTTGGAAAGGCTTATAAAATAATGGGAATTTTTTCCAGAATTTTAAGAAATAAAAATCTACCAATAAAAACAAAACTTCTTTTGTATAAAACAAGTATTAGACCGGTATTTTTATATGCCTTTCCAATTTGGTTCAATATTTCTCCTACTGCACTTAAAGAATTTGAAATTTTTTAAAGGAAGATTTTAAGATGTTGCATCGGTAAAAACTACATTTCAGCAAACAAAAGATACTCAAATGTATTCGTTTATTCAAAATCGAAAGTTACTCCTGTCGGTTTATATGTTTGTGACTTGATAAAACGATTAGGATTAGGGTAAGTAGGGTCTTACACCATGTTAACGTTTACATAAATAGAATATACAGCACTCAAACAAGTTATAATTGGTCTAACGTTAACTGCTTATCACCTTTAGGTTACATAAATGAGTATCCACCATGTTTTGATATAAATGAATCTATTCGTTGTGAGTTTTATGATAGGACTACACCTGGCACTCATAGAGGTTAACTATGTTTTTTGTTAATTTTGTTTATTTATTTTTCTTTGTTTAGTACTAGTTTTTAAGATTAGATTTAAGTTATTTTTAGGATCATTTAGAAGTGATATATATAAACGTCCTTTGTATATGATAGCTTCGGGAGAAAAGCGTATATAATTGTTTGCAATGTTTTAAACAAATTTTTAATTAACAAATTTTCGAATAAGCACGGTGCTTTAATCTTTTCTGTAAATTAAGATATTACTTTCTTTCTTTATCTCCAAATATTGTAATAATTTTAAGTTTGTTCATATAAAGAAATGGAAGAAGGCTCAATAAATATAAAACTAAAACTTAAACAGTTCATGGTTTGTTTAGTAACGCCTGCAACATAGTAGAATGCATGCGTACCATTTCTTGCATCATGCTGATCATAGAGCTCATAAAACTGTTTATCGAATGCACGATTAAAATTACCAGATGGTGTTTGTTCTTTAGGATGCGATTGCAAATTAGGAGTAGAATTTGTTGTCGGTGTCGCTTTATGAACTGAAGTATGATTGGTTTTTACCATATCTGCGTATGAAACATTTTGTGTTGTTGGTTGGGCTAACTGAGGATAATGAGCATTTGCTCGATATTGTTGGTGCTTAGCAGGAGTATTTAGTTTTGGAGTGGTTTTCCTTACCATGGAAAAAACTGGACAGCCTCTGTAGTTAGCAGTGTGGTTTCCACCGCATTTGCTACATTTTTTAACTTTCGAGTCATCCCTTGCTTTGTCGCATTGGGCGGAACAATGTAGCTCGCCACATACAACGCAAACCGGAGGCAACTTACAATAAGCCCTAGTATGACCATATTCTTGACAATTTAGACACTGGGAGGGTCCTGGACGCTTATGCGGCTCCTCTACAGTTATTTTACGGTGTAACAGGTATTTCAGATTGTAAATGGGGTGCATTTCGTTCTTCTTCAATCTGATATCTTCAGGTTCCATTTCAACGCGAAATAGTGGTTGGGGGACACGTTCCCGATTACAGAGATTATCTACACTTTTTATTTTAAAACCACTTTACTGCTTTACGATAACTACTTTCATTAATAAATTGTATTTTTGTCTCATCAATGTTACCACGCTTGATGGGAATTACATAAAATGAGTTCTCGCCAATAATTGTACTTAACTTTTTTATTAAGTCGTTCGAATTTTTCTCCCTTAAATAAACTGGAGGTGGTTTGAACGACTTAATTGCCGTTTTATGTTCACTTGTTTCACTATCTAAGATAGCAAAACGATTATGGGAATTTATTCCGTTAGAGTCCTAGTCTTTATGTACTTTAGACATTGGTGAAAGCTGCGAAGATTTAGGGCTTCGACCTCTTTTTAATACCGTAATGTATCTGTCTATTCCCACTTGCGTCTTAGGTTTTTCTACACTATCTATATTAGTTTTGGTAACACTTTGTACAGAAGGCGACGTGTTTGTAGTTATTTTATTGTTATCGCTTATCAAAAGCGACGAACAAGATTGGGCACGTAAAACTGGCGTAGTGTTTAAACACAAACTATTTTCAGTTTTTTTGTTTTTATTTAAATCAAAATTGTCTACATTTTTGTTACTTAAATTAAAGAGGCTCATTGGCCCCTATTGTTTTTGTGTTATTTTTAAAGTAGCAAAGTGATTATGCCGTTGTAAAAAAAGAAAAAGGAGAGAAAAAATTTTTGTGTTGTATTGAAACCAAGTTTGTTTTTTTGCTTTTGTTTGAATTTATTCACACTTTTTGTTTTTGTTTTTGTGAATTGCGAGCTTAAAAAAATCGCGTCCGCACTTATCAACGCACTGAGTTTGTTTGAAAATTATGACAATTACTATGGCAAAAATTATTATTACCAAATCCATGCTCAAGCTCATTATTTTTGTGATTTTATGTTTGTGAACCAGAATTTTAACATTATTTTCATGCCGCAGCTGTTTTAGGTTTAAATTTTCAATTTTGAAGTTAACTTTAGTTACATTATTAGTTTATTATCTTTAAAGTGTTTAAATATTATAATGCCCTGTACAACTTCTTTCAACGATGGTTCTTCTGTATCCAATAATGAATCACACTGTGACTCTCTGTATTCCAAAATGTCTAAAATGCATTTATCATTTAGCATAATCAAATTTCGTTCCATGTTGTCTTTAACAAAAGTGTCAAAAATATTGTTATTATTGTCTGTCAGAACTTCCGAATGTCTAAAAACTATTGATTTGTTGAACACGTCCGGTAGAGGTTCAAATACAATTTTTGAAAGTATGTTATTAGAAAATTGAGGTATAAGTAAGGTCAATATTAGATTATCGTTTTAAATAGGATAACCACCTTTGTTTTGCTATAGCTGTCAAAGTCTGCAATTAAGTCCAGCTCTTTATGTGTTAAAATGTCAGTGGGAATAATTCCCAGTTTACAAGAAAATACAATTCGTCCAATACCTTCTATGTGACTATTTAGAATCAGAATATCGTTATTAATTTTGTACACGTGCTCCCTTGAGAACAGACTTGTAGGACAGTGCTTTGAAAGGGCTGGCAATATAGACACCATTAGACTGTCAAAATACATATCACCAGTAGACCTACTGACTTTAAACGGAGCTGGACTCCTTTATGAGAATGCAAACCTCCTATATTATCATAGGAGAATTAACACTTTAAATATAAGTAATCTGGTGTACAACACCGCTCAATAGGCCATATGCCACATAGGTTATTAACTCTTTTGTAAATATTTTCTTTATTTTCTTTGTAAATATTTCTATTGTTATTTTCTAACTTTAAGATTACTATAAGATTTAGCATTAAGTACAAATGCCTCCCTTTTTAATTTTTTTGGGGAAATTTTTAAGAAATGTATTATTTAACATAAAATTATCATTAATATTATTGTAAGCGGCCATGCGGCCAACATCTAAATAAAATAACTTGACAAGTCCTTATAAGATACAATAGTATGTAAGGAATTATAACTTAATAAATTAGTTTTAAGCAAACATGTAAAACCTTGACCTTTTAAATAAATAAATAAAAAATAAATAAATACACGTGCTTTAAAATGTAACTTCGTCCTCTAATGTTTAATATATTAATGTAATTACTTATCAAAATTTGCAGCTTATTTATATGCTTCGTTATGTTCCCGATATTCTCTGTCATGACTGTATTAACTATTGCCAGATTTTTAATTGTTGTGTTAGTAGTAAGTTGGTTACTATTTCCGCGCACTGTTGTTTCAGTATGTCTGGAGCAACATTTTTTATAAGCTCGGTTAAATCGTCTAAACTTAATTGTCCATTTGCCCTAGAAGTAGATGGGCCGTCTGGGTTAAGGACGGGCGGACGAATGAGATTATTTGGGTTTGACATCCTCGTTAAATAGTATTGTACAAAATAGTACAATGGTTTAATAAAAATTTTTTCTTTTCAATTTTCTTAAAATTAAAATATTTCTTCTGGTTATACTTAAATTTCATCTTTAAGATTCTTAAAATCTCTTAAAACATGAAATTATAATTTTTACTTTTTACTTTTCGCTTTTCAAATCTTAAAATTTTCGTTTTATAGTTTTTATTTAAATTAATTTTAAATCTTAAAATTTCTGCTTTTAAAAATTTCGTTTTATAATTTTCTTTTGAATTTTAAATCTTTAAATTTCTGCTTCTCTCTTTTTTCCTTAAAATTTCATTTTATAACTTTTATTTTTTGATTTTTAAATCTTAAAATTTCTGTTTTTGTTTTTTTTTCTCTTTAATTTTATAATTTTTAATGTCTGTTTCTGTTTTTCTGTTTTTTTTTATATAAAAAACAAAAACTCGTTGACCCTATGCCAAAACGGTGCTTACCCGTTATCAAAAATAAATTATATTCCTCTTAGTACTAAGGTAATAAAGATAATTAAAGTATATTATTTTATTCATCTTTTGGAATTTTGTGTTTTTTAGTTAATTGAAGTAGATGGCTCTATTTTTTTGCACACCTAAAATCTTGAATTTTGAATGTTTTTACGTATATATATTATTTTAAGTTTTTTTTATCAAAACCGATCTATAGTAATTTAGGTTGACAGTTGTTCGGTCTCACAAAAATAAAAACCTAAAAATTTTTTATGGATATTTAGTACGTTTTTTTCTTTTTCGAAATATGTATGTAATAAAAGGTGGCCCTATTTTATGGAACACCACTGTATATATTATATTTTCCGTTTTAGCGTTATCAAAGTATAAAATGTATAACTTTCATTATGATTATATGAAACTCAAATATCGTGAAAATATTAATCTCAATTACATGGATACCGATTCTTTTATATATAATGTTTAAACAGATGATCTCTATGATGATATTCGAAATGATCTTAATATTCGTTTTGATACATCTACATATCCGAAATATAATGTTTATAATTTTCCATTAGTTAACAAAAAAGTATTAGGGAAGATGAAAGCTGAGTGTAATGGAAAAATTATTAAGGAATTCATTGGTTTGAGAGCTAAAATGTATTCTATAAAAATAGATCGAGTAGATCATAATTTTAGGAAATGTTTGTTGAAAAAACTGTATTATGAATCAATGTATATATTTAGATCTAAGATTCAATACATAAATAAACTAACTTTAAGTTATTTATATGATAAGCGATTTATAAGAGAAAATGGTATTGATACATATACATGGGGGCATTATAGAACTAAATCTTTACCATTATCAGATACATCAAGTTTAAATATGATCAACGATTGGAAGAGGATGATGATTTTTTCCTTAATGTAAATATTGATTAGATATAAGAGCATAACAATTTTAAAATTAAATTCAGTAGTTTATAAGAAATAAAACATTGTGAACATTTAGAAAATAAAATAACTACTTTATAAGAAAAAAACCTTGTAATTTATATTAAGTGAATCATATGAAAAAAATAAAATAATAGACAAAAAACAAAGAAAAAAACAAATTGTGTTTTTAATCAAATACTAATACAAAATACTAAACACAAGTAACGACAATTAAATATATTAAAGAAATTAAAGGAGAGTGATATCAGAATAGATTTAACCCGCCTCTGTTATGAGATCGGAATTCAAAGAAAAATAATTACTGATGTAAAAATTCATAGATTATATTTAAGATTGGAAAATAAATGAGAAAAAAAATTTAAAACAAATTGAATGTGTTATTTTTATTATTCCTTTATTTGAAAATACATTAGAAACTGCAAACATTAGTGTCCACAATTAAAAGACTTACTTTTCTGATATCTTTTATAGTTATATTTTATATTATATTTTAAATATCTTAGTACTTCTAGAGGTGGTTGAAGATTTCCAAAACTGTCAAAATATTCCACATAATCTTTATTTTTGAAGTATGTTACCCAATGTGTACCATCTCCTCTTTGATAGTCTAAATTGATTATTCCACATTCAGTTTTGCGTGGAGTTTTAGGGAGTGTATCTCTCATATAAACTCCCCTAAAACAAGGAATATGCTTCTTTCCAAACGTTTTCAAATCCACATCAGTAAGAGGTCTATTGGGATTTTATAAGGTTTGAGATAGAGACCTTTACCCATTGCTATTGCCTCTAATGTTCTATTATGACGCTTATTCTCCTCGAGCTGCCGTTTACCATTTTTAGCTGTAGTAATAACCTTAGCAATCGACGAGCCACCAGAAGCTAAAGCACCCAATGCTCCAAGTGCTGCAAATATAGCCACAAGAGGTAGAATACCCCCAATTTTAGGAACGGTAATAACTCTTGGAATTTTTTTGCAGTTTTTATTGCCTTTTTAATATTTAAAGGTTTTTCTTTCTTTAAGACCATATTTGCTGATTTAATTGCATTGCGAAAAAGGTTTCGCTTACAGGTTTTTTTTTAATATTTTTCATCTTAACACCTAAACTAAATTTTACTTTAGACTTCATTGCGTTAGTAACAAAGTATGCGTTTATTTTTTCTCCAAGGGTGCTATCTTTAGCTTTTACTTTTTGCCAAGCTCTATCGGCTAATTCTCTATCCGCTTGATGTCGTTTATTAATATCAGCGTTCTGTGAATAAGCAATATCATGAAGTTTACAAGCAGCATCTAAGGGATTGATTCCTTTATCTCCTCTTTGGATACGTTTATCTAGTTTTGTTCCAGGTCCGCAAAATTGATAACCAGGTAGGTGAAGCTCAATTGGCATCGAATTAATAAGCTTATTTACTAGTCCATTTCCAGTAACTACCTGTTTACCAATAACATTTTTCTTTGTATACAACTTCATTTATAACAATTTGTTTCTGAAAATATGTAAGTTGATGAATACTTTTAATATAAAGATAAAGATGTTTTTATTTTACTCCTCATTTGCAAAGATGCGTTTGATAAAACAACACTCAAACATTTCAGTGAGAAATTTGGATTTTAATGAAAAAAATAATGTAACTAAACATAGTTGCCTTTTACCAAACTCTATAAGAGCATTAATAGTGGGAAAACTAACGTTATGCTGAGTTTGATTGAAAGGCCTAATGGAGTAAAATTCAGAAACATTTACATTTACTCTAAATCACTACATAAACCTAAATATCAATATCTAAGAAAACTAATCTCATCGGTAAAGGGTATGGGGCTTATACAAATTTTCACAAAAATAAAGATGTTTTATCACCTGATGATGCTAAAGTAAATTCAGTAATGATATTTGATGATGTTGCATGTGAAAAGCAAAATAATATCAGATCATATTTTTGTATGGGAAGACACAATTACATTGATTCATTTTATTTATGTTAAACATACACACATATTCCCAAACATGTAGTACGTGATAATGCAAACTTAATTATAATTTTTAAGCAAGATGAACTAAACCTTAAGCGTATATATAAAGATCATGTTGGAAGTGATATGACCCTAAAAATGTTTCAAAACATATGTAAAGAATGTTGGAAGGATAAATATGGATTTCTTGTTATAAACAAAGATGATGAAATATGTAATGGACGTTTGTTTGCTGTTTGAAAAGGCTGTTTAGCTGTTTGAAGAACCTGTTTAGCAGTTAAAATAAGCTGTTTAGCCGTTTAAAGAAGTTATTTAGCTGTTTGAAGGACCTGTTTACCAGTTAAAATAAGCTGTTTAGCTGTTTGGAGAACCTGTTTACCAGTTAAAATAAGCTGTTTAGCCGTTTAAAGAAGCTGTTTGAAGAACCTGTTTACCAGTAAAAATAAACTGTTTAGCCGTTTAAAGAAGCTGTTTAGCCGTTTAAAAAAGCTGTTTAGCTGTTTGAAGAAGCTGTTAAAAAGCTGTTTATCTGTTATTAGAAGCTGTTAATAGGTCTAATATTTATTCTTATTAATTAAATTTCTTCTGCACAAACATGGAGGAAAATGTATTAAAAGAGTTGGTGAAATCTAGAAATTTGAAGCTATTAAACGTGAGGAAGAAGAAACAAACATTTAAAATACATTTAAACCCCTAACAGATCCTTTAAAAAACTAGTTAAGTTATCTAGTGAAAGGTCATTGAAACCAAGATAAATTCTAGGTGTAAACCATAACTTTAAACATGAGTCTATAACTAAAAACAAAGATTGTGACTAGCACCCCGATGAAAAAGGACTATTTTAATTCGTTATCAAAAACAAGTGTTGTTAAAAAAGAATATGTTGATTCAGATAATGAATCCTTTTATTCACAATTCGATGATCGGCAATTTGATTTAACAGACTTATATGAAAACAAGAAACTTGATACTATATTTGGACCTAACAAAAATCAAAATGGTGACTGGAAATTTGGGAATTCGGATCTAAAGCGAAGTAATGAAAAAATAATAATAGGAAATAAATGTTGGGCGTTAACTCCTGGTCTATACTCATTGCTCTTTCATAAAAGGCCAGAGCAGTATGACTCATCAGAATTAGATATATATAAACGAATTTTACTTGATACAAATGCACAAAGAAGAAACCTTGATCCTAATAATCAACTAAAAGGAAATAAAGGTTATAAAAATAAGGAATCAATTAATAAGATATTTGCTACTACTCACAAAGGTTTAATGAAAGTAAATCTTAATGAAGCAAACTATATATACTGGGATGATCCTAATGAAATAATAGATTGATTAAAGCTCTTGATGGCATCACAACAAGCTGGTAACGAAAACTATACTAATGAAATAATATCAATTATTGAGGAACTAAAGGAATCAAACATAACAGAATTGTAGTAATAATAATTTCTGTTGATAAATTTGGCCATTACTTTAAAAATCATAGTAATGAGTTAAAATTAATAATGCTTGCAAAAAAAAACCGACTTCAAAACAGACAAACTTAAAAGCATGTTTCTTTAAGACGGTAACTATTGCGACACCCTGTAATTTCCGAATTCAAATTTTATACTAGTTATAGCGATCGTAGCAATACAGGTTCGTTGTAAATTTCAACCTTCTGTCTGTAACGTTTTAAAAGTTTGGTCATATACATCAAATTACATAAACTATTGCGACACCCTGTAATTTATAATTTTAAATAATTATACTTATTATAACAGATATAGTAATGGACATTCTGTCTAATTGTTAAGTGTTTATCAATAACTGTTTAAAAGATAGGGTCATATATATCAAATGACGTCACCTATTGGGACACCCTTTAAATTCAAATTTTAATATAAATACTTTTTAAAGAACACTTTGTAATACAGATTCTTTTTAAATTTTAACTTTGTGTCCATATACATCAAATTACATCAACTATTGGGACACCCTATAATTTCCAATTTTAAATATTTATACTTGTTGTTATTCGAGACATAGTAGTGAACATTTTGTCTATTTTTCAAGTGTTTGTCTATAACGGTTCCAAAGATGAGGACATAATGGTCAAATAACATCAATAATGGGGACACCCTTTAATTTATAGATCCAAGTTTTATACTTGTTTTAATAGCGGACTAAGCAATATAGGTTTTTTGTAAATTTCAACTGTCTATCTATAACAGTTGAAAAGTTTGGCCATATATATTACTTTTACATTAACTATTGGGACACCCTTTAATTTCCAAATTCATATTTTACACTTGTTATTTTAGCGGACTTAGCAATACAAGTACTTTGTAAATTTCAACTGTCTGTCTATAAAGGTTCAAAAGTTTGGCCATATATATATCAAAATAAACCAACTAATGGGACACCCTTCAATTTCTAATTTTAAATATTTATACTTATTATAACAGACATAGTATCGAACATTCTGTGCAACTTTCAAGTGTTTGTCTATAACGGTTCAAAAGATAGGAGAATAAAGGTGAAATTAAGTCACCTATGGGGTCACCCTTTAATTTTTAATTTTATTTTTTAATTACTTTTTGTTGTTGGGAACTACTGTGATACGCACTTTTTTTTAATTTTAAATTGGTGACCTATAATGTTCATAATACACGTAAAAAACATGTATGTTGTATGGGGACACCCTTTAATTTTTAAAATTTTGAACTTCTTTTAAAATGGGACCAATCTGTAGCCATAACCTTTCTAATAGTGCAAAATTTTTAAAATCGGTTCAGAAATGACTGAGTTCTGCGGGCACAAACATAAAAAAAAAGCAACATTCAGACGAATTGATAACCTCCTTCTTTTTTTGAAGTCGGTTAAAAAACGAAAACACTTTTAAAAAATTTGGTTTCATTCTGGATGGAAGCAATATAAACGTAGAGAATAGAAGAATTATAAATATAGCTTCACCGTTGGACGAATTTGATGCTGTTAATAAAACTTATATGAATTTAGAAATCAAACATATCCAAGAAGATTTAAAAATTATATAAGCGAAGAGTTAAGCTTGTCAAATAGGAACTTTATAAAAAAGTTTGAAGAGAGAATTAATAAAATTGAACAATATATTTCCAAAAATATTGAAACAGAAAAACTTATAATTCTTGCAAAAAAAACGACTACAAAGCAAATATATGTGCATCAATTCTAAACTAAAAATTTAAAATCAAATACTTTTATACTTGTTGCTCTAACGGACATAGTAATATACGTTCTGTACATTTAAATGTCTATCCACAACGGTTCAGCAGATAAAGCCATATACGACAAATTACGTCAGATATGAGGAAACCCTTTATTTTTTTACACTTATTATTACTGACAGAGTAATAAAGTAAGTAACGGTACCAAAGATATAGTCATATAGGTTAAACAATATCACCTAGGGGACACCCTTTAATGTACAATTTTAAATTAAACACTTATTTTAAAGGACAGATTCTTTGTAAATTTCAAATGTCTGTCTAAAACGGTTCAAAAGTTTGGCCATATGCATCAATTTACATCAATTATTGAGACACCCTTTATAATTTTAAATATTTATAAATGTTATTATACGGGACATAGTAGTGGAGATTCTGTCTAACTTTCAAAAGTTTGTCTATAACGGTTCAAAAGATAGGGCTAGATAGGTAAAATTATATCAATTATGGAGACACCCTTTAGTCTCCAAATAAAAATTATTTACTTGATGTTATAAAGGACTTAGCCATACAGGTTCTTTGTAAATTTCAACCGTCTCTCTGTTACGGTTCAAAAGTTTTGCAATATACATTAAATTACATCAACTATTGGGACACCCTTTAACTTCTAATTATAAATATTTAATTTCTGATTATAAATATTGGACATTCTGTCCAATTTTGAAGTGATTGTCTACAATGGTTCATATATTTAAATTGACGTTAATTTCTGTTATTGGCAGCTATAATGACATGCAGTTTTTTAAGATTTTAAAAGGGTGGCCTTTACGGTTCATAATACACGTAAAAAACACGTAGGTTGTATGGGGACACCCTTTAATTTTCAAAATTGATACATTTTCAAAATATGCGTGGGCGGAATCACTTAAGTCAAAAACTGCATCAGAAGTTCGTAAAGCAATTCACAAAATATTTCGTATACCAAAGAATTTACAGACAGATGATGGCAAAGAATTTTTTAATAAGGAGTTTGGAGCATTAATGAGAAAACATTCAATTAATCATTACTCTACATATAGCGTTATGAAAGCTTCAATTGTAGAACGCTTCAATAGGACTTTGAAAGAAATGATGTGGAAGGAGTTTAGTAAAACAATGGATCTTATAGATGGATTAGCATCTATAAAGGCTAGATTAATCAATACAATAATAATTCTTGCAAAAACAAAAACCGACTTCAAAACAGATAGTTGGGTACCAGTTCTAAACTGAACATGTAAGAAGTAATCTGTTAGAACTATATATAAATCAAATAAAAGTAAACAAAATGCGCAAAAACTAGCAGGAAAATAAATAAAGACTATGTGAAATTCAAGCATCTCCTTATTACTGTTCAAAAGTTAAGCTATTTTCACCAACATCCGTCTTTTATGGGGACACCATTTAATTATAAATTTTTATAATTATGTAATAGCGACCATAGTAATACACATTTTGTATAGATTTGAGTTGTCTATCTAAAACGGCTCAAAAGATAAGGTATACATCAAATTTCATTAACTATAGGGAAACCCTTTATTTCCAATTTTATAATTCTTATAGCGGACATAACAATACAATCACTATGTAAATATCAAATCTCAATCTATAATGGTTAAAAAGACTAGTCCATATAATTACGTCAGCTATGAGGACACGCTTTAAGTACTTTTTATTGTAGACGTAGTGATATTCGCTTTGTTAAAATTTCAAATGTTTATCTATAAGCGTTCAAGAGATAAGGTCGTATAGATCAAATATCATTAACTTTAGGTACACCCTTTGATTTCCCATTTTATTCTTTTTACTATAGCGGACATAGTAATATACTTTCTGCGTAAATATCAAATGTCTGTCGATAACGGTTTTAAAGATAGGGCAACATAAATCAAATAACTTCACCTATTGGGACAACCCTTTAGTTTACAATTTTAAATTAAAGAACTCAACTGTGTGTCTATAACGGCTCAAAGGTTTAGTCATATACAACAAATTACAGAACTATTGGGACACCCTTTAATTCATAGTTCTAAATATTTATACTTGCTAGTATACCAGAGAAAGTAGTAGAAATTCTGCATAATTTTCAAGTGTTTGTCTATAACGGTTCAAAAGATAGGTTCATATAGGTCAAATTACATCAATTATGGGAACACCCTTTAATTTCTAAATTCAAATTATTTTTTTATTAAATTTAATGAACTATTGGAGCACCCTTTAATTTATAATTTTGAATATTTATCCTTTTTATTATAAAGGTCATAGTAATCGACATTCTGTCAAACCCCATAACTGTCAAATTACGTCACCTATGGGGACACCCTTTAAATTCTAAGTTTATTTTTTTCTTGCCTTTAGTTGGTGGGAAGCTATACTGATACGCAATTTTTTAAAATTTTAAATTAGTGCCCTTTAGCGTTCTTAATACACGAAAAAAACATGTATGTTGTATGGGGACACCCTTTAATTTTTAAAATAATGAACTGTTGTTAAAACCGGACCAATCTGTAAGCATAACTATTCAAATAAAGAAAACATTTTTAAAATCGGAAATGGCTGAGTTCTGCGAGCACAAACATAAAAAAAGCAACATTCAGATGGATTGATAACCTCCTTCTTTTTTTAAAGTCGGTTAAAAAAATACATGGAACTTTCAAAATGGCTCCAATTCATGTAACTCATGAACACGAAAAACAATTTCTGAATACTGTATACAATCATTTAAAACTATTTAAGGCTCCACGGTTTAAAGTTGGAGACTATGTACGTATTAGTAAATATAAGAACGTATTTGGAAAGGGATATACACCAAATTGGACAACAGATATATTTAAAATAAGATCGATGCAAGATACTTACCCAATCACATTTATACTAGAAGACGTTGATGTAGACGTAGAAACGTAGGCAATGACAACCAGCGTTTGAAAAACTGCAGTAAATTGCGTGTCAATTGCTTATGCTTCTGAAAAAAACACAAGTTTCAGTCGAAGCAAAATCATTAAACAATTTATGAACAGTTTTACAGCTCTTTGAGCAGTCGTCAGTTTATTTTTCTTTGCTTTTTAGAAGTTCAGGAGCAGAAACAGTCTCTTTAATTTTGTAAGTCTAAAACTGTTACAGCTGAAAAATCAAAACAGTCGAAGAAGTAAAACATCAGCAGTTGAAGAAGCAAAAACAGTCGCATTTGAATAAGCAAAACAGTCGCAGTTGAAGAAGCAAAACAGTCCAAGAAGCAAAACAATCGCAGTTGAAGAAGCAAAAAAGTCGCATTTGAAAAAGCAAAACAGTCGCAGTTGAAGAAGCAAAAGTTACAACTGATGAAGCAAAAACTACTTTGCTTTTTAAGTTTTAAGCAGCAACAATCAACTGCAAAAGGGAGAATTTGCCTGTTGATTTTTCATATTGTTGTCCGCATAATTCAGTTATTTCTCGTAATTTGAAAATTAGAAATTAAAGAAATTATTTATTGCTAATGTTTTATATTCTATATTTTATTATTTTATTTTAATTTATTATATTTTGTTTTATCTTTATTTAAAATAGATTAAATTTAAATAAAGGTTATTTGTCGTTTTTATTAAAATATAAAACGCTGTTTTATTTACCAATTTTAGAGGAGACTAGCAATAAATGTTACATGCAAATGGAAGCTCAAATTCTGAATTAATTAGGTGTAGTGTTTTGTTTTCTCAAAAATTGCAACAATAGTTCATTCGCATTTTATTATACAGTATTTGGAAAATACGAAATTAGTTTTAATAGTTTTCAATGAAAAAATAAAGTAAAATAATTTTGTTTTATGGTTTTTTATGGAAAAATACCCTTCATAAAGGCTCTTATGGCAGTAAAGGGCATTTCCCAATAAGCGCTATTATATTGTGGTATTTCTCTTTCTTTTCTACATAGATATTGAATATGTTACATTTTTTTCATAAGAAGCGCTTGTGCGGAATTTTCACACCATACATATACGTTTGTAACGAGTGATTTTTTAAGAGCTTGAGAACTTTTTTTTTTAAAAAAACGCATAAAATTTGCAAAATCTCATCGGTTCTTTATTTGAAACGTTAGATTGGTCCATGACATTTACTTTTTGAAGATAATTTCATTTAAATGTTGACCGCGGCTGCGTCTTAGGTGGTCCATTCGGAAAGTCCAATTTTGGGCAACTTTTTCGAGCATTTCGGCCGGAATAGCCCGAATTTCTTCGGAAATGTTGTCTTCCAAAGCTGGAATAGTTGCTGGCTTATTTCTGTAGACTTTAGACTTGACGTAGCCCCACAAAAAATAGTCTAAAGGCGTCAAATCGCATGATCTTGGTGGCCAACTTACCGGTCCATTTCTTGAGATGAATTGTTCTCCGAAGTTTTCCCTCAAAATGGCCATAGAATCGCGAGCTGTGTGGCATGTAGCGCCATCTTGTTGAAACCACATGTCAACCAAGTTCAGTTGTTCCATTTTTGGCAACAAAAAGTTTGTTAGCATCGAACGATAGCGATCGCCATTCACCGTAACGTTGCGTCCAACAACATCTTTGAAAAAATACGGTCCAATGATTCCACCAGCGTACAAACCACACCAAACAGTGCATTTTTCGGGATGCATGGGCAGTTCTTGAACGGCTTCTGGTTGCTCTTCACTCCAAATGCGGCAATTTTGTTTATTTACGTAGCCATTCAACCAGAAATGAGCCTCATCGCTGAACAAAATTTGTCACATTTGAACATTTCGAACCGAACACTGATTTTGGTAATAAAATTCAATGATTTGCAAGCGTTGCTCGTTAGTAAGTCTATTCATGATGAAATGTCAGAGCATACTGAGCATCTTTCTCTTTGGCACCATGTCTGAAATCTCACGTGATCTGTCAAATACTAATGCATGAAAATCCTAACCTCAAAAAAATCACCAATTACATATAAGTTAATAATTAACATATTTATTTTTAATAAAAGTTCATTTGCTGACACATTTCCGCTAGTTGCAATTAATAATTATTTTACTTACTTTAATAAAGTTCAATCTCCTCTGTCGCAATCCATTTGCTGACGCATTTTAATTATTTTACTTACTTTAATAAAGTTCAATCTCCTCTGTCGCAATCCATTTGCTGACACATTTCCATTTAAATTTTAATTCACGAATTTTTTTTGTTACAACATTTATTTAAAAGTGCTGACGACCTATTTGCACTGAATGCAATTGGAACAACGCACGTTGCATTCCAGGTGATGATTGTTGTTCGACAATTCTTAAGTTTATAAAGTTTAATATTAAGTTTTAATAAGAGAGAATAGCAGTAGTCTAGAATAAGAAGTCCGAATAAGAAGACATAGTCTTCCGGCAAATTAAATAATTAAAAATACTAAAAGGATAACTACAAATTTTCTTTTAAAAATAAAATAATATAGTATTTATTAGTACAAAAATAGTGTACTAAAAGAACCCTAAAATAAAAAATAATAATAATTAAGCCTGTAAGTGTCCGTCAGCAGGCGACCGTCCGTATAAAGTGTCATAAGTGAATCCTTAGTAGAAGTACGAAAAGGACAAAATTCGCGTGATCGGGACGGTATAGTTTAATAAGTTTACAATTTAAAATAAGAAAATAGACACAGCAAATAAAAAGAACAGTGAACAAATAAAAAAATATAATAACTAAAAAATAATATTATAAAAGGAAAAACTATATTAATTAAAAGGTAACAAAGACATAATAAAGAACACTAACCAAAAGAATTTTTAACAACAAATGAAACAAAATTAAATAAAGGTAATAAAGACTTTAGAAAAGACCTAAAAAAAACAAAAAGCATAATATTTAACAACAGCTTTGTCCTTGTCATTGAAAGCTGCACCGTAGAAGACGACCATTCGAATATCTGGCCGACATCGATAGCTGCAACAAGATCAACAGAATAACATCAGTCAGTCAACACAATGTGTCCAATTCACCTTATACTGTAAGTCATTATATTTCAGAGTATTTTTAAGTTATTTCATAAGTGACAAAAACCACCCTTATATAAATAAAAAAAAAAGAAGAGAAAATAAAACAAAATAATAAGAAAGGAAGAAATCTTTTATTTACTGTGAATATCAAAAGTACCAATTTTTACAAATCATAAAATAGAATTTTTTTTTTATCTCACAAAAATTGTTCCCAAAATTTGCGAAAAATCATGTCTAACCCCAATAACCTAGTAAGACCTCCCGTTCTTAACGCTCCAAATCCTATCCCAAATCCAGCAGCGCAACTCAACGAAGAAGTAGAAAACAGAATAGCCGCTATTTGCGCGCAACAATGCAGAAATATAGTTCAATCTCTGATAAACCCAAATAATGACCTTTACCACGGGATAGACCAAAACATTGAAGACAGATATAGAAATGACTTGAGTGAATTAGATAAAATACCCGATATAGTAAGAAGTCTTAGAGATTTCTCGGGTAACCCCATGGAATTCAACTCATGGAAAAAAAGCGTGGATAGAGTGTTGAAAATTTACGATTCAAGCAAAGGCACACCTAAATACTATGGTATTTTAAGTGTCATCCGAAACAAAATAACAGACAACGCTGATATTGCCTTAGAATCTTACAATACTCCATTAAATTAGAGTTGCATTGTAAAATGCCTATCTATGCATTACGCAGACAAACGAGATTTAGGGACGCTTGAATATCAGATGACTTCTTTAATTCAAGGAAGAAATACCATCCAAACATTTTATCAAGAAGTTTACACACATTTGTCCCTTATACTAACTAAATAAAATTAGTTGCATGGAAATAGGCAAAGAGTCCTTGCGACTTTTAACGCAAACCTATAGGGACAAAGCCCTAGATACTTTTATTAGAGGCCTAAATGGAGATCTACCAAGACTCCTTGGCATCCGTGAACCTGCGGATCTCCCGCAAGCGTTACATCTTTGCTTAAAGCTAGAAAATCAAAACTACAGAACAGAATACGCAAATTAACATCAAAACCATAGACAACGTCAACCACCACCCCTTCCAATACGCAATGCAAATACAATTCATAGACAACCCTTTTATCCAGAATTGACATTTCAAAATTTTAACCAATACAATAGACCAATGAATAATATGCAACAAAATGCATCCCAAAATCGTCAAACCATCCCCAACATTAACTTTCGACAAAATCCCCAACCGCGTTTTTAATCGCACCAACCTTTTCAACAAAATTTTCAACCACAAGGACCAGTTACACCGAAACCTCAAAGGCCTCAACCTATGGAAGTTGACGAATCAATTCAAACAAGAAACGTAAATTATCTAAACAGACCACGTCCTTTTAATCAACCCCAATTTAATAACAAAAGACCTCCATCCCTAAGATACGTTCCACCACCACATAAACAACAACGCAATTTTCATATAGAAAGTAGACAAGACCTTTCCACTGTACCGAATTACCAGGACGAACAAGCTGGAAATTATAATGAAACTGAATACGAGCAATTAATCCAAAACCAAGGAATTGACGAGTACGCCGAATCCTATGATCAAGATCAACAAGATGAAATACCCACTCAAGATTTCACAGATATTCATTTTTTAGGTTAACAAACTCTTCGCTCCCGTATTTTGAGTGCAAAGCGAAGAATGGTAAAATTCTAAAAATTCTTATAGACACTGGATCTAACAAAAACTACATTCAACCATGCCTCGTTAGCAATCCTATCAAAAACAAAAACACCTTTTTTGCAAATTCAGTATCTGGAGACATTAAAATTACGCACCACACATTCGCAACTTTATTCAATTTACCCGACCACCATATAAAATTCTTCATCCTACCTTCTTTGAAATCGTTTCATGGCATCCTTGGTCATGATAGTTTAAAAGAACTAAATGCAACTATCCATATTAAAAAAGAATATTTGTTAATAAACAATACAACTAGAATAAAAATTCATCAACACACTTCCCAATCAGTTAATAAAATGCAATTCAGAACAAATCATATGAACGAAACTCAAAAATTTCAGTTAGATCAAACTATAAACGAGCATCCCAACCTATTCACGGATCCCAACAAGAGTCCAAGGAGAAATCCGAACACATTCAGATTCACCAATTTATTCTAAATCATACCCCTATCCCATGGCATTGAAAAGTGAGGTAGAAAAACAGATTAATGAACTCTTAAATGACGGAATTATCAGACCCTCCAGATCTCCGTATAATGCACCCGTTTGGATCGTTCCGAAAAAAATAGATGCATCCGGAGAAAAAAAATAGAATGGTCATCGATTACAGGAAACTGAATGCAGTAACTGTGGCCGATAGGTATCCCATTCCAGAAATTAACGAAGTTCTAGCAAATCTAGGTAAAAACAAGTACTTTACGGTTATCGACTTAAAGAGTGGTTTCCACCAGATTCCTTTAAAGGAATGTGACGTAGAGAAAACCGCCTTTTCAGTTAATAACGGGAAATTTGAGTTTGTACGACTCCCACTCGGATTAAAAAATGCTCCCTTAATATTCCAACGTACTCTGGACGATGTCTTGAGAGACCACATAGGGAAAATCTGCTACGTCTACATAGACGATATTATCATCTTTTCAAAAACTGAGAAAGAACACTTCGAAAACCTCAGAAAAATATTCAAAACACTAGAATCGGCAAATTTCAAAATTCAACTAGACAAGTGTGAATTCCTCAAAACAGAAGTTGAATTTCTGGGATTTATCGTAGGAGCCGCAGGAATTAAAGCCAACCAAAATAAAATAGAAGCAATAGCCAAAATACCACCACCGAAAACCCTAAAAGACCTGAGAAGTTTTCTAGGCATGTCAGGTTATTACCGTCGCTTCATCAAGGATTATGCGAAGCATGCCAAGCCCCTGACATCCCTTTTAAGAGGGGAGGAAGGACGCATTTCGAAAAACGCGTCCAAAAATTTAAAAATTACTTTAGATCAAAATGCTTTGGACGCATTCCAGAAATTAAAAAATTCACTCATCTCCGGCGATGTCATGTTATCTCACCCTGATTTTGAAAAAGGCTTCGATCTGACAACAGATGCCTCTGATTACGCAATAGGCGCAGTACTTTCGCAAAACAGAAAGCCCATTACATTTCTTTCAAGAACGCTCAGCAAAACCGAAGAAAATTACGCTACCAACGAAAAAGAAATGCTAGCGATAATATGGGCCCTCAATTCGTTGAGAAATTACCTGTACGGTTCTGGGAAATTAAACATTTATACGGACCACCAACCTTTGACGTATGCCCTCAGTAGCAAGAACACAAACAGCAAGATGAAAAGATGGAAGTCCATCTTAGAAGAATATAACTACGAACTCAAATATCAGCCAGGCAGAACAAACGTTGTTGCAGATTCACTATCTAGACCACCACAGATAAATTCGATGACAGCGACACAACACAGCGACACAACACAGCGTAATCAACGGTTTATTTACCACCGAAGCAATTATGGGGGTGATTCAAGAATTCTATCCCGAACACTTTAAAAACTTCAAAGTAAGATTCACTCAGTCACAAGTAAAAGATATTGTAAGTGAAACATAGCAAGAAGAAATATTGATTAATGAACACCGAAGAGCTCATAGAAATGCCAACGAAAACAAAAATCACGTAATACAAAAGTACTACTTCCCCAAAATGATGGAGAAATCCAAAAGGATAGCAAAAAATTGTCAAACCTGTAAAGAACAAAAATATGATCGTCGACCCAACAAACCGCAATTTCAGCCTACACCAATTCCAAAAAATCCTGGAGAGATTATTCACATTGACATCTATTCAACTAAAGGAAACCTAGTACTCACAGCAATAGATAAATTTTCCAAATACGCCTTAGGAAAAATTTTGAAATCAAAGGCAGTTGAAGACATTAAAGAACCATTGAAAGAAATAATTTTAGCATTTGGCATCCCCAAGTTTATAGTCTTAGATAATGAAAAATCACTAAATTCCGTAACGATAAACTTCCTTCTTAAAGACCAATTCGGCATACAAACCTACACTACACCCCCTTACGCTAGTACCGTCAACGGCCAAGTAGAGAGACTTCACTCTACTCTTTCCGAGATGATGAGATGTCTTAAGTCAGACAAACTTCACAATTCATTCCATGACTTACTCACCAAAACATTATACGAATACAATAAATCAATCTATTCTACCACTGGTAAAAGACCGATTGACATATTTTTTAATAAAAACTTTAATAGTGACCCAGGAAAAACAATTTTGGAAAAACAAGAAATAATAAATCGCTTGACTGAAAAACAAAAACAAGATCTGGACTACCATAACAAAAATAGACAAGCACCCACAACTTATTTACCAGGAGAGAACATTTTCGTTAGGATCAACAAAAGATTGGGTTAAAAATTAACCCCAAAATATAAAAAAGAAATAGTCAAAGAAGACCGAAATACAACTGTATTAACAATGTCAGGCAGAATTGTTTATAAAAGTAACATTAAAAGATAATAACCTATTTTTTCCAGATTATTCTTATCCTACGCACGGAAATCCAAATCATGGATTACACGTCCTCCTACGTTGTCACCATAAATAAAGGTACAGCAAAAATTCAACAGGGAACCTTTACTATTATTCATCCGATAGATCTGGAACAATACCCAACATCTATAACCAACACCCACACCTTTATCCAACAACACATCCCAAATAACCATAACCTATACCCTATCCTCAATCATGAACTCACCCAAACTAACAACATCCTAGAAAATCTAACACCCCTAACAAGAAATAAAAGAGCCATAAACGCTTTGGGAACAATTTGGAAATACGTCACAGGGTCTCCGGATCATGACGACTTTGAAATATTAACTAATAACGTTTACGAATTAAATAAAAATAACAATAAACAATTTTATGTAAATGAAGCTTTCAATAAAAGAATAAACAACTTAACCGAAATTATTAATAGAATGTCAAATTTTGTAAGAAAGAATGTTTACTTAGAAAATGAAATAGTTATTAATTTACAAAATAGAATAAGATTAGTCAAGGAAGAATTAATAAATATTGAAAATGGAATAGAATGGGCAAAAATTGGAATAGTAAACCCATTAATACTAAATAAAAAAGAAATCAAAGTAGCTATTAAAAAAATTGAAGAAGAACACATTCCTTTTGTAAACCCAGAAGAGGCACTTCAATTTGCCAAAGTGTCAGTTTTGTATAACAAAAATAGTTATAATAAAATATTTTACATGGTTAAAGTACCATTGACAAAAAGGGAAATGTATGAAAATGTAATTTTAAGACCAGTAAAAAAGAAAACGTATGTAATCAAACTTGAATTCCTAGAAATTTTAAAAAATGAAAAAACAATTTATGCTATTAAAGAAAAATGTGAAGAATATAACGATATTTCGATTTGTAAAGAAAATCAAATAATTGACATAACAAAAAATACCTGTATCCCTAATTTTATTAATAATAGAAACTCTTCATGTGTAATGAGCAATAATCATCACATTTCACCAATTGAAGAAATTGAGTCTGGCGTGATCTTACTAAATGGTTACAACGGATCCATTTACATAGATGAAGCACATCGACCCTTATCTGGAACTTTTCTCATTAAATTTCACAACACTACCATAAAAGCTAACAATAGAACTTTCAGTAATATAGAGGCTTCTCCTCTAGAAATGATACCCGCATTACTACAGCCAACTCCTTTCGAAATTGACCATATCAATCTCTTATCGCTCGAAGCTCTAAACGAACTTCAAATCAACAACACTGAGACAATCTCAACTATCCAAAGAGACCTAGAAATCGGAGGTTGGTCAATATCCACGATACTTTGCTTAATAATCATATTAATTGCGTGTCTGAGTTTTTTCTTTAAACGTACCGGAAAGGTAGTAATTTGGGAACCCCAAACCCCGATCACTAGTAGCGAGTTAACCCCGAGTGTACTCGGTTTACAAACTATTTGCGACCCTCAAAACCCAATAGAGCTTAAAGCTCCAGTCAAACCTCCTAGATTGAACAATATCCCATTTTTCTGAATGATTGGGGACAATCAAATTAAGAAGGGAGGAGTTAATAATTAACATATTTATTTTTAATAAAAGTTCATTTGCTGACACATTTCCGCTAGTTCCAATTAATAATTATTTTACTTACTTTAATAAAGTTCAATCTCCTCTGTCGCAATCCATTTGCTGACACATTTAAATTTTAATTCACGAATTTTTTTTGTTACAACATTTATTTAAAAGTGCATTTGCACTGAATGCAATTGGAACAACTCACGTTGCATTCCAGGTGATGATTGTTGTTCGACAATTCTTAAGTTTATAAAGTTTAATATTAAGTTTTAATAAGAGAGAATAGCAGTAGTCTAGAATAAGAAGTCCGAATAAGAAGACATAGTCTTCCGGCAAATAAAATAATTAAAAATACTAAAAGGATAAAGAAGACATAGTCTTCTCCTCTAAAATAAATAAATAAATACAAATTTTCTTTTAAAAATAAAATAATATAGTATTTTATTTACTTATAGTTTAAATTTATGAGTAGTATACAATTTCAAGAACACTAATTCTTAATGAATAACACTGTGTTAGTTCAAAAACGTAACAAGCGGGGCACCCGGCGGGTGAAGTACGCTGAATCCAGTGGTGCTAACCGTTTTTTTAGGTTAGCTCTCGTTTAAAAAATAATTAAGATTAAAAAAAAAAATTTTTTAATTTTTTTTTAACATTTATTGATTTTAAATCAATATATATTGTTTGAAAAATCATGTCATTGGTGAACATGCGTCCAAAAGAAATTACTTTTTTTTGGTTTTGGATGATTTTTTATACTGTTTTCGCAATACATCTCAATTTTTAACCGACTTCAAAAAAAGAAGGAGGTTATCAATTCGTCTGAATGTTGCTTTTTTTTTTTATGTTTGTGCCCGCAGAACTCAGTCATTTCTGAACCGATTTTAAAAATTTTGTACTATTAGAAAGGTTATGGCTACAGATTGGTCCCATTTTAAAAGAAGTTCAAAATTTTAAAAATTAAAGGGTGTCCCCATACAACATACATGTTTTTTACGTGTATTATGAACATTATAGGTCACCAATTTAAAATTAAAAAAAAGTGCGTATCACAGTAGTTCCCAACAACAAAAAGTAATTAAAA
Source organism: Phasia obesa (assembly GCA_949628195.1). NCBI lineage: Eukaryota > Metazoa > Arthropoda > Insecta > Diptera > Tachinidae > Phasia > Phasia obesa. The sequence continues at coordinate 22,708,081 of OX451220.1, forward strand.
AATAAAATTAAAAATTAAAGGGTGACCCCATAGGTGACTTAATTTCACCTTTATTCTCCTATCTTTTGAACCGTTATAGACAAACACTTGAAAGTTGCACAGAATGTTCGATACTATGTCTGTTATAATAAGTATAAATATTTAAAATTAGAAATTAAAGGGTGTCCCATTAGTTGGTTTATTTTGATATATATATGGCCAAACTTTTGAACCTTTATAGACAGACAGTTGAAATTTACAAAGTACTTGTATTGCTAAGTCCGCTAAAATAACAAGTGTAAAATATGAATTTGGAAATTAAAGGGTGTCCCAATAGTTAATGTAAAAGTAATATATATGGCCAAACTTTTCAACTGTTATAGATAGACAGTTGAACTTTACAAAAAACCTATATTGCTTAGTCCGCTATTAAAACAAGTATAAAACTTGGATCTATAAATTAAAGGGTGTCCCCATTATTGATGTTATTTGACCATTATGTCCTCATCTTTGGAACCGTTATAGACAAACACTTGAAAAATAGACAAAATGTTCACTACTATGTCTCGAATAACAACAAGTATAAATATTTAAAATTGGAAATTATAGGGTGTCCCAATAGTTGATGTAATTTGATGTATATGGACACAAAGTTAAAATTTAAAAAGAATCTGTATTACAAAGTGTTCTTTAAAAAGTATTTATATTAAAATTTGAATTTAAAGGGTGTCCCAATAGGTGACGTCATTTGATATATATGACCCTATCTTTTAAACAGTTATTGATAAACACTTAACAATTAGACAGAATGTCCATTACTATATCTGTTATAATAAGTATAATTATTTAAAATTATAAATTACAGGGTGTCGCAATAGTTTATGTAATTTGATGTATATGACCAAACTTTTAAAACGTTACAGACAGAAGGTTGAAATTTACAACGAACCTGTATTGCTACGATCGCTATAACTAGTATAAAATTTGAATTCGGAAATTACAGGGTGTCGCAATAGTTACCGTCTTAAAGAAACATGCTTTTAAGTTTGTCTGTTTTGAAGTCGGTTTTTTTTTTGCAAGAATTATTTTAATTTTTAAATGTTGAATCTATTCTAATTGAAAAAATGTGTGAAATTGATAACATATTATGAAACAACATTAATTTTCATTTCCTGATTCTTCTATATCGTCATCTTCCTCTTGCAAATTCCAACAAATGCCACTATACCAATGTTCGAGCCTTGCAGTCACTTGATGAAAACGTTCGCCATGTTCAATCTTTCTATATGGTAATGCAAAATATGAATTTTTAATGACATTCGAACATTTAATCGGTGAAATGCATTCAGCATGTCTTCAATTAGTATACGCCATTTCTCTGATCGATGGAATTTTTTGAATTGTTGTCGTGTAACAGAACCGCTTTTAAACTGCTTTTGGACGAATCAATAATCGCCAATCTTCATAATTATATTCATTTTGTATCGTTAAAATCAATCCGCAATAAGCTAGTGAATTATTCTCAATGGATCTGAAAAAAATCGTAAATCGTCGATGATGGTTGATTGCTCCGTATATCCGAACATCTGGTGCCAAAATATTCGCTTGTTTTAGATCCTTTGCCAAAAGAATAGATTGCCGCTGCGATAGTTTCAAGCGTCGTACCGTGATTTCAATGTGATTACACGGCACAGTGACATTTGATGGTTGATACACCGACACACTTGTTGCTATGGTTTCAACAGATTGAAATATTGATGACATATATTGTTCGGTTGGGATTGATCTTTGCGGAACAGGAAATTCATCTGAATGCGGCAGCGGCAATTTGTGAAAAATATTGTTCATACAAATCAGCGATTTCAAAACTAATTTTGCGGCGACTGGGCATAATTGTAAATCTTCTACAAACATAACAGAAGTTATTTAACACTTTTCCATTTTTGATATTTTGAAAAAAAAAAAAACAATATTTAAAAAGCCGATTGAAATAATTTAATTTATTATTACACTAAATAATCCTTATCTTTTTACAAAGATTTTGTTTACACAAACTACTACGTTTATTACCAACATCTCCAAACAAGTAGACGCATTATTTTTTTGGAGCTAAACCCCCTACAAATGCAGTGCATTGTATTGATCATTAAAATAAGAGAGGACACTTGGGGTACAAGCTTTCCCTCATTAAAAAAGTCCAAAAATCCCGATATTATTAACATATAAATTCATAATTTAATGTTTTTATCATTATTTTTACAGCTTTTAATGACCACGCCCACTAAAAAAGGGCGGAAAAACATTTTCATCGGTGAGATGTTTTTTTGATCGATTCAAGATGTTTTTTCGATGGATATATATGGATTTAAAATCAATAAATGGTAAAATAATTTGGGTTTTTAGGTACTTGAAACCATAATTTTCAATCTTAGTTATCTTTTAAACAAGAGCTAACCTAAAAATACGGTTAGCACCACAGGATTCAGCGTACTCGAATTAGGTTTACCAACAGGGTGCCCCGTTTGTTACCAAAAAAAGTGTCCGATTCGAGCACAGTGTTATTTTTCCCATGTTGAATTCAGGCCTGAGTTCGTGGGTGACTGGATTTTGCTCTTGGTTTCGATTTTTTTTTATAAATATTTATGTATGTTAAATTCTAAAGATATTTGTTCCTTAAAAAGTGTTTAGATGTAATTAAATTTAAGAAATAAAGAAATGTTACAAAATTGTGTTATGAAGGAGAGTAATTATAGGTATTTTTTTTTGTTTTAAGCAAACATTTTGCTAGGAAATAATTAAATTGTAGTTAGTTAATTTTCAGAGTTAAGCTAAATTTGTTAATTAGGTGTCACGGATTTTAGTAGAATATTGCTTCTTTTTATTCATTTATTTATTATGTTTGTTTCAGAATTGGTTATGATGAAGAATTTAGTACTAATCAGATAGCATTGAAGATAAATGGATATCTTGAACCGAAATTTAGTTGTTTTGCATTGCTTTTGGTAAATTTTCCCAAATAAAAATCTTCTTCCATTCTTCCAATTTGGAACAAGGGTAATACAAACAGACAGTTATGTTGATCCTTAAGAGTCTTCGTGTCCAACTTATAGTGCGTTATGCGTTTATATGTATATGAAAGTGCTATTCAAATAGCTTTTAACAATCTACACTTTTTATCGTTGTTTTTTTTATTTATCAGTTTTAGTTTGTGCGTTGATAAGTGCGGTCGCGATTTTTTTTAAGCTCGCATTAACAAAAAACAAAACATACATTGTGTGAATAATTTAAAACAAAAACAAAAAAAAAACAAAACTGTTCTAATACAACAACAAAGTTGTTTGTAAAATATTTTTTTTCTTTTTCTTTCTTTTTTTTTTTTTTTGTTTCGCATTTTTTTATTTATTGTATCTTCAATATAATTGAACTATCAATAATTACTCATATCTTAAGTCTAAAAATATACTTGTTAAGTCCAACCAGTGCTGGACAAAAAAAATGTATGTTTCACGGTTACTGTAATTTGTGGGTTATCCCTCTGATGTACGGATGAGAGAAGCAGTGTCCCTCCTTCTTAGTCGAATGTAACCAGGTTCAGTTAGTATGTTACGGGCCAGTGGATTCGGATGAGTTTCAAGCTTCTTTAAATACCTTATGGCAAGTTTCGCTATTTCTGCTTTAACTGATGGCACGTTTAGATCTTTATGGATGTTCGAATTTTTTATATACCAGGGAGCAGATGTAATAATACGTAGAATCTTATTTTGGCGCCTTTGAATTTTTTCTACGTTGGTAGCTGATGCAGTGCCCTATAATTGAATGCCATAACACCATATTGGTTTTAGAATTGACTTGTATAATAAAAGTTTGCAGTCTAAAGCTAGAGTAGAATTTCTGCCAATTAGCCAGTTTAGTTGGACTGCTTTCAACTTCATTTGTGTTAACTTTGTTTCTATGTGCCGTTTCCATGTAAGGCGCCGGTCAAGATGTATGCCGAGATATTTGACGTCTGAAAGCTGAGGTATCGTTTGGTTATTTATCCGAATTGGAGGGCAAGATGCTGTACGCAGTGTGAAGGTTATGTGAGTACATTTTTGTTCATTCACTTTTATTCTCCATTTCTTCAACCATTTTTCTAAATTGGATATGTGGTCTTGTAAATATCGTGATGCTACTTCGGGTCTTTCGTGAATGCTCAAAAAAGCTGTGTCGTCAGAAAATGTCGATGTGTGAACTCGGTTACTAGTTGGCATGTCTGAAGTATACAATAAGTATAAAAAGGGCCCCAATATACTACCTTGGGGAACTCCGGCTTCGATTGGCTGGGGTGAGCTCAAAAAATCTCCTTCTTTCACAATAAATTTTCGTTCGGTTAAATAACTATCTAGCAGCTTATATAGGTTTACGGGCAAATTCAGTTTTAGCTTATATATTAGGCCTTCATGCCATACCTTATCGAATGCTTGAGAAACGTCGATAAAAAGCGCAGAGCAGTATTTTCTCTCTTCAAATGTCTTCTTAACAACATTGACTAACCTGTGAGTTTGTTCGATCGTACTATGTTTTTTCCTGAAGCCGAATTGATGGTTTGGAATACATCCTTTGTCGCTTAGAATAGGGTTAAGCTTAGTTATTAACATCCTCTCAAACAGCTTTGACATATTTGACAAAAGGCTTATAGGTCTGTATGATTCAATTTTTGTGTGGTCTTTTCCTGGTTTAGGAATCATGGTAACCAAGGACACCTTCCAATCTGTGGGAAAGTACTCAAAACGTAAAATGGCATTAAAAATAAAAAGAACGATTCTGCGAGCTACACGGGGCAACTCAATTAACATCTTGTTACTGGTTTTATCAACGCCAGGGGCTTTTTTGGTGTTCAAATCCGTTATTGCCTTTTCTAGATCACCAAATTCAAATCTTATCGGTACTGCAGCACTAGCCTCGATAACTGGCAACTCAACTATATCAGTCGATATATTTGGGGTAAAAACCTTTTTCAAATGTTCAGCAAATAAATTTCCTTTTTCGGTATCACTCCTTGCCCAGCCTCCAGCTGAAGTTCGCAAGGGAGGCTTACGTAAGACTGGCCTTTTAAGGTTTCTACAAGCACGCCATAACGAATAATCTGATTGAGGAGTTACGTCAAGGTCTCCCAAATAGTTTTTCAGGGATGCTACTCTTCGAGATTCCAGCATGTCTCTTAGCGGGTTCGTGCATTCTTTAAGTATGCTTTTGAGTTGAGGAGATCTCTGTGATTGCCATTCTCTACGAATTTTTCTTTTTTCAGCCAAGAGCCGTTCGATATCTGCAGAATAAATTTGATTGTATCTAGCTAATTGTCGGGTTATTGTTGAATGTTGGGCAGCTGATTTGAGGTTTTGGTCAAAATTAATAAGACTCCGCTCCACGTCTTCAGGTGTTCTTAGCGGGATGTTTTCCGAACAATGAGTACTAAGATACTTTCTATATTTCAACCAATTAATGCTTGTGGTAGTCATTCGTGATATGATGTTTTGTTTGTCCCATATATAGACGATAGTGGGTGAATGATCTGAGGATAATTCAAGTGACGCTTCAGCTTTAATCGTTTCTCTTGGAATACCCTTAATCACGCCAAAATCAATAACATCCGGTATTTTTTGTCGATCAGTAGGCCAATAGGTGGGTTGTCCACTCGATATCACATTCAGACGCATTTTTGAAATTGTGTCAAACAAAACACGACCTTTTGGAGTTATTAGGCGTGATCCCCAAAACGTATGTTTAGCGTTGTAGTCGCCTGATGCTATGAAACAGGGACCTAGTGATTTGAAGAAATCGCTGTATTGACTCTCTGATATTTGAAACCTAGGAGGTGAATAAATCGAAGAAATAACTAAGATTTGATGAAATACTTCAATACAGATGTTTGTTGCTTGTAGGTAATCTTCACAAAAATCACACAGTAAATAATGTTTGATTCGAGCCTTTATTAATATTGCTGAACCACCACATGCTCTGCCACGGGGGTCTTTGGTGTCATATAAGATATAGCCATTTATTTTAAAAAAGCTATTTGTTGTTAAGTGAGTCTCTGCAACCAGCATGACATCAATTTGTTCCTTCTTAAGGAAGTACTCGAGTTCATTTTTGTGTTGGCGCAAGCCGTTTGCGTTCCAGAAACATATTTTTAAACAGTTCATGGTTTGTTAAGTAACGACTGCAACATAGTAGATTGCATGCGTACCATTTCTTGCATCATGCTGCTCATAGAGCTCATAAAACTGTTTATCGAATGCACTAACGTCTCGATGCTTGCTTCGAGACGATTAAAATTACCAAATGGTGCTTGTTCTTTAGGATACGATTGCAAATTAGGAGTAGAGTTAGTTGTCGGTGTCGCTTTATGTACTGCAGTATGATTGGTTTTTACCATATCCGCGTATGAAACATGTTGTGTTGTTGGTTGGGCTAACTGAGGATAATGAGCATTTGCTCGATATTGTTGGTGCTTAGCAGGAGTATTTAGTTTTTGAGTGGTTTTCCTTACCATGGAAAAAACTGGACAGCCTCTGTAGTTAGCAGTGTGGTTGCCACCGCAATTGCTACATTTTTTTACTTTCGAATCATCCCTTGCTTTGTCGCATTGGGCGGAACAATGTAGCTCGCCACATACACCGCAAACCGGAGGCAACTTACAGTAAGCCCTAGTATGACCATATTCTTGACAATTTAGACACTGGACAGGTCCTGGACGCTTATGCGGCTCCTCTACAGTTATTTTACGGTGTAACAGGTATTTCAGATTGTAAATGGGGTGCATTTCGTTCTTCTTCAATCTGATATCTCCAGGTTCCAGTTCAACGCGAAATAGTGGTTGGGGGACACGTTCACGATTACGGAGATTATCTACACTTTTTATTTTAAAACCCGCTTTTTGGAGTCCGGCTCTTATTTCAGCTGGATCAACGTGTGAATCTACACCTTTAATGACTACCTGTAGACCTTTGCTACTCTTCAGCTGATAGGTATAAAAGTTCTTTTTGCAGTTTTCAAACTCGCTTACTGCTTTACGATAACTACTTTCATCAATAAATTGTATTTTTGTCTCATCAATGTTACCGCGCTTTATGGGAATTACATAAAATGAGTTCTCGCCAATAATTGTAATTAAATTTTTTATTAAATCGTTTGAATTTTTCTCCCTTAAATAAACTGGAGGTGGTTTGAACGACTTAATTGCCGTTTTATGTACACTCGTTTCACTATCCAAGATAGCAAAACGATTATGGGAATTTATTCCGGTAGAGTCCTTGTCTTTTTGTACTTTAGCCATTGGTGCAATCTCCGAAGATTTAGGGCTTCGACCTCTTTTCAATACAGTTATGTATCTGTCCATTCCCACTTGCGTCTTGGGTTTTTCTACACTATCCATATTATCTTTGGCAACACTGTGTTCAGAAGGCGATTTGTTTGTATTTATTTTATTGTCATCGCTTAGTAAAAGTGAAGAACAAGATTGTGCACGTAATACTGGCGTGGCATTTATACACAAATAGTCACTAGTTTTTTTGTTTTTATTTATTGCAACATTGTCAACATTTTTGTTGCTTAAATTAAACAGGCTCATTAGCCTTTTTATTTTTATTTTATTTTAAAAGTAGCAATTCAATATGCCGTTGTACAAAATCAAGAAAAGGGAAAAAAAAGAAAAAAAAATATTTTACAAACAACTTTGTTGTTGTATTATAAAAGGTTTGTTTTTTGTTTTTGTTTTAAATTGTTCACACAATATGTATGTATATGTTTTGTTTTTTGTTAATGCGAGCTTAAAAAAAATCGCGTCCGCACTTATCAACGCCAAAAACAGAACTTTTTCTTTCGTCTTTTTTTTATACAACGGCATATTGAATTGCTACTTTAAAAATAAAACAAAAACAATAAAGGCTAATGAGCCTCTTTAATTTAAGCAACAAAAATGTGGACAATGTGGAAATAAATAAAAACAAAAAAACTAGTGACAAATTGTGTATAAATGCCACGCCAGTATTACGTGCTCAATCTTGTTCCTCGCTGCTTATAAGCGATGACAATAAAATAACTAGCAACAAGTCGCCTTCTGAACATAGTATTACCAAAACTAATATGGATAGTGTAGAAAAACCTAAGACGCAAGTAGGAATGGACAGCTACATAACTGTATTGAAAAGAGGTCGAAGCCCTAAATCTTCGCAGATTGCACCAATGGCTAAAGTACAAAAAGACAAGGACTCTAACGGAATAAATTCCCATAATCGTTTTGCTATTTTAGATAGCGAAACAAGTGAAAAAAAACGGCACCCAGGTCGTTCAAACCACCTCCAATTTATTTAAGGGAAAAAAACTCCAGCGACTTAATAAAGAAGTTAATTTCAATTATTGGTGAGAACACATTTTATGTAATTCCAATCAAGCGTGGCAACATTGATGAAACAAAAATACAATTTATTGATGAAAACAGTTATCGTCAAGTAGTAAACGAGTTTGAAAGCTGCAAAAAGAACTTTTATACATATCAGCTGAAGAGTAGTAAAGGTCTACAGGTAGTTATAAAAGGTGTAGACTCATACGTTGATCCAGTCGAAATTAGAGATGGCCTCCAAAAAGCGGGATTTAAGGTAAAAAGTGTAGACAACCTCAGAAATCGAGAACGTGTCCCACAACCTCTATTTCGCGTTGAACTGGAACCTGGAGATATGCGATTGAAAAAGAACGAAACGCACCCTATCTATAATTTAAGATATCCTTTGCACCGCAAAATAAGCGTAGAGGAACCGCATAAGCGATCAGGACCCGTACAGTGTCTAAATTGCCAAGAATATGGTCATACTAGGGCTTACTGTAAGTTGCCTCCGGTTTGCCTTGTGTGTGGAGAGCTACATTGTTCCGCACAATGCGACAAAGCAAGGGATGACTCGAAAGTTAAAAAATGTAGCAATTGCGGTGGAAACCACACTGGTAACTACAGAGGCTGTCCAGTTTTTTCCATGGTAAGGAAAACCACTCAAAAATCAAATACTCCTGCTAAGCACCCACAATATCGAGCAAATGCTCATTACCCTCAGTTAGCCCAACCAACAACCCAACATGTTTCATACGCGGATATGGTAAAAACCAATCATACTGCAGTACATAAAGCGACACCGACAACTAATTCTACTCCTAATTTGAAATCGCATCCTAAAGAACAAACACCATCTGGTAATTTTAATCGTCTCGAAGCAAGCATCAAGACATTAGTGCATTCGATAAACAGTTTTATGAGCTCTATGAGCAGCATGATGCAAGAAATGGTACGCATGCAATCTACTATGTTGCAGGCGTTACTTAACAAACCATGAACTGTTTAAAAATATGTTTCTGGAACGCAAAAGGCTTGCGCCAACACCAAAATGAACTCGAGTACTTCCTTAAGAAGGAACAAATTGATGTCATGCTGGTTTCAGAGACTCACTTAACAACAAATAGCTTTTTCAAAATAAATGGCTATATCTTATATGACACCAAAGACCCCCGTGGCAGAGCATGTGGTGGTTCAGCAATACTAATAAAGGCTCGAATCAAACATTATTTACTGTGTGATTTTTGTGAAGATTACCTACAAGCAACAAACATCTGTATTGAAGAATTTCATCAAAACTTAGTTATTTCTTCAATTTATTCACCTCCTAGGTTTCAAATATCAGAGAGTCAATACAGCGATTTCTTCAAATCACTAGGTCCCTGTTTCATAGCATCAGGCGACTACAACGCTAAACATACGTTTTGGGGATCACGCCTAATAACTCCAAAAGGTCGTGTTTTGTTTGACACAATTTCAAAAATGCGTCTGAATGTGATATCGAGTGGACAACCCACCTATTGGCCTACTGATCGACAAAAAATACCGGATGTTATTGATTTTGGCGTGATTAAGGGTATTCCAAGAGAAACGATTAAAGCTGAAGCGTCACTTGAATTATCCTCAGATCATTCACCCACTATCGTCTATATATGGGACAAACAAAACATCATATCACCAATGACTACCACAAGCATTAATTGGTTGAAATAAAGAAAGTATCTTAGTACTCATTGTTCGGAAAACATCCCGCTAAGAACACCTGAAGACGTAGAGCGGAGTCTTATTGATTTTGACCAAAACCTCAAATCAGCTGCCCAACATTCAACAATAACCCGACAATTAGCTAGATACAATCAAATTTATTCTGCAGATATCGAACGGCTCTTGGCTGAAAAAAGAAAAATTCGTAGAGAATGGCAATCACAGAGATCTCCTCAACTCAAAAGCAGACTTAAAGAATGCACGAACCGGCTAAGAGACATGCTGGAATCTCGAAGAGTAGCATACCTGAAAAACTATTTGGGAGACCTAGACGCAACTTCTCAATCAGATTATTCGTTATGGCGTGCTTGTAGAAACCTTAAAAGGCCAGTCTTACGTAAGCCTCCCTTGCGAACTTCAGCTGGAGGCTGGGCAAGGAGTGATACCGAAAAAGGAAATTTATTTGCTGCACATTTGAAAAAGGTTTTTACCCCAAATATATCGACTGATATAGTTGAGTTGCCAGTTCTCGAGGCTAGTGCTGCAGTACCGATAAGATTTGAATTTGGTGATCTTGAAAAGGCAATAACGGATTTAAACACCAAAAAAGCCCCTGGCGTTGATAAAACCGGTAACAAGATGTTATTTGAATTGCCCCGTATAGCTCGCAGAATCGTTCTTTTTATTTTTAATGCCATTTTACGTCTTGAGTACTTCCCCACAGAGTGGAAGGTATCCTTGGTTACCATGATTCCTAAACCAGGAAAAGACCACACAAAAATTGAATCATAGAGACCTATAAGCCTTTTGTCAAATATGTCAAAGCTGTTTGAGAGGATGTTAATAACTAAGCTTAACCCTATTCTAAGCGACAAAGGATGTATTCCAAACCATCAATTCGGCTTTAGGAAAAAACATAGTACGATCGAACAAACTCACAGGTTAATCAATGTTGTTAAGAAGACATTTGAAGAGAGAAAATACTGCTCTGCGCTTTTTATCGACGTTTCTCAAGCATTCGATAAGGTATGGCATGAAGGCCTAATATATAAGCTAAAACTGAATTTGCCCGTAAACCTATATAAGCTGCTAGATAGTTATTTAACCGAACGAAAATTTATTGTGAAAGAAGGAGATTTTTTGAGCTCACCCCAGCCAATCGAAGCCGGAGTTCCCCAAGGTAGTATATTGGGGCCCTTTTTATACTTATTGTATACTTCAGACATGCCAACTAGTAACCGAGTTCACACATCGACATTTGCTGACGACACAGCTTTTTTGAGCATTCACGAAAGACCCGAAGTAGCATCACGATATTTACAAGACCACATATCCAATTTAGAAAAATGGTTGAAGAAATGGAGAATAAAAGTGAATGAACAAAAATGTACTCACATAACCTTCACACTGCGTACAGAATCTTGCCCCCCTATTCGGATAAATAACCAAACGATACCTCAGCTTTCAGACGTCAAATATCTCGGCATACATCTTGACCGGCGCCTTACATGGAAACGGCACATAGAAACAAAGTTAACACAAATGAAGTTGAAAGCAGTCCAACTAAACTGGCTAATTGGCAGAAATTCTACTCTAGCTTTAGACTGCAAACTTTTATTATACAAGTCAATTCTAAAACCAATATGGTGTTATGGCATTCAATTATGGGGCACTGCATCAGCTACCAACGTAGAAAAAATTCAAAGGCGCCAAAATAAGATTCTACGTATTATTACATCTGCTCCCTGGTATATAAAAAATTCGAACATCCATAAAGATCTAAACGTGCCATCAGTTAAAGCAGAAATAGCGAAACTTGCCATAAGTTATTTAAAGAAGCTTGAAACTCATCCTAATCCACTGGCCCGTAACATACTAAATGAACCTGGGTTCATTCGACTAAGAAGGAGGGACACTGCTTCTCTCATCCGTACATCAGAGGATGTACGGATGGAGAACCCGCAAATTACAGTAACCGTGAAACATACATTTTTTTTGTCCAGCACTGGTTGGACTTAACATGTATATTTTTATTTTTAGACTTAAGATATGAGTAATTATTGATAGTTCAATTATATTGAAGATACAATAAATAAAAAATTGCGAAAAAAAGTTTATTCTTCTATAATGTCCAACTTATAGTGCGTTATGCGTTCATATGTATATGAAAGTGCTATTCAAATAGCTTTCAACAATCTACACTTTTTATCGTTGTTTTTTTTTATTTCTTTAAATTTACAAAATATTCTTATAATGAAATTTATTTAAAATACTTTTACATTTTTTCCCAAAGGTGATTTTGAAATAATTTTTTTTTTTGTTACAGTGTTATATTTAAAATGTGTACATCAATACAATGCCTCACAAAACAGATGCTAACTAAAGTCATGAAACTTTAAGTAGAATCTGGAAAAGGCAGTCCTCAAGTCAATTCCATATATTCTTAGCGTGATATATACCCCTATTACCATTGTGTAGATCCTGTAGTTCCTAGTTCAATTGTCCGATTCTACGCAAAATCGTAGCCTTTACTCTCACAGGAGGTAACTTCGAATTAAAGGCATCAATCTTGGAGCTTTGCGTAAAATTCCTTCGTATAACTTCCTCACCAACATTCAAGTCTTTAGTTCGAGATCTTAAGTTATATAATCATACATTCTTATCATACGCTTTCTTCTTCTGTTGTCTAATACTGTCCTGTAGTAAATTAAATACTTCCTGTCTTTCGAAGTAAGTACATATCCGTCTCTGCCAAAATATTTAGTCTTTTAAACAGTTCATAGTCGTGGCTATGAGTCATCATAATTTGACCAAACACTACCTGGTATGGAGTCTTACCAATTGATTGATGTAATGTATTACGCATAGCAGAGTTAATGTATGGTAAATAAATATCCCAATCCTGGTCATTTCTATCATAGGATCTCAGCGCCTCATTAACTGAACGATTGACGCGCTCACTAGTGTTAGCTTGTGGGCTGTAAAGCGCTGTATGCATATGTTGGATGTCATATTTAGACCTTACCCTATTAAATTCTCTGCTTCTAAACTGTGATCTGTTTTTCGACACTCCACAGCAGGTAAAGATTTCTGTCTGAAAATATTTCGCAATATAGAACGTAAATTTTGAAAAGTGATCCAAAATAATGAGTATACATGTCCTTGCTTTGTCCTAGGTAACGGTACAATTAAGTCTATGTATAAACGCTGAAAGGGTCTTTCTGTCTGTACCATCTCTCCCATAGGCGGTCTTAGTATGGCTGTTGGTGTTTTGGAAGACTTCCACAAATCGCAGTCTCCTATGTAACTTTTAACCTCAGTGACCAGTCTTGGCCAATAAAAGTAACGACGAAGCTTCTCTAAAGTTTTTGCTATCCCACCATGAATTTGGTTGATCGTGTGCAGCCTAGATAACACCACGTTTAGTTCCGTTAGTACAAGAGTTTCCATGAATCATTGTCCGTGTTATTTGAAGCGATGTCCGTCCGTTTAAATATGTACTTGCCGACAACTTTATAATCAGGTATTTCAGCAGTTTAAAAGTCTTGGCGTAATTTTTTGTGCTCATCACTGTCAAACGCTTTTGAATTAATGTCGATTGCTGGTTGGATTTCTGATTCAATCGAATCCACATCGAGATCCCCTTCATGCGCCCTAGATAGCGTATCCGGTACTACATTATCTTTCCCTTTTCTATGTTCGATCACAAATTTGAACCCTTGTAATTTTAGTGACCATCTCGCTAAATGCCCTGAAAGATCTCTTTGATTCATTAGCCATTTAAGGCTTGCGTGGTCCGTTACCACCTTAAACTCCTGTCCTTCGACATACGATCTAAATTGTTTTATTGCTATCACTACTGCTAAGCACTCCAACTCTGTGATTGTGTAATTTCGCTGAGCTTTGTTCAGTTTTTTCGACATGTAGGTAATACTGCTCCTATTCCATAACTACTTGCGTCGCATTGCAAAATAAATGGTTTGTCGTAAATTGGGTGATTTAATAAAGGGGCAGAAGTAAGCCTTCCTTTAAGATAATCAAAGGCACTCTGCGCTTCAGCAGTCCAAACAAAAGATTTTCGTTTTGTAAGTAGTTCAGTCAGTGGATAAGTCACCGTCGAGTAATCGTTAATCTAACGTCTGTTATGCCTAAAAATCTTCGGCAATGTTTTATCGATTTAGGTGTCGGAAAGTCCTGTATTGCACTAACTTTGTCCTGGTCAACTTGTAACGTTCCATTACCATCAACATAACTCAGTTTTAGTTTGTGCGTTGATAAGTGCGGTCGCGATTTTTTTTCAAGCTCGCATTAACAAAAAACAAAACAAAACATACATTGTGTGAATAATTTAAAACAAAAACAAAAAACAAACTGTTTTAATACAACAACAAAGTTGTTTGTAAAATATTTTTTTCTTTTTCTTTCGTCTTTTTTTTATACAACGGCATATTGAATTGCAACTTTAAAAATAAAACAAAAACAATAAAGGCTAATGAGCCTCTTTAATTTAAGCAACAAAAATGTTGACAATGTTAAAATAAATAAAAACAAAAAAACTAGTGACAATTTGTGTATAAATGCTACGCCAGTTCTACGTACACAATCTTGTTCCTCACTGTTGTTATGCGATGAGAATAAAATAGCTACAAACAAGTCCCCTTCTAAACTCAGTATTACCAAAACTAATATGGATAGTGTAGAAAAACCTAAGACCCAAGTAGGAATGGACATATACATAACTGTACTGAAAAGAGGTCGAAGCCCTAAATCTTCCCAGATTGCACCAATGGCTAAAGTACAAAAAGACAAGGACTCTAACGGAATAAATTCCCATAATGGTTTTGCTATTTTAGATAGCGAAACAAGTGAAAAAAAAAACGGCACCCAGGTCGTTCAAACCACCTCCAATTTATTTAAGGGAGAAAAACTCCAGCGACTTAATAAAGAAATTAATTTCAATTATTGGTGAGAACACATTTTATGTAATTCCCATCAAGCGTGGCAACATTGATGAAACAAAAATACAGTTTATTGATGAAAACAGTTATCGTAAAGTATTAAACGAGTTTGAAAGCTGCAAAAAGAACTTTTATACATATCAACTGAAGAGTAGTAAAGGTCTACAGGTAGTTATAAAAGGTGTAGACTCATACGTTGATCCAGTCGAAATTAGAGATGGCCTCCAAAAAGCGGGATTTAAGGTAAAAAGTGTAGACAACCTCAGAAATCGAGAACGTGTCCCACAACCTCTATTTCGCGTTGAACTGGAACCTGGAGATATGCGATTGAAAAAGAACGAAACGCACCCTATCTATAATTTAAGATATCCTTTGCACCGCAAAATAAGCGTAGAGGAACCGCATAAGCGATCAGGACCCGTACAGTGTCTAAATTGCCAAGAATATGGTCATACTAGGGCTTACTGCAAATTGCCTCCGGTTTGCCTTGTGTGTGGAGAGCTACATTGTTCCGCCCAATGCGACAAAGCAAGGGATGACTCGAAAGTTAAAAAATGTAGCAATTGCGGTGGAAACCACACTGCTAACTACAGAGGCTGTCCAGTTTTTTCCATGGTAAGGAAAACCACTCAAAAATCAAATACTCCTGCTAAGCACCCACAATATCGAGCAAATGCTCATTACCCTCAGTTAGCCCAACCAACAACCCAACATGTTTCATACGCGGATATGTTAAAAACTAATCATGTTTCAGTACATAAAGCGACACCGGAAAATAATTCTACACCACATTTGCACTCAGAGCCTAAAGAACAACCATCATCTGATAACTGTAATCGTCTCGAAGCAAGCATCGAGACATTAGTGCATTCGTTAAACAGTTTTATGAGCTCTATGAGCAGCATGATGCAAGAAATGGTAAGCATGCAATCTATGATGTTGCAGGCGGTACTAAACAAACCATGAACTGTTTAAAAATATGTTTCTGGAACGCAAACGGCTTACGCCAACATAAAAATGAACTTGAATACTTCCTCAAGAACCAACAAATTGATGTCATGCTGATTTCCGAGACACACTTAACAACAAATAGCCTTTTTAAAATCAATGGCTATATTTTATATGACACTAAGGACCCCCGTGGAAGAGCATGTGGAGGCTCGGCAATACTTATTAAGGCCCGAATCAAACATTATTTACTGCGTGATTTTTGTGAGAATTACCTTCAAGCAACAAATATCTGTCTTGAAGAATTTCATCAAAGCTTAGTTATTTCTTCAATTTATTCACCTCCTTGGTTTCAAATATCAGAGAGTCAATACAGCGATTTCTTTAAATCATTAGGTCCCTGTTTCATAGCATCAGGCGACTACAACGCTAAACATACGTTTTGGGGATCACACCTAATAACTCCAAAAGGTCGTGTTTTGTTTGACACAATTTCAAAAATGCGTCTGAATGTAATATCGAGTGGACAACCGACCTATTGGCCTACTGATCGACAAAAAATACCGGATGTTATTGATTTTGGCGTGATTAAGGGTATTCCAAGAGAAACGATTAAAGCTGAAGCGTCACTTGAATTATCCTCAGATCATTCACCCACTATCGTCTATATATGGGACGAACAAAACATCATATCACCAATGACTACCACAAGCATTAATTGGTTGAAATATAGAAAGTATCTTAGTACTCATTGTTCGGAAAACATCCCGCTAAGAACACCTGAAGACGTAGAGCGGAGTCTTATTGATTTTGACCAAAACCTCAAATCAGCTGCCCAACATTCAACAATAACCCGACAATTAGCTAGATACAATCAATTTTTTTCTGCAGATATCGAACGGCTCTTGGCTGAAAAAAGAAAAATTCGTAGAGAATGGCAATCACAGAGATCTCCTCAACTCAAAAGCAGACTTAAAGAATGCACGAACCGGCTAAGAGACATGCTGGAATCTTGAAGAGTAACATCCCTGAAAAACTATTTGGGAGACCTAGACGCAACTCCTCAATCAGATTATTCGTTATGGCGTGCTTGTAGAAACCTTAAGAGGCCAGTCTTACGTAAGCCTCCCTTGCGAACTTCAGCTGGAGGCTGGGCAAGGAGTGATACCGAAAAAGGAAATTTATTTGCTGCACATTTGAAAAAGGTTTTTACCCCAAATATATCGACTGATATAGTTGAGTTGCCAGTTCTCGAGGCTAGTGCTGCAGTACCGATAAGATTTGAATTTGGTGATCTTGAAAAGGCAATAACGGATTTGAACACCAAAAAAACCCCTGGCGTTGATAAAACCAGTAACAAGATGTTAATTGAGTTGCCCCGTGTAGCTCGCAGAATCGTTCTTTTTATTTTTAATGCCATTTTACGTTTTGAGTACTTTCCCACAGATTGGAAGGTGTCCTTGGTTACCATGATTCCTAAACCAGGAAAAGACCACACAAAAATTGAATCATACAGACCTATAAGCCTTTTGTCAAATATGTCAAAGCTGTTTGAGAGGATGTTAATAACTAAGCTTAACCCTATTCTAAGCGACAAAGGATGTATTCCAAACCATCAATTCGGCTTCAGGAAAGAACATAGTACGATCGAACAAACTCACAGGTTAGTCAATGTTGTTAAGAAGACATTTGAAGAGAGAAAATACTGCTCCTGCGCTTTTTATCGACGTTTCTCAAGCATTCGATAAGGTATGGCATGAAGGCCTAATATATAAGCTAAAACTGAATTTGCACGTAAACCTATATAAGCTGCTAGATAGTTATTTAACCGAACGAAAATTTATTGTGAAAGAAGGAGATTTTTTGAGCTCACCCCCAGCCAAACGAAGCCGGAGTTCCCCAAGGTAGTGTATTGGGGCCCTTTTTATACTTATTGTATACTTCAGACATGCCAACTAGTAACCGAGTTCACACATCGACATTTGCTGACGACACAGCTTTTTTGAGCATTCACGAAGACCCGAAGTAGCATCACGATATTTACAAGACCACATATCCAATTTAGAAAAATGGTTGAAGAAATGGAGAATAAAAGTGAATGAACAAAAATGTACTCACATAACTTTCACACTGCGCAGAAAATCTTGCCCCCCTATTCGGATAAATACCCAAACGATACCTCAGCTGTCAGACGTCAAATATCTCGGCATACATCTTGACCGGCGCCTTACATGGAAACGGCACATAGAAACAAAGTTAACACAAATGAAGTTGAAAGCAGTCCAACTAAACTGGCTAAGTGGCAGAAATTCTACTCTAGCTTTAGACTGCAAACTTTTATTATACAAGTCAATTCTAAAACCAATATGGTGTTATGGCATTCAATTATGGGGCCCTGCCTCAGCTACCAACATAGAAAAAATTCAAAGGCGCCAAAATAAGATTCTACGTATTATTACATCTGCTCCCTGGTATATAAAAAACTCGAACATTCATAAAGATCTAAACGTGCCATCAGTTAAAGCAGAAATAGCGAAACTTGCCATAAGGTATTTAAAGAAGCTTGAAACTCATCCGAATCCACTGGCCCGTAACATACTAACTGAACCTG